>JAUPFN010000019.1:25570858-25805858 GCA_036924255.1 Apodemia mormo | reverse complement strand
TATATATATTTTTTAAATTTGACAATATGGCGCCTGGTGGTTTCCATAGTAAATTATTATAAATGTCATGTTTTTAGCACAGAATGTATAGTACAAGTATCTTTAATGCCACTCGCAAGGTTAAGACGAATCGATTGACATTAGGAATCATCAAAATTAGCCTTCGCGTTTGGCCTCTAGAACGCCACATAGGAACAAACATACATACTTATATAGACTGATAAATACATTACCCTCTTGCAGTCGGGTAAAAAGACTACATAGATATGTCATTTAGGTTCCGAGAAATTCGTTTCGTTCGGATAAACATTCAACCCATTACGAAATTTAGTATACGTGCTTGGACACCGAAATAAATAATTGTACTCAAATATTAATATCCGATTCCAGCATTATTACATATAGAAATGTTTCAAACTGATAACTTCCGTTTTTTTGTCGGTTGATAAGAGTAAAATATTATAAGCTAGTTCACGTGTAGAGATGAGGTGTATTTACGCGACCGGTATTTATACCAAGTATTTGCTTCCAAGTACGTGTATTCGCATGACAAAATCATATTACTTTCTTTTTGCTCACTCGGGTGAATTACTTCGGAACACTAAAAAGCGGCGACATTGGATTATGTCTTACTATGTATAGAGAGTCCAGGAAAAGTGTTAGCTAAGCCATTTACCAATTTTGTTCGAAGCCTGAGTTTCGTCTTGAACACGCTCAATTTTGTTATAGGTACCTATGTCAAAGTTTAGATGTTCGTTCAGAACACGTTCATTAACATGGCGATGCTACCGATTACAGCGCCAAGCGTGTACACTGTCAGGGCCATGATGTCACCATTAGTATTAATCAAAATACTCGATCATCAGAATTTTGCGGATATATGTTGTCGACTCGAAATCATTATTTTTTTATGTTTTATTATTAAGGTAAGGTTTCAATCGAGTCTACCGTACCCCTTGACCGAGTCATTAATATAGAAGAAGATTTGTAAGACAACAATTTACAAGTTGGTCGACTATTACTCGTAAACTTGTAAAACCTACTTAACCGTGATAGTTGTTCTTTTAAATTCATTATATTTACTACTACCGTGAATTTTTTTCCACTTCCAAAACCAACTGTTTAGCTGGTAGAGGAGGGGGGACATTTGGCTCTAACAAAAATGAACCCTTTTTAAGCTTTATATTTCACAAACGAGTCCCTTAATCGAAAACTTGTCTTCACAAACCTACAATAATGTTTAAAAACCTATTCAGCGATACCCCACACTACAGGGTACGCGAGAAAAAATTAACATCCCTACTTTACATGTAGGGGAGATACCCTGAAAAAAATATTTTTCAATATTTTATGACAACACTTTGGTGACGTGACTTATATGTATATTTAAGCCAAATTACAGCTTTCTAGTACTAAGGATCTCTTAGTAATCGTGCGGACGGGCGGACGGACGGACGGACATAGCGAAACTATAAGGGTTCCAAGTTTACTTCGGAACCCTAAGAATCGATTGATTGCCACAGTTAAAACTTTTAATTGCCAATCCTTACAAAACTTTTTAATGCATAAATAGCAGGGGCATAATAATTTAAATATATAATGATGGACGATCCGTTGTATCTAAAGTTTTGTTAAATACGGTGATAGGTTAATTTATCGGAAAAGTTTGATTTTGCGGTTGTGGATCGGTAAAGTTACGAAACAATTTTGCAGTTCGATGACTTGGTAATATTTGAAATATTGATTAGAAATCCCATGGCGGTAGCAGATTTAATAGTTTATGGTATTTACTTATTCCACAGATCACATCCCCCGTGTTGGCCTCCTTTGAAGAATAGGCCAACTGCCGTTCTGCCAAGCAAGTCGTAAAAGGCGACCGACTGGCTGTACGAGTCGCTACCATCGTGGCTACTAGGTGGTAGAATTTTGCATTGAGGGTCTGGTACCAACGCCTTAATTATTCCTGCCGCAATAGCGTCAGTGCTTCTTACTGTCATGTTTCGGTTTGGAGGGTAAAGTAGCCGATAAACTTGTGCATGTGGCATAAGACCTCGCCACAAGATAGCACCGCACCATTAATACCTTTGGCATCTTTAGGCGACGGTTGACTCTTTCCATCAGGAGACCCATCTGCTTGCTGGCAATCTTGTAAAAAAAAATTACTTCATGATGTATACTGGTTATGGAAACAATGATAAATGGTATTATCAATAAAAACTTACAAGAGTGGTGACTTAATATAAAATGAAATGAAAGTGAAAAGAAATAATCAATGACTTTTGGTACAATATATTGGTACGCTTTGGGAGTAAAATTGGCTCTTATTCCCTGATTGGGGTTAATCATCTGAAAGGCATATTTTGTGGCGTTTGAGACAGGCGTGCGGTTAGCAATGGTCAGAGACAGACATTTTAAAATTTCGCGATTTTCTATCGCATTTTGAACATGACTTTTTTTTAAATGAACTTAAGCAGTTTCGGACGGTTCGGGCGGAGTGCGCAGAGTTTATATTAAGTAAGCTAAGAACCTGCCCTAAGGGTATCTTCTATGAGACTGAACCGCGGATTAGGGCAGTATCTTGACGATGAGTGGGAACGTAAGTGGCGTCAGGATTTCGACTCGTTAGTGACTCTTGGCGTCTCGAGTGTTGGTAGGCCGTATCAGTGGGCCAAGTCGTCGCCAGCAACTTTGGCATGTGCATTTAAATTGTGAAGTGTAGGTTGTGATGGGGTCTTCTATATCGTTAACGCACACGCACTGACTTGAGAGGACACTAGGCAGGGTCGAAGCATGTGCCGAGCCCCCCTCAGTTTACTAACTTTTCGCCAATAAGAATAAATACAAATATTATTCGTTTATGATTTTTTTAATGTAATACTTTAGAATTTAGATAGACATTTTTTTTGAAAAATAAGGCATTTCAGGCATCTTGAACAGGCACCTGTTCATGTATGTATGGTACACCTACCTGTGATGCTTATACAGATTTTCAACTGACGAAGAAATGGAGGCTATCAATTACATTTATGTATGTAATCTTGTTGAATTTGGATAATCAGGGCGAGCGAAGCGAGCCCTACACTAGGCCACTTTCTATGCACTTTTGTGGTACATTTTACAGAAAAAATATCGCATTTTTAGGTTTGAGCTTCGACGTGGTAGTTTATATTCATGTCTAGATTTGTTATCTACCATAAAAAATACCATTTTATAAAAATAAAAAAAATAGAAGGTACAATTTGTATTAGATACTTATTACTACTAACACCATTTCTTATGAAATTAACGACTAAAATTGATAGAAGATACATTTTCTATTAGAATTTTTGAACTTATTAAGAGACTACCTACTTCATGAATTGTTTCTTCATATTTGACTGGCGGCGCGTGGTTATCGTGCCCTCGTATAAAGGCGAGGTTCAAGTATAAACTGCAATAGCTATAGGGCCATCAGTTTGATCAGTTTGGCATCGAAGGTGTATGATAAAATCATTGAAAGGAGAATGCAAAGGAAGTTCGAAGTAATATTGTGGGAGGCACAGGTTTAGAATTTAGGTCTAGAGCAGGGACGTTTGCTGGGAACAGAGTAAATAAAGCGTTAGAGAGTTTCACAATATGCAGTACAGATGTATTAATTGATTTATATTGTATTGAGATCAATTCCCAATCTTAGCCCGAGGGCGAGGGTAAAAAGCTAAAAAAAGGTATATTTACGCCCGTATCTCCGAAGAGGTAGGCAGAAGTACAACGTGTGCATCCACGGTTAGCTGAAGATACTTAAGTCCCACAATGTGATAGGTGGTCAGCCTATCGCCAGTAGGGCACTTTTCCAATCCCGGGCAAAGTTGTTTTATCAGAAAACTGAAAAAACACATTTTTTCATTTGCCTGACTCTGGAATCGATCTCCGAGGGTTTCTCTGAGAAAAAAATTCGAAAAATGTATTCGCTGAGTGTCTATCGTCAATTCTTCGCACCTGCGTAGTCCAAAAATTTGGAAGGTTTATTTAAATAAAACATTTTTTGATTTTGATTTCGTAAATCGACGTAAAACCAGGAACTTCCTGATTTTAGAAAAAAAAAAACAATTATTTCATCAAATGTCAAAAATGTGTTTTTTATAAGATCAACCTTCATTTTTAATACATATTTTTCCATGAAAATACCAACAAACAAAAACCAAATATTCCTAGTCCAAAGCCTGACGACGCGGGCCTTTGATGCAAATTTAATGTTTAGGTGAAAATACGCTGAGTTTTTTAGGTTAGATAATTATAAATAAAGTCCATACATTAAAAGATGTAATTCTCATAAAAATACTTTTATAACAATATTACTAGATAGTATAACTTTGCGAGCCCTTACAAAGCTCTGCTTTTTGCTAGTATACTATACATATACTAAATTTTATGTCTGTATGTTTATATGCCTGTTCACGAATTTTTCGGGAATTAAAAGCCAGTCAAGATATTTTTTGATTTAATTTGGTATATTACAATTTAGGGAACAGTCCAAGTTTCATCAAAATTGATTTAGTGGTCTTACGATATGTCTATATGGGATATTTATATTCAGTTTAATTTTTTTAACTTCCCACTACGTATGTAAAAAAGAAAGTTACTGATTGCACCCCGATTTTCGAAAATCGAGTTTTTACCAGATGTCCACGTTTTGAGGTCCTAGGAATCTTTTTCAACTATTTTCACGATGACGTCAGTATGTCTGTATGCATGTATGTATGTGTGTGTGTGTGTGTGTGTATGTGTGTATGAAAACATCTCATAACTTTTGAACGGCTGGACCGATCGAAACGCGGTTAATGCAATTCGATTAGATTCCGCTCAATTTAAAATTTTTTCCTGAAAACTTTATCCGATTCAGTCGAGGAGATTTTGAGAAATTTTGAAAAAGCACCAAAAAAAGTTTTGACGAAACAGTATTTTTTCAATATAACTTCCAGATTTACGTACCGATTGAGTACAAAAACTAATCAGTTTATTCCTCAAAAAACTACATCTAATGCATAAATTGCACCAAAATCGGTTTATCCGTTTGGGAGTAATCGTTGACGAAAAATTATGAAAAAAGTGTTTTTGGACATAGCATCGAAATTTTTCAACCAATAATTTTTTGGTGTTTTACTATATTTTAGTACTAAAAAACTACGTCAAATGCCGTTTCAAAAATCAAAATCGAGTCTAACCTCAAAACTTATAGCTTTTCTATATTACGTTGTTTTTAGCAAACTTACTTAATTTTTTTAAATAATTTTTAAGTTAATTCACCAATTGACTTAAAAATCTTATCAGCTTTTCTCCTTTAAAAACTGCGTCAAATATCGTTAATTTAATCAAAATCGGTCAATTTGTTTGGAATTTATCAATGAAAAGAATTAAAAATAAAATGTTTTTTGACATAGCATCGAAATTTTTCAACCTGTCGATTATTTAGCAATATTTGAGATCTCAAAAATTGAGTTGAATGCCATCATCGTTTTCAAATATACAAGCTTTTCAAAAATTAATATACTGTCATTTTTAACAAAATAGATGTTTGAACTGAAAAATCTATGCTTATATTTTTTACTCTTTTGAGCTTAAAATACCTTAATTTACAGGGAAGTTTCAAGGATGGCCCGTAGGGTCAACCGTTTACACATTTTTTCAAATTGATATCACTTTACAAAACATTAAGTGCTGCTTCCAAATTTTGTTGATTCATTCTTGATGTTCTTGTTAAATTGATTAATTAGTTTTGTGTGTGTTTTTTTGCCTTTGTAGAATCATAGCTCTTAAACAGATATACATATTTGAGTGCGATTTTTCCAAGCGAAAAGTTGAAAATTAATGCGGAATGGTTCTTAGGTATACGAGATGGGTCAAAGTCCTGAAGCAATCAGGAAAGCCTACCGATACCCAGACACCTCGTTTTGGGGCTCTTCGGACTGGTTTTGTTGCTTTGCAGTAAAGTAAGTACAGTAGGGTGTATACTGAAATATACATACTTAAAAATAATATATTTTATCTCGTATTGGTCTGCGGTCCCTTTAAAAAATGGACCATCTGCCGTTCTGCCAGGCAGTTCCTAAGAGGCGAACGATTGGTCATGCGAGTGCTACTAGGTGGTAGAGTTCCATATTGTCTTACTTATTCCTGCCGGTAAGGTAGCGGGTAAATTTATGCATGTGCGTGAAGATTTCGCTACATAAATAGGAACGCACTAGTAACATCTTTGGTGTTTGTCGGTGACTGTTTTCTCTTTTCATCAGGAGAGCCATCTGCTTGTTTACTATCTTATGATATAAAAAAGTATCTTCACGCCCGTATCCCCGAAGAGTTAGGCAGAGGTAGAACAAGTGCACCCACGATTAGCCGAAGAAACTTTGTTTGCGCGGGAATCCTAGTCTGTTCCTCCGTCTCTTTTCTTCCTGCATCCATCATATGTTCCTCTCACTTGGAGGAAAATGGCGTCGCTGAATCGCAGTCCGCAAGTTCATACGTCAGTCCGTTTGCCGATCGCATCGCGAGTGATCGCGTACCAGTATGCTCGCTACGTCTTGACAAAGGCCTAAACGGAACCGCTCGCGTACGCCGCGCCGCAACCGCCCGCCCGCTTGTCTCGAGATACAGCTGGAGCCAGCTAACCGTAAACTGCGTTAAGTGAAATCCACCAGGTGAGTCCTTTCATCTCATATTACATCACATCCCGCTGGTCCCGTCGCCATTTGGTATAGCCTATCTCCGCATACGGCGGGACCATACTTAGTCCCACATATGTGATAGGTGGCAAGCCTATCGCCAACGGGGCACTTTCCAATCCCGAGCAACTTTGTGTTTATCAGAAAACTGAAAAAACACTGCCCGACCCAGGAATCGAACCTGAGACCTCATGTAGTCAACGACAACGCTGGCCCACTAGACTACAAAGGCGATTTTATGATATAAAAAATAATATTACTTTCCTTTTGCTATATACACTATCAAATAGAAATCCGTTTCTAAAAATTTCATAAATGTAATAACAGCTAAAAATTTTCGTTTTGAAAACCAGATATTTTTCAGTAACGGTTAACACGAAGCGATATCTATTGCAGTTTGATATTCTGCCAATACTTTCAAACCACTTAGCCATCAACACTGTCAATTCGAAATATATGGTGAAAAAGAGCGAAAATTCGTTGCAGTGAGAATGTATTGCAAAAAGCTATGCTGTATCATAAATCCTTTGCATGAGCTATAAATAAAAAGAAAATATTCAAACTTCTTTTTAGAATTAGTATACGAATTGTTGATAAATTTTTTTTTAAAGAGCAGAATAGCAGAGAAGCAGACATACTTCTTTGTGGTAAGAAACAACCGTTGCATATAGACATCAAAAAGATGTTAATGGTGAGTTGCTATTCTCGTAGCGTGAAATACTTGGCTAAAAGCTCAAGTTTGCTATCTATCCTACCCGGCATACCGGATTTTCAATGCCATTATAAGCTTTTATTTTTATTTCAAAGGCTAGCGAACAAGCGGATGTTTCTCCTGATAGAAAGAGATAACCATCGTTTGGTTCCGGGTTCCCCGTGTTGGTTCCGGGCTCTTCCCCGTGTTGATTCCGGGCTCTTTTGAAGAATAGACCAACTGCCGTTCTGCCAGGCAGGTCGTAAAAGGCGACCGATTGGTTCTACAAGTCACTACTATCGTGACTACTAGGTGGTAGAGTTCTGCATTGTCTCGCCCGGGTCTGGTACCTTACTTATTTCTGCCGCAATAGCGTCAGTGCTTGTCACTGTCATGTTCCGGTTTGGAGGGTAAGGTAGCCGGTAAACTTATGCATTATTATGGCATTAGACCTCGCCACAAGATAGCAACGCACCATTAACATCTTTGGTGTCTATAGGCGATGGTTGACTCTTACCATCAGGAGACCCATCTGCTTGTTTGCTATGTTATGATATAAAAAAAATAGACATTATTAACCTTAATAGTGTATTGTTATCAGTGTGGCGGGGCTTGAATGCCATTTGTATAGGTTTACCGGCTTCCTTACCCTTTAAACCAGAACACGACAGTGATATAGAGCGATGCTATTCTAGCAGGAATATGTAAGGCGGTGGTACCACAGAATACAGAAAAGTAACAGAAGTCAATGTTCCATACAAGTGATATTCGAGCTTAGCACGCATAGACACCTCCCACGGACGCGATATCTTGGACTGGTGCGAAACAAACTGTCCCGAATCATTCCGAGATATCGCGTCCGTGATAGGTGTCTATGTATATGTTGTTCGAATATTAATTGTATGTAGATTGACTGCTGTTTAGTCTCCATTACTCAGACATTGCAGGACTCTACCAGCTAGTAGCTGCTAAATTTATTTCAGAAAAAATATGCAGGCCACTACTACGTTATCCGGTAAATCTTTGAAATGTATAAAAAATGCTAATGCGCTGGAATTATGTCTAATTGAGGTATGCGTGACGTCAATCTTACGTGCTCGCTACACCCCAGCAGGTTTAAGATAAGCAGCGCAATCAAATTTTACCGAGGCGTTTTCTCGACATTTATATCAATTACTCATGATCACTTTTACTCCACAGTAGTATTTATCTCTGCTGATCATAACATCTTGCTCTCATTTTATCTATTTGACATTTTATTAAGATTTTGGTAATTGCTTATAATAATTAGTAATCCAAGATTAATTAAAACAACATTTGTTTTAATAAATTATTAAATTTGAAAACGGTTGTTGCGATAAAGCTTTGTGTTTGTGCTAGGACGAACAACGTACTGCATGTCAGGTGTTTTTATGCCTTTTTAAAAACGTGAAAAGATAAATTCTGTTTATTGTAAGAAAATATAATGTTTACAGAATTACACCTTTTGGTTAAGTAAAGAAATGTCCCATTATGTTACTGTCTTTTTATTTATTTTTTTACACACAGCAACTTATTTCCTTACAGCAGTACATTGTTAACTCGATTTATTTACTGAAATAGATATCGTCACTAACATATTCTATTTTGCTAGAAGTGTATGGGCCGCTTAAGTGATCGCAAATGAACGTATCACGACCGCCGACGAGAATTGTTTGAGTCTGAATTGTACCTAAGCTTAAAATGAATGCAAAAATTCGTAAAAAAGGTGTTTTTAGCAACTTGACTTTTATTTCATCTTTTAATGAGGTTTATTTAGAATTCGAAAAAAAACATGCCAGATATTTTTTTCGGTTTTAAAGTACTTCCAGACACCTTCAAACAAAAACATTTTATGGAAGTTACCAATAAATTTATAACATTTAAATTGCACACAACAAAACATATAAAAAAAATATATATATAATAAATAAATAAATATCCCCCAGGTTGGTCCGGACTCCTTTGAAGAATAGACCAAGTTGTTCTGCCAGGCAGGTCGTAAAAGGCGACCGATTGGTTATATGTGTTACTATCATCGTAACTACTAAGCGGTAGAGTTCGGTAATGTCTCGTTCGGGTATTTGGTACCACCGCCTTACCTAATCCTGCCGCAATAGCGTCAATGCTTGCTATTGTCATTTTCCGGTTTGAAGGATAAGGTAATAAATAAAGGTAAATAAAGGTAAAACCTCATTAAAAGAAGAACCTCAATAAAAATCAAGTTGTTAAAATACCTTTTTTGTTTTTTTTTTGCAAATGTTGTATACTGCGCAGTAGTGAAATAACCGCCAACGCTCTGCCAGACTCGCAGGCCCGGTATCACCATTTGATGAAATTATAATATTTTTTCGAAATTCCTGTCTGCTAAAAGGACCTTCTCGACATTCGTCGCCGGCTCCCAGTCTAGTAAGAGCCGTCGTATTTTCAACCGACGCGTGACTTTCCAGAGTATTTTGGTTCCAACTAAGAATAGGACTGTCAGGATGCGTTCCAACTAAGAATAGGACTGTCAGGACATATTGCTCCGCATTTTGCAAAAACTTCATAAGTGATGAGTAAGGTACGCAATAAAATTCTAACAAAGAAATACTTAAAAAAAATTATTTCATTTTTATTGGTATATATATAAATTATATATATATATATATATATATATATATATATATATATATATATATATATATATATATATATATATATATATATATATATATATATATATATATATATATATATATACAGCTAGACTGATATCTTTTATTAATATTTTTATTGATGAAAATAATGTTATTAACACGTTATTTGTTCGTCAATAAATCAGCATTTTTTTTTACAATTATACTTCATATCACACTTGTGATATGAAGTTGATAACAAGTGCGATCCTATTCTCAGTTGGAACGCATAGTTTTTTTGGGTTCCATACTCAAACGGTAAAACGGGACTCTATTACTAAGACTCCGCTGTCCGTCTGTCTATCTGTCCATCTGTACATATATCTCATGAACCATGATAGACTGTTGAAATTTTCGCAGTTTATCTATTTCTGTTGCGCCTATAACAGCAATTACTAAAAATAAAATAAAATAAATATTTAAGGGGGCTCCAATTCAACATTTACGTGATTATTTTTGCAATTGTTTTCTCGATATTAATAACGTCAACTGGTTGACGTTTGATATATTCATAAAATATTTGGTACATATCCACTTAAAAATAAATAATTAAATTAAAATAAAATAAATATTTAAGCAGGGCTCCAATACAAGAATCGAAATTTATTCTCATTTTTTCAGATGATGGTACAAAACCCTTCGTTCGTCCGATTCGCACTTGGCTCGGTCAATTATGAACCGATTTCGAAAATCATATTTTTGTAGAGAATATACTTCCAATATACCCTATATTGGAAGTATACTCTCTTTTGTTTGGTCTGGTACCAACGCCTTACCTATTCCTGCCGCAATAGCGTCAGTGCTTGACGCTGTCGTGTTCCGGTTTGGAGGGTAAGGTAGCCGGTAAACTTATGCATGTGGCATTAGACCTCGCCACAAGATAGCAACGCACCATTAACATCTTTGTTGTCTATAGGCGATGGTTGACTCTTTCCATCAGGAGACCCATCTGCTTGTTTGCTATCTTATGATATAAAATAAAATAAAATAATTATGGAGCTTGGTCTGACCGTGTATCGAAAATTTAAATATATTTATTTAAACTCCTCTAGATTTTCAAACGACTTCCCAAATGGAGGAGGTTATCAATTCGGCTGTATGTTTTTTTTTACTCAGAACTTACTCACTCAGAAAAAAGAATTCTTTTTATCGTTTGGGATACTTCCCGTGTAGTCACATTTTAATACGATGAAAATCTGATACAAAGTTCTGGAAATACAGGAAAGGGGAAGACGGCTGCAGTTTTACTTCGTTGAAAAATATTGAAATCACCATTTTGATTTTTTGAACTTTGAGCGAGTTGAACAATTGAAAATAATAATGATTTAAATACAGCCACAATTTAACACGTTATAATATATTTCATGCAAACCATTCCCACAGTGATGATATTGTTGAACTATGCTGTTAAAGTTCCAAAAGTCCACTTAAGGCCGATCTTGAATAATGTTTAAAGCTTCAGAAAGTTTTTGAAGTGACATGGGTGCACTCAATAGTGTTTGTTCAACAGTGTACGATCTGAAGAGCTATTCGACTTAGCACCAACTTCGTATTTCCAAACCACTCCGATAAAGTTCGTCTAGTCATTTCGGTATATATTTATATTTAACTATTAAATGGATTTTTTATATACTACCATCATAAAAAACGTCCTCTATGGACAGTTTCTCTTTCCACCAGGAAGGCTTTTTTTTGTTTACTATCTAATGATATAAAAATCTCCCAAACAAAAATAGTTTTCTAAATAACAAACATAAAAAATACAGCCTCTTTTTTGGAAAGAAAAATATACACACTATATAAAAGCATTAAAAATATTTGTCAATTTTAAAATTATCACTGCAAAATAGTTGGGATAGGCTTTATCGAGCTATCAGCAATAAAAAATTAAATGTAGCTAACCTCGTCTGTTCATGAAATATCTACGTTAAACTGAGAGGTACGCAATCCATACTTAATATTATAAATGTGAAAGTAATTCTGTCTGTCTGTCTCTTTTTCATGTCTAAACCGCTAAATCGATTTGTTTGAAATTTGGTACAAAGATAGTTTGAGACCTGAGAAAGGACATAGGAAAGTTTTTATCCCTGAGATCCTCCACGGGAATGGGAACTATAAGAATAGGAATATTTGGGAAGTTATAAGAAGTAACTTAGGCTACAATCATTTTTGAATTTTTTCTACACAAACTAAGTCGCAGGCACAGTTAGAATTGTAATCTACACAAATAAATAAAATTGAAGTGTCTGTTCGTTATATTAAAATAACCGCGTTTAGCTAATCCTCTTCTATACAAATAAATAAAATTGAAGTGTCTGCTTGTAATAATAAAATAATCGCGTTTAACTAATCCTCTTCTATACAAATAAATAAAATTAAAGTGTTTGTTGGTAATATTAATATAACCGCGTTTAACTAATCCTCTTCTATATAAATAAATAAAATTGAAGTGTAACTTTGCAATATTAAAATAACCGCGTTTAACTAATCCTCTTCTATACAAATAGACAAAATTGAAGTGTCTGTTTGTAATATTAAAATAACCGCGTTTAACTAATCCTCTTCTATACCAATAAATAAAATTAAAGTGTCTGTTTGTAATATTAAAATAACCGCGTTTAACTAATCCTCTTCTACACAAATAAATAAAATGGAGGTATCTGTTTGTAATATTAAAATAACCGCGTTTAGCTAATCCTCTTCTATATAAATAAATAAAATTGAAGTGTCTGTTTGTAATATTAAAATAAACGCGTTTAACTTATCCTCTTCTATATAAATAAATAAAATTGAAGTGTCTGTTTGTAATATTAAAATAACCGCTTTTAACTAAATTATGTATGTATACACGGTACATATACTAAAATAAGATTTTTAAAATTTCTGTATGTATGTCTGTTTGTTTATTCTAGCTAATTTCTGAAACGGCAGGATAGATTTTAACGGGACATTCACTGGTAGATAGCTGACGTAATAAGAAGTAACTTAGGCTACTTTTATTTTAGAATTTTTCTCACGCAGGCGAAGTCGCGGGCACAGCTAGTATATTCTATTACACTCATCCACCTATGTCTTTAGACTAAAGTATTTTTTATTTTATACGATAGCAAGCAAGCAAATGGTTCTCCTGATGAAAAGAGATAACCATCGCCTATAGAAAACGATAATGCTAAAAGTACATTGCTTTCCATGTGATGGGATAAGAATGTCAGATGCATAAGTTTAGAGTTAGGCAGAGATACAACAAGTGTACCCACGATTAGCCGAAGATACTTGGTCTCACAATGTGATTGGTGACAAGCCTATCGCCAACCGGGCATTTTCCAATCCCGACTCCCGAGACACAGAGACGACTAATAGCCCTATATAACTTGTAATGAAATTGCTTTATATAACTTGTAAAATTTATCTCTCGTTTTATTTCGGGTCCCTTTTTAAGGAATAGATCAACTGCCTTATTGCTAGACATTTTGTAAATAGCGAGAGAAAGCAAATATGTATCAATGATGTCATGACTACTGACTAGGTGGCAGAGCTCTGCTACCTCCCGACCGGTTTGGTACCACCGCCATACCTATTCCTGCCGCAATAGCGTCAGTGTTGTCACTCTCGTATTCCGGGTTGAAGGGTAAGGTAGCTGGTAAACTTACGCATGTGGCATTAGACCTCGCCACAAGAAAGCAACGTACCATTAATATCTTTTGTGTTTATAGGTAATGGTTGACTCTCTCCATCATGAGACTCATCTGCTTGTTTGCTATCATATAAAATAAAAAAAACAATTCAGACTTGCTATTACCGCATGGCGTCTAAAAAAGTCAACGTTTAAACTAAAACTAATGATCATAAAAATTGACTTGCAAGTTTATGAGTACATAGAAAACATTAAACGAGCATTTTTTGATAAATGTGCAAGACCCGGGTCTAATAAATTTTGCTTCTCCATTTAGTTTTACGGTTTATGTGTGTATTACTCGTTTAGTGACTAACCTGTATTTATATAGAGTAATAGAGCACGAAACTTTTACAGTTAGCTACATGTAGGTCACGTTATACACGTACACTTAATATTTATTCGCCATTACATTTATTAAAATGTGTACGCAAATTTGTTTTTTCGACCGACTAACGGAGGTTATCAGTTTGACATGTATGTATGTAGTAATATTGTTGGGATTGGATAATATTTGAATATAATGATTAATATAGGCGTCAAAGCACATGTACTAAATTTCGTAAATGTATAAAATATGTTTGTTTATTTGTATGTTTATCCACGAATTTCTTGGGAACAAAAAGCTGTATCCATATATTTTATCATGTATTTTACAACTTAGGGAATAATGCAAGTTTCATCGAAATCGGTTCTGTAGTTTTTGTGATATGAGTATCTATATTATCTATATTAATATTATAAATGCGAAAGTTTGGATGTTTGGATGGATGTTTGTGTCTCAATCACGCTAAAACTACTGGACAGATTTAAATGAAATTTGGCATATAGGTAGATGATAACCTGGAATAGCACATAGTCTACTTTTTATCCCGGAAAAGTAAGGTGATCCCACGGGATTCACCAAAAACTTTTATAATGCAGCGGGCTTCAATTGGTTTTTATTTAAACTAGCTGATCTGCACAGCTTCGCCCTCGAGTAGTCTTAAATGTCATCAATATACTCGTAGTTTCTCATGCAAACTTTCATCCCCTGTTCCAGCCCCCTAGGGTTTGATTTAACAAAAAACTCTATCTTTTACTCCGGATCTTGAAATATCTCTATGCCAAATTTTATCAAAATCTGTTGAACAGTTTAGTCGTAAAAACGTATCAAACAAACAAAGTCACTTATATGTTAGCATATCGCAATTATAATAAGTATAAGGTATGATTGGGATATAGCATTTGAAAATTGCAGATTAGAATTCTACTTTTTGTAAATCATAGGATAGCAAATCAGGAGATGATTTTCTGATAAAAAAGAAGTTATGGCATATTCACACTAAAAAAATAATTAAATCAACAGTTTTTTTAAATATAAAAAGCAAAAAGTTTTACCTAGCATGGGATCAATGCTGACACAGATTAAAAATCTTTTGCTTTGACTATTTAAATACCCCTCACATGACTTTTTCATATATATCGTCTATGTACGTATCTAAATATACCAGTATGTATTTGTTATATACACAAGTTTAGATAAACTGTTGGTAATGTCAATGAGTTGTAGATACATCACCTCTGTGGTCTAGTGGTCTAGTGTCCCAGGTTCGGTTTCCGGGTCGAGCAATTTAAAAAAGGTGTTTTTTTTCAGTTTTCTGATAAAAATACGTTGTCCGGGATTGGATAAGTGTCCGGTTGGCGATAAGCTGTGATATTGTGGCACTAAGTATCTTCGGCTAGTAGTGGGTGCACTGGTTGTACCCCTACCTACCCCTTTGAGGATACGGACATGAAGATACTTTTTTGCAGATAAACTGAAAATTCATCTGGTAAAATCACAGACCACATGAATCCTATATTTGATTTCTGTGGTAAAATCCTACAGTTCATTACGATTCACCGGTTTGTTGGTACACGAGATGTTTATTAAATTTTACTTTGACACTTAGAGTGAAAAAATGATTTCTTTTTGAATTATAAAAATGAATAGGTAAAAACTTTTGTTTTAGAACGAATATATCCAGCTTCTTACTCGTACATATAACGAAATGTCGACTCACGGTTTCGCTAACGGTGTTAAGTAACAAGTGTTGGCTTTTGTTACGAGTTTCGTATTTGTATAAGATTGTACCCTTTGTTTGCTTTCATCTACAAAAGCAACTTGGCTTGATTAGAATAGTATTCGTCTTTGAATAACTTGAAAATATTTCATGTAAGACTGTTTTATATTAAGCATTCAAAACAAAATTATATTTAAAAATCTTTTAAAAATAGTTTTACTGTTAATTTACATACACGTGTTTTCATTCTATTACTTATCCTATAATAGAATAGAAAAGCGTAAGATCTAAATATAACGATAAATTACAACAAAGAGGTATATAAAACGATATATTAAAATTTGTATGGTTTTAATGACTAATATTTTGTGTATATTGAATCTATATTAATGTTATAAATGGATGCCTTATTTCTATTAGCCACTAAATCCATTTTATTTGTTTTGAGATATGATTATTATAAGAGCAAAAAAAAAATTTAAGAAAAGGCTGTGTAAATAAATTTTAAAAAAATATTAATAAATGATTTATTGGGTAGGCTGTAATACATTTATTTACACAACCCTTTTCTAAGGATTTTTTAGCACTTATAATGATCATTACTCAAAACAAAGAAAATGGATTTAGTGACTTTTAGAACTAAGGCGTCCAAATGCAAAAGTTTGGATGTTTCGATGGATAGATGTTTGTTACTTAATTACACAAAAACCAATTTAGATGAAATTTCGGACACACCTAAATGATGATCTGAAATAGTACATAAGCTACTTTTTATTCCGAAAAAAATAATTGTTCTTGCAGGATTTACCAAACACTTTTATAATGCAGCGGGTTGCGCGGTGTAACTAGCTTTTGTATACGCGTTATTTGACTGTTTCATAAATCTAGTAACTTGTTAAGCTTAGTGTTTCTGGGTTTGATACTCGGATTGAGCAAGCTGCTATTTTTTTTCATATAGAAAGCACCTAGTAGTAGATAGGATTTGGCTTGTGGTAAGTTAAAATTTGCGTACGTCGAAAAAGCACGAAATAACTTATATGACATTGGTTATCACATATGTATAAAAAGTGATAGTCGTTAAACGTAAGCAACTGTCTTCATCCCATTTCATCAGCCGATTAATTAATGAATCGTGGGTAATTCATTGACGTTCGGTTTACTTCACTTATTCATCAAATAATTCTTAGACAACTCTGACTCGATTTGCATACTGAATAAGTTTTATATACCATTCAAACCGCCAGGATTTTTTGCGTCGTTTGGTCTAGGTTTCATAATTCTATGACGAGTTTTGTTGTCGCTTCGATATTTCCTGATTTCAGTCAAAATCAACATTTTGTGCTTACTAAACGACTATAAAGAGTGATTTTAAGAAGATCCGCCAATTATGAATATTAACAACTTTTCTATTAGGAATATCAACTTATTCGGTTTATCATGTATTGACTTTTTCATTTATTTGTATCTGTGATTTTTTACTTGTTATGAAATTTTTATTTGAAACCACCAAATAGATTTTGCCCACAAAAACAATTGTTTTTTTTATGTGATTATAAATTTTAACTTGTTATATTTTTTGACAATGTAATTTGTATAAATTAATTTGAAAAAATAAAGTGAAATAATATTATTAGATACATATAATAAAATCGTAGGAAAGTCAATGTATGTCCGGGGTAAACTCAAAAAGTACTCCATGGATTTACTTCAAATTTTGCATGAATATTACTAACAGGTCGGATCACCATATAAGCTACATATTATCACGCTATCACCTACGGGGGAGGTGCTGTGCGGAGTAAACGAAGTCCGCGCGAACGAAGTCGCGGGCAACAACTAGTTAGAAAATAATATAAGTATTGTTATTATAGTAAATACAATGATATTAATAGATAATTAATATTGCTGTTATTTTGTAAGAATGTTATTTGGTTTGTTTAATAGTTTGATAATAATTAAATTACTGACAGTTGTGACTTACATTTTTTTTAGAACATTAGTGATAAAGATGATAATGTAATTAGTAATTGCGACAACAATAATAAATGTTCATTTATGAAAATATTGTTGATCTCAGACTGAATATGATATCATAAATAGTTTCCTTATTAATTTTGTAGTATGTAGTCTTTGAGTATTGAGTTGGTTTAATACTCAAAGTATGTAGTACTACCTATTTGTTTAGTTTTCGATAAGACTTTTATTACATAATATTTGATTTCATTTATTTTCGTGCATGATAATAATTACCTATATAGTTCTTGGTCAAATATTAGTTACGAAGGGAGGTTAGTGGGTAATTTTAACAACTAAGATACAGTTTGCATAATTACAAATATCATTATATTACGCTTTGACAAATTTACTTGATCTATTTTAAACTATCAGATCTTTTAGATCAATCTTTCTGTATAAAAAATCTAAGCTAAATAAGCTTACCTATTTTTACTGCACACATGATTAAGACAATTTTTCCTGTTTATCAAATTAGATAAATTTTGTCTAGATGATACAAACTGGTGTTTAAAAAGTGTCAGTTGTCTTATTTTGACGATTTGGGTAGCTATGAAAAATTATTTCTACGAGTGTTAACATGATTTTAATCGAACAATTAGGAGATTTTTTTATTTTTTAATTTATATTTAAACTTTAAATCACTCTCCTGTAAAGTTTACTCAATGAGGGTTGCCTGTCAAGCGCCGATATATATTAATTATTTGTGTGTAACATTGAGGAATCTACAGTGGTAGGCACTATAACTATTTAAATGTCGAATGCAGAGAGTGCTACATCTGCTACGAAGTAATCGTCAGCTACGATGTAGCAAGCAGTAGGTATATTATATCATTCATATATTAGTTATTCGTCCGGTTAATAATTCCCCTTTTAATATGTTCATTAATATATACTTGTCTCCTTTATATTGTTTGAGGTGTCCTTTTAATTCTTGTGATTGTGTGTTTGAAAAGAAGTGAGTAAAAGAACTTTAAAAAAAGATTAAAAGAACTATTATATACAAAACACACTGTTTAAACTGACGGATATGTAAAATAGGCCTTAATAAATATACCTATTGTTTCGTTGTATTAACCTCAGCAATATAAATGTATAATCGTTTGTTCCATTGATAGCTGCAGCGTGCAGCCCGCTGCATTATAAGTTTTTGGTGAATCCCGCGGAATCACCTAATTTTTCCGGAATAAAAAGTAGCCTATGTGCTATGCCAGGTCATTATCTACCTGTGTGCCAAATGTCGTCTAAATCCGGTTTGTAGTTTTTACGTGATTGAGTAACAAACATCCATCCATCCAAACATCCATCCATCCAAACATCTATCCATCCAAACATCCAAACTTTCGCATTTATAATATTAATATTGATTTATAAGATAACCTGCGCTTTTGCAGTTATATTATAATGCTTAGTTTTGGTAAATTACACTCGGTAGTACTACATACTCTCGTTTATTTCTGTATTAAGTAGGTTATATGTACTTTAAAAGTTATATTACAATATTCTCCGTTACCGCAAATACTAAGCACAAAGGTTCTTATCAGAATTAAGATTCCTCATCAAACGAGCCCTCGTTACAGAAAATACGTGCCCAAAGAAAAGATGCTCCGATTTATGGATCATGGAAGCATGTGATTTGTTGAGCTCGACCAATCGTGTATAAGACTGTGTTGCTTGTACAATTTTAATAAAAGTAAATTTGTTGTTAGTTTAAATATTATTGAAAAATACAAAATACTTGAATTCAGCACATTGTCTTGATGAAATTGTCAATTGCGGTTATTCAAATCTTTTTATTCATATGACAGGTAATTTTCGAAAGAGAGCGGATAGACTTAAGTTCTGATTATCGTATGTGTAAGTCCTTAATGTCGATATGTATGAATCATCGCGCTGGTTAGTAGTGGGCAGTGTGAACCAAAATTACTACTTATAAACTTTTCGGTACACCGTGATCCACTGGTACGTCCGTTAGCGTGATGGGTTGCATGTTACGGACTTGATACCCAAAATTAAACGAAACCGAAACATACCAAAACGAAAAATGGAATTAAAAATAAATATACTAGCTCGAACTGTCGTGATACGAGAAACTTTGTTGGCGAACGCCCAAGTACTTCTATAATCCACCTTAAGACGAGTTGTCATCTGAGAGGTATAAATAAGCTTAAGCCGTCTAAGAGCAATTGTGCTTGTTTAAAGGCCAATACATATTTGATATCTCTGTGCTAACTGCTGAAAATTTTCTCAGTTTATTTTCACAATAAAATCAAATGAAAATTGCATTGCAAAATTGCATTATTTAATATACGCGCAAAATAAACTGATTTTCTATATATATATATATATATATATATATATATATATATATATATATATATATATATATATATATATATATATATATATATATATATTAACGTCTTAGGAAGTAACGTATTGACGAATTTCGATAATTTGTGGGTTTTTTGCAGTTTTCCAGCGTAATTTTCATTCAATGACATACCACAAACATGACCAATATTACTTGGCTCTGGTTTTATTTTGACTAGAAAATGTCTAGATAGTAATAAGTTATGGCAATTTTTTTTAATAATATTTCAAGTAAAGACTATGATTGTCATTCTAGTGACGTAAGCCAAATTTATATTGCGGCAATACAAGTATGCAATATTTAGGATTTATAGATTTTCTGCCTTTCTGCCGGGCAGTTCATAAAAGCTAAACATCGTGAGTGTATCATCGTGATTGTAGATTTTTGTAACGTCTCAACAGGGTTTTGTACCACTGCTTTAATCTGGACATCATTTTCAATCTGGACATAAGTGTATTAAAAATACCAGAACAAATACAATATTTAAATATCATATTTAGTGTCAATCTATGTGTCAATATTTAAGAAATATAAGCGTTTTTAAACAAGATCCTGCATTTAATTTTAAGTTCATCAAACACGAGTATAGTTTTATAGGGATATTTTGATCCCTGGAAAAAAGGAATCTATCAATAAATCGAACATTTATCTTTTAGTCTTTGGAGCTAAAAGTAATCTATCATTAAATTCAACATTTATAGTTTGGTCTTTGGAGCTAAAAGCAATCTATCATTAAATCCAAAATTTACAGTTTGCTTTTTGGAGCTAAAAGCTAAGCCATCATTAAATTCAACATTTACAGTTTGGTATTTGGATATACCGTTGCTCGTTAGCAGCCTATAATTAAATCCAGAATCTCATGTTTGGTCTTTAGACCAAAATTCAATCTATTATTAAATCCAAAATTTAACTTTCTCAATTATGATTTATTATCTTTTTCATAGCATATGACAAGTTAACTGGCGTGATTATATTATATTTTAAACATTTGCAATGGTGAATGTTTCTATGAAGCAGCTGAATTGCGTGTTCCATGCGATAACTTGCCACAACATCGAAAACCTTGTATTAAAACAAACAAGGACGTGGGAAACTTCATACTTTTAAAATAATGTTATATTTATATGCTATACATATTGTTGTAGAAATGTTTCTTTTGTAAATTATGATAACAAGTAGCCTGTGACAATGAGTTTTCCAAAACACAGGATAGAAGTAAACAGATAGAGTTTCTGTGTAATTGCTATCTCTGGACCGCTCGCTTTTATTGCGTGGCAGTTATTAAAGTCGCATTCCCATTCGAGATCGCTCGGAGTCAGTGACGCAAAAGGAAGCAACCACGAATAAAATTTATTTATACTTATCTATACTATTAATATGTATGGTTAAGTTGTATGGTTTGTTTATTTGTTTGGTTGAACGCGCTAGTCTCTGGATCCATCAGTCGGATTTGAAAAACTGTTTTAGTATGTGATAGCCACATTTACGAGGAAGGCTACCTCTTTGCCCGTCAAATCAAAAGTAATATTTTTAGTCAAGCGATCGAAGTCGCGAGAAAACATACAGGTTATTAATACGTAAGCGAAAGCGTTATATTTCTTTTTAAGAAAAAGGGGTGCACCAATTCTGAGATTTGGTATAGTAATCGCTTGTATGGGGAAAAAGTGTAGGAAGTCACCATTTATATGAATTTAACTCCAGGTCAAATTACGACCATTGGGCGACAATTGAGCGAAAATTAGTATAGATGAAAATTAAACTTTGGTCCTAGTAGCTGCTGAATTAAACGTCTGAAAGATGATTTAATTTATTTTAATCTATATCTTTTAAGTAAAGAAAAAAGTATCTTTACATCCGTATCCCCGAAGAGATAGACAGATATACAGCAAGTGCACCCATAATTAGCCGAAGATACTTTTTATAATAAAACTACAAATATTCCGACCCACTGTAATGTTCGAAATTTTTATGCTTTTTCAACCCTCACATATTGCTATTCAATATACTATAAAAAATCTAGTATGCCTGCATCTGTGCAGAGGAAAATACCTGTCATTACATAATTAAACCTTGTTTTTCATTCTCGTCGTACTCAAAAGTATTTGATGGTTCCTGAAATTATTTATTATTATTTTATTTTTTTTCAAATTGGGATTGTCATCTTCATGAAATATATAAAAGATAACTTCCTCATGGCGAGGTAATTAATTAATGTGTAACTCTGTCGCTCAACTTGAGCCGATTTTACCCGAACAAGCGTTACATTGCCGAGCGTTACGGCTCAGTCTCATTCCATAGCCACATAACTAAAGAATTCAGAAGGTTTCCATTTCAAAAATATTATCAATTCACTCTACGTGCCACACAATGTACGTAGTATGATGATACTTATTATTAGTCACTAACGCATTGTGTCCTCTTGAAATGTACGTTACTGAAATACTGAAAGTATGCAGAGCTAAAATATTCCTAAATTTTATAGATACAAAAATATTTACTTGAAAATACAGGTTTCTCAACGTTTTGCCAAACGTAATAAGCTACTTTAAATGTTAAGCCGCCTCTTAGTCGTGTGCCTTAAATTCAAATAAGGGTTTTTGGATTCGTAATACTTTTTACAACAATATTACGATTCCCTATGGAATAAGATTCACCAATTGATAGATCGTGTAAGAAAATTTTGATTTCGTATTAGAATAACCGTTGCTAAATTTATCCAAATATATTTTTTTTTATCTGGTCGACGGAATATAAAGCTATTGAGTCGTATCGAACAGAACTCATTTCAAAGTTTGTATCCCACACACAAACATATTCATATACCGTGTGTGTATGAATGTATGTTTTCTACACCTTCAAAGTTGCACGGATTGAAAATTAATTTTTATCTCTACATGTATAGTGGGAATGTTTTTTGTTCTTACATACCCTATGGTTTAAGAGCTCACTGGATTTACTCACAGACCACACAATGGATTTAATCGTTTTACGTATTTTAAAAATATTGCAGGTTTGTGGAATCTATTTTTCGATATTAAGTGATCCGGATGTGAAAGATTAAACTTTAAAATTTTATTTTTATTAGAGTCAAGTGGACGGACACTTGTTAAACAAATGGTTGTTTCTCGATGTGTAAAAAAACTTACGATATACTGTACGTACCGAAGTTAAGAGAAAAAAGTTATACCTAAATAAGCTTAACAAGTTTTTTTTTCCGCCGTGTTGGTCCCGGCCTCCTTTGTAGAATAGGCCAACTGCCGTTCTGCCAGGCAGGTCGTAAAAGGCGACCGATTGGCTATTGAGTCACTACCATCGTGGCTACTAGGTGGTAGAGTTCTGCATTGTCTCGCCCGGGTCTGGTACCACCGCCTTACCTATTCCTGCTGCAATAGCGTCAGTGCTTGTCGCTGTCGTGTTCCGGTTTGGAGGGTAAGGTAGCCGGTAAACTTATGCATGTGGCATTAGATCTCGCCAAAAGATAACAACGCACCAATAACATCTTTGGTGTCTATAGGCGATGGTTGACTCTTTCCATCAGGAGACCCATCTGCTTGTTTGCTATCTTATGATATTAAAAAAAAAAAAGTTTGTGAGTAATATTCGACGAACTTTAAAAAATGCACTTAGAGAAGTAAAAGCGGATATCTCCGTTATTGACGTTGAAAAATTAAATGTTCATAGTATAAAATAATGAAAAAAAATTGCATTATTGGTATAGACATCTGCGGGACTCTGCGCGTGGCTGGTTTTATTTTAATTTTGTCGGTATATAATGGTCATGACGTTTTGACGTTCAAATAATGTATTTTATATATTTATCTTGCACAAAAATATACTTTTATCTATCCCATGCCATCTCATTCTATCCTAATTCTATTCTATTCTATTTGTACATGAAAACAGAACAAACATTAAGGAAATCACAGAGTAATAATCTAAAAATACACACATTATTACATAAGAGCAAAGTTTTTTATGTTAGCGTGCTATTGTCTCATAACGAACAAACTTCCGAAAGGAGAACAAATCCATCTCATGGCGTTTTCAACGCTTTGTTAGTACAAGTGAATATAGCTGGCGGCTGCTTCCGGCACTTCCTGCGCTTTAATCGATAAACCTGTTGATTGGCCGCGATAACACGGCACACCTGTCTTCCCTTGTTTAGTATTTTAGTACTACTTTAGCTTTAATTTTATTATGTCTTTTTGAATATTACTTTTACTATTTCGAAATTACGGTCATATTTATTTTACGAAAAATTTATTTTATAGTAGTATCACTGAGATATTACCTAAGATATGACGACTTTGTTTTGAAATTAGATAAAAATAATTAAATAAATATTGCTGGATAAATTACACAAATTTATCTAACCCCGAAATAAGCAGATTATTTGCTTGTGCTATGAGTATTAGCCAAATATAATAATACATAGAAATAAATATATAAAATGTAGATAGGTAAATGAACACCGCCGCCCACGAAAATCCACAATACCAGAGGTCTTGCAGTTGCGTTGCCGACCGTTTAAAAATGTCTAAGCTCTTTTCTTGAAGACCCCCAAGCAAGGATTTAAAACGTTATGATTTCAATATATTTGCGCCGTTGTGATTGGTTATGGTATATGATATTATGACGTTGTGTTCTAGCGCTGGTTGGGGAACCAATTACGAAACAGCATGAAACGCAGGGAACCAATCACGAAACAGCAAAAATATCAAAATTATATCGTTATAAATCCTTGCCCCCAAGTCGTATCCGTTTGGAAACACCCCTGCCGATAATTGGTTCCACAACAAAGTAGTGCGAGGCAAAAAGTGCAGAAAGAAACGCACAGTTGTGGATTTCCAGACATCGAGATGGTGAGGATGGAATTTCAAATTTTGACGCGATTTCCGATGATGGAATTCGGCGGCAGGAATTAATCCAAATAATTCGTCGGAACATTCCCCATGAAAGAGATAATAATTATATGTTAGATTACACTGAATTAGACTAAATTAAAATTTTTTCTTATAGATCCGGGACCTCTTTGAAGAAAAGACCATCTGACATTCTGCCAGGTAGTTGATAAAGTCGAACGATTGGTTATAAGTGTCACTACTACCATAACGACTAAGTGGTAGAGTTCTGTTACGTAGATTTGGATGTGATGACTTTTCGAATCGCAACTCTGCCATCTCGTACTTTTCCAGCTCGTACTGCCATATCAAAATCATATTGGAAACTGCTGAATTGATTTTAGATTCTTATATTTGGGAAAGATTTAAGAAAAGATCTTTTAGGCAGTTCGTAAAACGTTAAAGATCGGCTTCATGTGTCACTACTTTACTACTAGGTGGTAGAGTTCTGTAACTTCTTGCCCGGGTCTGGTATCACCGCTTTATATATTTCTGCCGCAATAGCATCAATGCTTGTCACTATGGTGTGCCGGTTTTAAAGGTAAGTTACCGGTTAATTTTAAATAAAAATAGCAACGAACCATTAACTTCTTTGGTGTCTATAGGCGATGGTTGTCTCTTTCCTTAAGGAGAGACATCTGCTTGTCTGCTATCTTATAGTAAAAAAGAACAAAGACAGTGTGGTGCAAGTTGATAAAAATGTGCAATAAATTCTGTATCAATAAATAGAATTGCTAATAGCGATGGAGCTACGCTAATTACATCGTTAGTGAATGGATAATAGTGTCCGTATTTTAACCAATTTGTATCTAATGACTCCATTACTTTGTTGCTTCTTGTGAAAAACTATCGATAACTCTTTAGAATTAAACACGTTATTTTTTATTTGTTAAATACACCTTCGAGAATTGGCCATAAAATACATTTTGTGTCTAATCTTGGGAGCCAATTAGTATTCATAGTTTTCTCTTTTTATCCATTTTATTTATTCTTAAAAATCTCTTAAAACTGATTTAATTATTAGGTATGTTTGTATTTCTGGGTGAGGTGAGGTTGCTTATTAAATATATTTCATTATTTATATACGTATTTTTGCGCATTAGCATCGTTGACTAACACCCATAATACGAGCAAACATTCACTTTTGTAAAATGGGTAAATTATTGTTAATTTAACAATTTAATTGCATAAATAAAAAAAGGAAATATACACCTTACAAAAACAGAAGATTTTTTTACGAAATGACTATTACAGTTGACTTTATGAGTCGTTACTGTGTCACCGGACTTATTTGGCATTATTCAGTCATTATTGGTCTTATACAAGTTTTGTAAAGTGTCAACTTTTATTCCTAAGTGACATTTTACTATGTGTGTTTAGTAGAAAACAGAAGAGTTCATTTGTTGACGAGTTTACAGTACGTTACAAATCTCTACGTTTTGTTTGTCAAAGTTCATGCCCACTCTGATTACAAAACCAGAATAAGTTTGAACTGCAAATAATTCCTCCATTGAAATCAACAGAGCGACGTCCACGAACTAAATTTCCGGACTGAAAACTGACTAAAGTTGAATGCTTTACAAAGTACTATCGTGTTTGATCTTTGTTGATGTTTTTTTTTCAACTTGAAGTAAAATCTAATGTTTGTTTGGATTTAACCTATACTAATAAAGAGCCATATTAAATATTTTAAATAAGTAAAAAGACTTCCACACTTATAATTTTATTATTTAGTAACAGTTAGGAACTCTTATAGCTTTGCTTTGTCCGTTCGTCTGCCCGCAGTCTAGCTCAGAGATCCTTAGTACTAGAAAGCTGTAATTTTACATGAAAGTATCATCATGCCCGCTTCTCTTGCGGGGTAGGCAGAGTAAACCGAACGTGTGTAGACATTCCAGTTCACCGCGATTTACCAATTTATTGGTTGGCGAGACAAGTGGTGATCATCATTATCGCATTTACCGACATGTTAACGATTATATATGTATAGCGATAACCGGGATCGACAGTTTAACGTGTTCATCCGAGGCATGGAGTGGTAATTTTACATGAATATACAGATTAGTCACGACATAAAATCTTGAAAAATATTTTTTTCTAGGGTAGATTTGTTTTCACAAAGCTACAATATTTTTAAAAACTTATCCAATGATACCCTACATTATGGGCTATACGAGAAAATAAAATAAAATCCAACTTTACATGTAGAGGACATGTAAAGTTGGTTAAAATTTTTTTTTAGTTCATCGTTGGATAGGTTTTTAAAAATATGGTAGGTTTGTGAAAACAAATTTTTTGATTAAGAGGAGTCCCTTTTTGTAAAATATTAAGTTTAAAAATGCTGATTTCCTCTGCCAGCCAAACGATTTTTTTTGGGGAGGAAAATATTCGCGGTAGGTAGTAGTAAATATAATGAAGTTAAAAGGAAAACTGTCATGACTTTGGGCTTTGCAAGTGTTTGAGTAAAAGTCGGATCATTTTCTAAAATGTACCTAGAGAAGTTTTTATAGCTTTTGAACCTGTGGTGCGGATATATCCTTCATTGATGTTAGATAGGTTAAATGAAACAATAAAAGCCATCTTTTTAGTTCACATTACTGTGATGGACAACTTCGGAACCCTACATTGCGCGTGGCCCGACACGCACTTTACCAATTTATTCAGCCTCTTAGTGGTTGATTTATGAAAAAAATTAGCCTACACATATTTGTCCCCAGATCTTTAACTATTTCTATGCTAAATTTAATAAAAATAGGTTCAGCGGTCATATCTGCCATGCTGCCGCTGCTGTCAGCGTTTGTCATTGTCGTGTTCCTGTTTGGAAGGTAAGGTAGCCGGTAAACTTATGCATGTGGCATTAAGACCCCGGCACAAGGATAGCAACGCATCAATTACATACCTGGTGTCTATAGACGATAGTTGTCTCGTTCCATCAGGAAAGCCATCTGCTTGTTTGATATCTCGCTATACAGGGTTATATGGGTGAAATTAATGCATCACTTGCAGGCTGCCTCTCTACATAAATTCCAACAACATTTGTTCTACGACTTTTTACAAATCTTGATAAATAGAACAAAAAAGAGAAATAAAATAATTCTCGCTCCCTCTGTAGACTGAGGTCAACTTCAAAAGTGCATCACCGCCGCTGCGTCATCCCACAATCCCGCGCCCCGCTGCACGTGGCGATAGTCTAGGCATACCTAAGCTCAGAGTAAATATACCAGTTCAGAAGCAATAAATATTTTTGTATGATAAACTCAAATTTTTAAAAAACTATTGATGATAAAAAGTCGTAGAACAAATGTTGTTAGGAATGATTTAAAGAGGCTGCCTGCAAGAGGTAATGCGTTAATTTCAAATAACCCGTATTTGAAAAAAAAATATGAAGGGTAACAGACAGACAGGCAAAAAATAGATATACAGACTTCGCATTTATAATATTTATATAGTATTTACTAGTAAAGATGTGTATTTTAATTCACTTCACATTATTAGGCACAGGCTTATTATAAATTACTTTGTCCGTGAGTGGTTCTAGCCTCTATTAAATAATAGAGCATTTGACATTCTGACAGGCAATTTGTTACAGACGAGTGAAGGCTGAACATATCACCGGCTATTCTTGCTGCAATTACGTAAATGCATTTCTTTGATTACATATGGCATATAATCTTTGTTTTATTGATATTAGCGCATCATTAATATTTTTGGAATTTATAAATAATTCTACGAAGAAAACACTTTAATTTGCACTATCGGCGATATTTGCACTTTCTTTCTTACCTATTTTTGTTACAGCAGCATTGATACTGTTGCGGCAGGAATAGGTAATAATAATTCGACAGTAATGCTACATAATAACGTTACTAATGAAGCTATTATATACTGCACTAAGTTATATTAGTAATCTGTGAATTCATTCGAAAGAGTTTTTACATATTTGTTTCATGCTTTTCCGGGTTGGTTCAAGATCCTTTGAAAAATAGACTAACAGCCGTTCTGCCAGGCCGATCGTAAGAGGCGATCGATTGGTTATACGTGTCACTACCATCTTGACTACTAGGTAGTTGAGTTTTGCAACGCCTCGCCCGGGTATTTGATACTACTGCCATGCTTATTCCAGCCGCAATAGCGTCGATCCTCGTCATTGTCGTATTCCGGTTTGGAAGGTAAGGTAGCTGGTAGACTTATGCATGTGACATTGCCATATGATATATCGACACATGGATGGCAACGCAACGCAATTGTTAATAGTTAACATCTTTGGTGTCTATAGGCAATGGCTGTCTTTTTCCATCAGGAGAGAGAGATATATATATATATATATATATATATATATATATATATATATATATATATATATATATATATATATATATATATATATATATATATGTTGCTCTCTTCATATCATGCCTTTTAGTAGTTGTGCGGTCTATGACTCTAACAAATCAAATAACATAATAGAAGGTCCGGAAAAGAAAGAAGACTTTAAAAGCATAATTTTCTTTCAGTTGCCAGGGTGTCAGTGGACTGCCTATGCAAATAATGAGTCCGGTACGTTTTAGTATATTACTCGAAATCAATATATATAAATTGTAATACACCCAACTAATATATTATACACTAGCTGACCCGCGCAGCTTGGTTCAGCGGTTTAAGCGGTGAAAGACTAACAGATAGGAAGACTTGCGTTTATAATATTAGTATAGAAGTATGGACAAAATAAGTAAAAAAAAATTGGAAGAAATAGCCTATGTTCATTTCAAGACTTTAAACTATCGCTGTATAAAATTTCATTGCAATCGGCCCAGCGGTTTGGCCGTGATGACGTCACATACAGAAAGCCAAGTTACTTTTCGCATTTATAATATTAATATGGTTACTATGTGTTGTAACGCAATGTAAGGCGTACCACAGTCAGCAATGTACGCGTTTATGACTCGTTCACACGCACGTCGTTCACCTTACATTCCACCACATCAAAAACAAACACATCATACGCACTCAACACTACTATATCTCTCACATATACTTTACAATCGAAGCACTTCAGTAAAAAAACTACTACACTCAACAAAAGTCGATTTTTTATATCATAAGATAGCAGATGGGTCTCCTGATGGAAAACAGAGAAAACCATCGCCTATAGACATCAAAGATGTTAATGGTGCGTTGCTATCTTGTGACGAGATCTAATGCCACATGCATAAGTTTAGCGGCTACCTTACCCTCCAAACCGGAAAACTACAGCGACAAGCACAGACGCTATGGCGGCAGAAATAGGTAGTGCGGTGGTACCAGACCCGGGCGAGACAATGCAGAACTCTACCACCTAGTAGCCACGATGGTATTGACTCGCATAGCCAATCGGTCGCCTTTTACGACCTGCCTGCAGAACGGCAGTTGGCCTATTCTACAAAGAAGCCCGGGACCAACACGAACTAATATAAAAAAACTATAGATGATGGATGGCTATTTCTTACCATTAACACATTTTTATCTGTCCGAAATTTATATTACAAATATGTAATTTTACAAAAATGTTTGAATGCATCTAGGAAATCACATAAGCAATATATGATATAGTAGTACAAGTGATGGATTATATGTTAAACCTCGTAGACAGGCATTATTGTACGTCGAAAATATAGCGTGGAAAATATTGCAGGCGTCTACATTGTGTGGTTAAAGTGACAAATTGAAGCTTTGGCGTTGAAATATATACTCTTACACTCATAAGATTTCTTTAAAAAGTGTGGAAATCTGGTACGGGTGAGCCGTTGTAAAACACTATTATCATTAAAGATACTTATAGAAAAGCATATTTATTGTCTAAAACCAATGCGATTTTAATTTATAAATTAACATAGCTTACGAAAAACAAGCTGCCGCCAGTAAATTCGGTCGTGTGATTCAAAACCATTAATTATTACTTCCTTTGGCCTAGTCAGGTAAAGATGCTACCCCTAGTGTTTACCATAGGTGAAGGAAACTTTTCAAATGATCCAATATTTTTTAGTTTGCCTATTACGAACTTACAAACAAATCTTTTTTTCTTTATAATATTATTAGCTGCAGCGTACAGCCAGCATTATAAAAGTTTTTGGCAAATCACACAAAATCACCTAAACTTTTCTGAGATAGAAAGTAATCTGTGTGCCGTTCCAGGTTAACATCTACCTATGTGCCAAATTTCATTCAAATCCGTTCAGTAGTTTTTGCGTGATTGAGTAACAAACATCCATCCATCCAAACATCCAAACTTTTGCATTAATAATATTTATATAGATTGTTGGTTAACATTCGATTTGTCATTTTCGATTTTATTTAAGAAATATTTAGTATCCATTGACTGATGTTACTTTTAATATAAAACTAGTTTTATTTTTATATCATAAGATATCAAACAAAGCAGGTGGCTTGTTCGATGGATAGAAAAACCATCGACTATAGCCACCAAAGATGTAGTAGTAGATCGTAATTATGTTGCGTTGCTATCCGTGGGGGAGACGTTAATGCCACTTACATAAATTTACCAGCTCCATTACTCTCCAAACTGTAACACGACAATGACAAACACTGATGCTATTTCAGTATAAATAAGTAAGGCGGTGCTAACATTCGGACGAGACGTTGGACTCTGCCACCTAGTAGTCACGATGGTAGTAATATGTATAGCCAATCGTTCCGCCTTTTACGAACTGCCTAGCAGAATGGTAAATTATCTATTCTTCACAGGACACCCAGATCAGCATAAAGAATTAATTTCATTTAAATATGTTAAAAGAGATTTAAGTAATAAATAAAGATAAAAATTCTAAGGATCATTAAGATCTAACCTTTTTTTATATCATAAGATAGCAAACAAGCAGATGGGTCTCCTGATGGAAAGAGTCAACCATCGCCTATAGACACCAAAGGTGTTAATGGTGCGTTGCTATCTTGTGGCGAAGTCTAATGACACATGCATAAGTTTACCGGCTACCTTACCCTTCAAACCGGAACACCTCAGCGACAAGCACTGACGCTATCGCGGCACGAATAGGCAAGGCGGTGGCACCAGACCCGGGCGAGACAAAGCAGAACTCTACCACCTCATTTTATTCAATTAAATATTGGTAGTAAATAATAGACTAAAAGTCAGATTTTAGTCACTTGTATCTTTGGCTTTGGCTTACCCTTGGACTAAATGGGTTATCATAATTTCAATTAATATTCATAAAGTGGTGGTACAATTTATACATCCTCAAAGTAAAATATAATAACTTTATATATTCACGTGAGGTTTAGAGGGTACAATAATTAATTATACATAGAATTATGAGTTGATTATAAACAAAACAAGGGCATGTTTACCAACGTATCCTTGAAAGGGTTATCAGTATTTCATAAAATATTTCATTAATAATCTACAAAAATTAAAAGAAGTCGATGTTTTTAATAAAATAGGATAACAAATAAGTATTTGTATATTAAAATACTAGCTTTTGTGCGCGGCTTCGCTCGCGTTAAATTCTGTTTAGCGAAGTGGGGGCGTCAGAAAGAGACAAAAAGGAGCCTATGTCACTATCTCCACTCAAAAAATCACGACAATTCGTTGCTCTGTTTTGCCATGAAAGAGGGATAAATGCATTTATAATATTAGTATGAATGACAGTCATCCTTTCCATATATTTTTTGTGTTGTCCTGGGCTCTATTTATATATTTTTAAGTGGGAAAATACCCTTTGTGTCCCTTTTTAGAACAAATTCGTAAACGGTGGAAAAGGAAATTTGCCACAGTTAAAGTTTATATTGCAGAGGACTGCAGAAATCTAATATTTTATATAAAATGCATTAGAAATACATTAAATTTATTAAAATAAACATTACGCACACTACATTTTTGTGTCATAATACATGATAATATACTTACACATATATAAACTATTTTCTTTACGGCTAAAGTCAATTGTCAAGCCTAAAAAAGATTTTATTGTCTAGTCCATGGTCGAATTTCGGATACAAGAGATCGCTAGTTCTAAAAATTGGGCAATCCGTTAAACTAAATTAAGCATATAAGGCATTTCGTCCCGCCACACGGTCGGCAACGACAATTATCGTCTCTAGAGTCTATAGCCAATGGTCGTATCTATCAAAAAAAAATATCTACGCTCGTATCCCCGAAGAGGTACAACCACAGCACCCACGAACAGCCGAAGATACTTAGTCCTACAAATATAATAAGTGGTAAGCTTATCGACAACTGAGCACTCATTCAATGCCGTGCAAGGTTGATTTTATCAGAAAACTGAAAAAACAAATTTTTGAATTGCATCTATCAGGAGTGCCAACACACTTCTACACTTACTTTTATACCAATAAACTTATATACCAATATACTACTTATACACCAATATACTAATAATAAAGAGAAAACATTTCTAATATCGTATGTTTATAATGTCAGATCCGCCACGATTACACTCGACAAACTTATTATAATATTTCGGGTCCGATCCCTTTTATTGGGTTGAGAACGACACCGGATTGTCTGTTATTTCAAATGACGGTTTAATTTGGTATCGTTTGATTATAGTTAATTTAATCTTATTTTCACTAGCTTTACTCTAGCGTTTGATGAAGTCAAAACAAGAAATTCATGTTTTTTAATTTGAATTTAGTTATGTTGGTTTAAATCAGGACTGTACCGTTTTTTATTTAAAAAAGGAATTAAGTCTGACTTTCTTCTATCGCGAGCAGTCTCCGCAACTCGACAGCTCACTGCCGTTTTAGCGTGTGGTTAAGGATGGCCCTACTCTTGTTATCCCATTTCCTTTAGGAAGTCCAAGTTGTATCTCGCAAAAAAATAGTTTTTAAAATCAAATGATCGTTATGAGGCAGTCACTTTTGCATTTTACAAAATTATTTCATAATATTGCTGGCTTGAAAACGCGGCTACTTTTGTTTTGGTGACGGTTGTTTCTTGATATTTAATGGTTGTATCGCTTTCTTTTTTGCTATTCTAAGCTATAAAAACACAAAACAAAATTACTTGAAGCTGGATAATGTTGACCATTATGGTTCAATATTAGTCACTGTTATATTACTTTACGTATATGTAACATGTTACTAGCTGTTGCCCGCGACTTCATTCTTGTGACCTTAAGTATTACTTTTTTTTAACTTAATGTTATCTGTGCTGTGTAGTTCCAGGCAACGATTATGGCTACGGTAACTTCTACCTGTCGTAAGAGGCGACTAAATAATCGAGCATGCTTGGACGAGCCGCAATGGGACGGGGCGGGCCGCAGAGCAAATAAAATGCTAGCATAGTACATTATAACAGGCCACAGCGGGGTGAAGCAAATTGCATCGCAACGTAGCATTTCCGTACCATTTCCAAATGTTATTCTCCTTTTTTGAACATGACGATCACGATCACGATCATGAACGTGATGTTGCAAATCAAGAAAAACTCTTTGTGGTCTTGAACTAAAATTATTAATCGTTCTTCATTCATGATTTTTTTAAATAACTACTCAAAACACAGTAGAACGTACGCGCAATACTGCTCACCATAGCACACTGGTGATGGGGTGCAGCAAGCTGAGCCGAACGGCATCGGATTCACTAAAAACAGTCGAGCAAACATCCGCCACAATTTATATAAAATATATGATTTATGTGATGAGGCTCAGCCATTTGCGGCCCGCCCCAGTGGACTCGATCCTTAAATGGCATTAGGGGTTGTCGGCCGAATTAAGGGCGAAAATCTTCGACGATCAACTCCGGTACGAACGATAGCGTAGCGTGGCTGCATAGCACTGTATGTAAACAAACTGAAAGGTAAATAGCCTGCCTTTGATGGCAAAGTGAGTCAACCGTGCGTTCTTCAGAGGTTCCAAGGTCACCTATAAAGCACTGAAGACGGCCACTAGAGTGGTTTTAGTCGATGAGAGTCCGACATTATCGTGTTGTATCCCTCTCGGACGGCGAGATATCCGTAATGGATTTACCCTTATGTTACAAAAACGGTAAAATACTAACATATGTTGCTCAGGAATCTTTCAATAGGTTTGTTAAAATCAGTAAATTAGTTTAAGAGAATTACATCAAAATTTTCCTTTTTATTTTTGAGTATTAGGTATATTTTATATAGTAGATTAATAAACATGTGTTGAAATACAATTAAATTAATAACAGTGGTAAAACAAAATTATCATTAAGGTCCACTTGCACCTCAGTGTATAAATACTTTTTAAATGAATTTAACCATAGTGAAAGTGTTTAAATGGTTTTGTGTAAGCGGACTTTAACTAAGTGTTAACTATAATTAACGTTAATTAGCGTTAACGTAAAGGAAACTACAATTAAATTCATTTAAAAAGTATTTAATTACTTTGGTGCAAGCGGATCTAAGACTCCAACATTAAATGTTTTGTTTAGTATTATCGTTTTTGGTTTATATTTTTTATTTAGTTTATTTAAAAATTTATGCAAAAACATATGCAGAGGTAGATTTAATGCTATATGGCATTCTCTACCAGTTTATTTTAGTTAAATAAGAACAATATTTAGGATGGGGTGCACATACACAAACTCACACTAGGTAGGCATTAAGAACTAAGCAATATACATCGTGGTCTGGACAGATTTGCCTTGCTTTCTCCATATTTGCAACTCTCTTCACACAAGTACACCGGCTTTGGAGAATCTTGTCACCATTTCTATTGACACTAGTTTGATTTCAATCTTTAATATTTAGTAAAATTACATGAAAGTTACTTACTCAGCTTCTTCGACCGTCTCTGACATGGCGAGGAAGACACAGTTGAGCAGAATAGTGGCCATGACAAAGTAGTCGAAGTACTGGTTGGTAGATAGATAGACACACGCCCGCCGTACTGATGACCACGGCGACCACCAGAAAAGCGATCGAGTTGCGGTGAATCGGTGAATGTAGTTCTTACGGAATCGTTTCGACACCACACAGAAAGTCTGTAACAGAAAGAAAGAATCATGATAATTTATTTTTAAAGTAAGTATTTTAATAATAATATACCATTAATATTACTTCAGAATTCCAATTTTCGAAGAAGTATGCAAATAGAGTATGCACATAAAATATCATGGAAGCTTTTAAAGCTCTACACACATCAAAGCGTCGTAGTAAAACTACGATGCTTTGATGTGTGTAGAGCCTTAAAGCATAATGTGAAACGAAATGTGTAGGAGTCCTAAACGCTTTGACGCATCAATCGTAATTGAAATTTTGTTACGTGAAGAGGAACACTAATATTTGTTTTTGACGAAAATATTTTGTTTAAGCTAATATTTACGTGGCAAATACCACCTATGTTGATATTAATATTATCTCATTTTATAGAACAGCAAACAAGCAGATGGTTGTACTGATTTGAAAGAGATAGCCATCGCCTATAGATACCACAGATGTTATAATAGGGGTTTACCTCTTGTTCCCAAAACATTAACTTCTGTAAACCCGAATCAACAGTGACAACTTCGCGATGACCACTGAGTTGAGAGCTTAGGGTGCCCTGGGAAAAGCTAAGCTGCCTTTGGACTTTGCTAAGAAACTGCGATGAGTCCCTCTTTGGCAAAAGCATAAATATGCTTGAAAATGAGACTCTTACAGTCAGTTTAAGCCAATGAGGCTTTGGCCCTACGGTAGTTCAAAAATCGAAGATCTACTAGAATGGCCAACATAATTTTGCATTCGATAGTAATTGTGACAAAATCGTAAATGTTAATGGTGCGTTGCTATTCATGTGGCTGGGTTGAAAAGCTACATGCATAATTTTATCAGCTAGTTACTTAATACTTTACTTTCCAAACCAGAACACGACACAAACAAGCACTGATGCTATTGCGACAGGAGTAGGTAAGGTGCTACCAAGGAACTTATATACGATAACTGGAATTATTACGATGCAATATTTGAAAAATAAAAATGTACTTTATTTCATTACACATAAAGTTGACATTTGTTCTTACGTAAAAGAGGGGAAAACGTTCTGAGCAAGACAACGACAAGAGAGAATGTTGTCCCTTTCTTGCAATTGCCAGTGTTTAAATAAAACTACTGATGGTAGATTTTTATATCATCGGTAATCATTAAATACCTTTTATTCATAGAGGTCGATAAATACATTAGCATAAAATGTATTGTAATTAACACAGTGAGTTCTAAAATGTGCTTATTTTAATTATTACATAATTACTTATGCAATGCAAAGCTGTTTCTCAAATTAGTAGAATTACTTAGTAGTTATTTGCAAACTACGCATGGCCGCACTTATATATGGTGATTGGCGCTTTATTTAGTAGAAAGAGACACACTCCACCTATGTCGTGGTACTCTTCGGAACGATTTTGAAGCGCGTGTGAATATTCCGGGTAGAATGTAACTTCCTTGGGTGCTACCAAACCTGGACATTACCTGTAGTTACGATATTAGCTTTCTCTCGCCTTTTACGAGATACCCAGCAGTAATATCGTAGATCTATTTTTCAAAAAAGGGCCCGGACCAACATGAGGAATATATCTGAACTTTGACGTATTAAATCGAATCAGCGGGATTATACAAGTGGTATAAACTCTAGGAGAATAGAAAGATAAATGTATGGACTTGACGTAAGCGTTCGATTATGCTTATATGTCAAATCCATACATCTATATTTCTATTCTCCTAGTGTTTATGCCACTTGTCAATCCATACATTTATATTTCTACTCTCCTAGCATTTATGCTCTTGTCTAGACCCGCAGGTTTGCGATCATGTTAGCTACACATGTAACGATAATGTCTTCAAAGATAAGAAAACGAATCAACAAAATTTTGTTTTGCTGCTTAACCTAAGGGTGTTCGCTTTTCTCGTGTGCTACATTTTTCTTATTAGGTGTATAATTTTTTTCCATTTACACCAATATTTTCTGACTCATTCACAACTCTGAAATATCTGTTCTCAATTGAAAAAATTTCTTAAAGAAATCTTATATCAATGTTCTGAGCAGTTATAATTATTTAAGTAGGCTACTGGCTAGTATTTACAAAAATAATTGACTACTTCAGTTTAGGTTTAATTTAAGTAATTGAACGTTTTCCACAGCAGTGGTATTATATAAATATTATATTTTGGTATGTGCAAGTAATATAAGAAATAACAAAATTATTAAGAAATCCATTCTCAGTACGGTTATCAGTTATTCTGCTTAAAAGCTTCGGCGCATGATTGGTTATAGGTGTGACTACTACCCCATCGTGACTACTAGGTAGAGTTATGCAACTTCTCGGCCGGACTTTGTACTACCGCCTGCCTATTCCTGCTGCAACAGCGTCAATGCTTATCACTGATGTATTCCGGTTTGTAGAGTAAGGTGGCCAGTAAATTTGTGCATTTGGGTTATATTTATTTCTCACATCTAAATAAAAGAACCCGGATTTTGTTGACTAGAACCCTACCTAAAATTTTGAGTAAGTAACTGGTTTATAGTACTGTGCACGGTCTTGTTAACTGTCGTAAGTACGTAAGCTCTTTTACCGTAAGCGCTCTGCATCTTTTACCGTATTTATCATGAGGAGTATTCCGACGAGTTGTTCGAACTAACTCTTGCTGCTAAATTCCACCATCGGACATCGCGTCAAAATTTAAAGTTCCATCCTCACCACCACTCTACCACCACCACTCTACTATAAAAAAAGCTTTTTTAACGACAGTGACAGAATTCAATTATTTATATTTAAAATGTATAATAAAAAATCAATTAAAATATGCATTGTTGCCAAACATTTGGAAACTTAATCAAGAAAATGAGAGTTCCTGCGTTAATATTAATCCCGTTAATAATTGGTCGCGGTACGCTGAAAATTTGTGCAAATAAATTTATAATTTATCGGTATTTAGCATAAATTACGAATTGAATAGATTAAATAAATAAAATTTATGACAACGTTCAAAACTATACAACTTTTGTCCCTGGCTTCATTCGCGCCATTTAAAGCAGTTGCCTACGTCGTAATAGTTAACCATAATATATTAAATTTGAGCTTGAGTCGCCCCAATAATCCATCCATTGTTAAAGCTTTCTGCTATGTGTTTAAGGTTTACGCTATAAAAGATAAACCTTAGCATTATAGTCATCATTCATGGTTGCAGAAGTACAAATTCAACTTTTTTTTTTTAAATCATAAGATAGCAAACAAGCAGATGGGTCTCCTGATGAAAAGAGACAACCATCGCCTATAGACACCAAAGATGTTAATGGTGCGTTGCTATCTTGTGACGAGGTCTAATGCCACATGCATAAGTTTACCGGCAACCTAACCCTCCTAACCGGAACACGATAGTGACTAGCACTGACGCTGTTGCGGCAGGAATAGGTAAGGCGGTGGTACCAGACCCGGTTGAACTGATGCGGAACTCTACCATCTAGTAGTCACGATGGTAGTGACACGCATAGCCACTCGGTCGCCTTTTACGACTTGCCTGGCAGAACGGCAGTTGGCCTATTCTTCAAAGGAGCCCTGTACCAACACGGGGATACAATAATACAATACAATGATTCCATTTTGTCCAGCCTTGTTTAGGCTACTTTTAGGCGCCAGTGTGCAGACTGCAGACCGTTGGTCGGGGTGAACAGTGGTGGAAGGCTTTTCTTCATTAAGTTTTTGCAAGTAGATTGGTTTTTGCAGTAAATACAGTAAAAAGTAGGGTAACCACTTCTTATATAAATATATTAGGTTGCCTTTAGGTCCTATATCTGATCTTGAAGATATAATCCCTGGGTAGTGTAGTAGGATCAAATGATGTATTGGGCGTTTGGTTTTACTCGATGTTTCGAAAGAACTCAGATCTGGTTATAGCAAGAAAAAACCAAGTCATTTATTTTAAGTTAGTAAAATGCGGTGATGATCATGATGAACTGGAGTATCTATAGATATTAGGTTTGATGTTATTTATTTTAAAGTATTTTTAACAACAGCTATTCAATTAAAGTATTATTTTTTATTTAAATATCTTATAAAGATTAAATTTCATTATGTATTATAACCAAAAGAGTTTGAAAATCTAATCACGGAAATGAGAGTTCCTGTCTATAACGAGATTTAATAAACAAATATTACTCGTACCGTTATTACGGTAATAATTACATGCGGTAAGCTGAAAATTTCGTTACAAATTATTTAATTTAAAGCAATAATCCCAATTAAATAAATAGTACAAATGAGAGTTACCTTAACTTTTTCATATATTTTATTTTAAACCAACAATGTACAGAGTTTCTTATAATTTATATGTGCCTAACTGTAAGCCAGTTTTTCGGCATCCAATACAGTTCCCGTGAATTCTGATCAGTACATAAATTCTTAAATTATTATACTTATAAATAATATTATTATTCCTAACATTAATATGTATTATATTTGTATATCTATTCACTATGCCGTGCCCGCCTCACTAGGCGTACATTCTTCAACGATGTGTTCTCTTTACAACTTACTCTCTTTCTTTAACAATTTTCATTAAAATCGGCCAAGCCGTTATTTAATTATATCAGAGGCTTCAGAAAATAGACAAACAAACAAATTTCATATGGTCTATGATTTGAACAATCACTCTCACTGCTTACTAGTACTGATCAAAATCGGTCCAGTCATTTTTGTGTTACACCGGGACATACATACTGACAGAATTATATTGTTTTATTATATGCGTAATTGCATGTTCTTACTATATACCAGTTATCACCAAAACCTGTCAAGCAGTTTCTAAGTTGTAACGGTATACACAGTTATTAGTGTTTTTTTACATATTATATAACAAAAAACATATGTATAATGAAATCTAACAAAAAGATTTAATACACATTCTACTTATTTATATAATAGTGAAGATTGTAATATTTATATAGTGTAAAGTAATACCCTTAGTATTACCCTTCTTTAGAATGGTTTTCAATTGTGTATTAGACATCGTTTCATTGTATATGTTTGCTTCCTAGTTACACAGGTGGCTCGTCCCGAAAGGACGAGCCACTGTCTAGTGCGATGGCCAAATAGTTATTAACTTTCGGTACTAGGAACTTTTTTCTTTGTGCGGTCTGGCGTTGTGTTTGCCTGTAGTGTTTTAATTTCTTATAAGTTGGAATCCTGGCCTGTTCTAAAATTATAATTAATTTTACTTTTGTATGAATAGGAAGAAATTTACAAATCTTAAACAGTTTATTATAATTATTTTCTAATGAGTTTTTAATTTTTGGGTCCACTAACATTTTATAAAAGGCTAATCTGTAATGATTGAATTTTATTTAGATAGATGGAGAACGTGAGTCCGTATGTGCTTAAACCATAGCTTATAATTGCGTCTGCTAGTCCATAGTTCAACATATAAAGGATTCCTCTGCTAACAATATGTTTAACATGATTTAGCCTACCCAACACAGACCTAAGAATATTACATACTAATTCATTATGAAGGTTCATGTAAAATGACTGTCTATAACCAGTCCTAAATATTTATATTTTTTTAAACACTCTAGTTGTTCACAGTGACAATACTTTTGTTCAGCATGCAAGCAATCATAGGAGTGACCTTTAAGAGTTACGCTAGTCAAATTTACATTACGATTATAGGGTGATGCTAGCAACATAAATTTAATCTCACTTTGATTTATGATAATAATTTAAATAGAGCCATTAATAAGCCTGTTGAATCATGCATGTAAATTATTTTAACGTAAATAATTTACGCATTTTCAGCAGCGTAGCAATACGCGATTATGATATTTAAACACTCAGAATGAGTGTTGCTTACGCGCACCACCAAACTTGTTTAATAATAAGACCGAAATTCGTAGCAGATTTACCTGTAGCTTCGTAGGGGTCAATTTTATCACTCCTACGCCGTAGCTATTCAACGCGATATAACTCGACTAGACGGGTTGGTCGCGCTTATTGCTATGTGCTGATAGATAAAGCTGTAAGTCGTTCTTTTTTTCTATCTTTTCTACCGACTTTTTAAATAGAGGAGCTTCTAAATTCGGTTGTATGTTTAAAATATATCATGATAAACAGTTTGATTTTACAAAGGGTCGTTCAAATACAGATGCTGGTGTAGAATTATTAACGAAAATTTATAAAGCCTGGGAGAAGTCACAGAATGTGATTGGGATATTTTGTGATTTATCAAAGGCTTTTGACTGTGTTCATCAAAGCATATAAATCAGGAAATTACACCATTATTGAATTTTAAATAAGGCTCTCGATTTTTTGATTTCTTATTTAAATAGAAGAATTCAGAAGGTCGAAACAAATGGAATAAGATACTCTAGTGCTGTTATCACAATGGGTGTCCCACAAGAATTTATCCTCGGTCCATTTCTGTTCCTTATATACATAAATGACTTGCCTTATTATGTGTGTGATAATCACGGAATCGTATTATTTGCGGATGACACTTAACTTTTATTTAAGTGAAAAGACAGATTAGTAAGTATGACGAAGTAAACAATATGATTTCAAAAGCTGCAGGCCATCTCAAAAATTCCCGCTAAATTAAGAAATTTTAAGCTCAAAAGAGTAAAAACTTTAAACAATAGAGTAAAGAGTAAAAAAGCATAGATTTTTTCAATTGAAAAATATATTTTGTTAAAAATGGCATATTTTGGAAATAACTCCAACTCAATTTTTTAAAATCTAAAATATTGCTTTAGCTAAATAATCAATAGGTTGAAAATGTTCAAATACCAAAAAACATTTTTTCTTCAAAAATTTCGCCATTGATAAATCCCAAACAAATTGACCGATTTTTCAAAATTTTTCTCACTGATTACTCTCAAACCAATAATCTGATATTGATTAAATTTATGCATTATATTTAATGTTTTGAGGAATAGAGCTAATTAGTTTTTGTACTCAATCGAGGCATTAATCTGGAAGTTATATTAAAAAAATATTGTTTCGCCAAAATTTTTCGAAAATTTCTCGAAATCTCCAGGACCAAATTTAGAGAGAAAAAATTAAAGAAATCAATATTTTAACTGTAGTTACTCAGTATATATTAAAAACCTTGATGTACGTACGTAAAAATATTTGCTTATTTAAAAAGAATAGTGATAGTCACTCCCTAAATACAAGGATCAAAAACAATCTTGCGTGCATGTGTCTCGTCTCCACAGAATAAGCAACTCTTTTATGGGGTAAAATATACGCTTCTGATAATAATACCTGACGCCATTAGAGATTTACCAGTTAAAAAATTAAAAAATGTGTTAAAACAAAACTGTGTAAAAAGGTTACTTATAACATATCTGAATGCCTAGATAATAGGAAAGCATGGGATTAACTACTCCTTATATCGGCTATCTTTATTATTACTGTAACAATTAGATACTTTCAAATTAAAGAAAAGCCCGCTAGGTTTCTTCTGTCGGATCTTCTCAGTGTGTGGCCACGTTTACCATCCGGTAGTAGTTTAAAAAAAATGTTGACGCGTCAAAATAATTTGTAAAAAGTTTTATTGAATGAAGTACTTCTGATTTCTGATTTCACATATTACAGTTGAATGGTAAATGATTAATACAGTTGTTAAATTTTTTTTAAAAAGTTATATATATTTTTTGTCAACTTATTACAAACATTTGTCAGCATGACCTTCGTTTGAGTTTTATTTCTGTTGGCAGTCATCTATGTGAATGCCTTCATTTGTTTTTGTAACCCAGTGATATCGTTATTGGAAAATTAATTTAAATTTTTAAACATATAACCATAACACAATCGACATGGCGTTGGTGAAGAATTAAGATGAGAAATAAAAATTAGTGAGAAAAAAATCAATAAAAGTGTCTAAAAAAGAAAAACTCTCGAACACTGGAATGCGATCTCTATACTATAGTTATTATGATTTTACGGAGAGTTAATCGACAATTGAGTACATCTAGTCCTTATTCCAGTCAAGTTAGGAATCCTGGACGTATACGGTGGTCGGTGTCATTAATATAAAGGGAATCTTCAAAATTTAATATTAAAATTTTAAATGTTGGACGTAATAAGTACAACGTACTAAAACTCGGCCTGATTGTTCTCGATTTGTTAAAACGTCACGACATTACCTATAAATTTAGTTCAGGGCAGGTGGTTCCCAATAATCCAAATCCAATCTAAATTTCACTGGAGCAGAGCGAAAACGCGAATAAAATAAGGAGTTGATGTCAGATTGGATTGTAAATTGTTTGTAAGATATTGTAATTCAAATAATTAGATTTTATACCGGTGTTATTAAGTTATTTTTTTTATTCGAACGAGCCGATGAGGACGATAGGCCAAAACAAGAATTCAACCTAATAGCTACCGACTATAATTTAGTGGTAGCGAAGCGGGCACGTTATGTATATCACATGAATAAAACATTATGTATATCACATCTCGAATTCCTTTATTCGCCCCTTTTTTTAATGAATTCAAAATTTTTACTTCACGTACTAACATATAAATAAAGTATCGACGGGGATACTCGACGGGGACAAGCATTTGTGTGATGAGCACATATATATATATATATATATATATATATATATATATATATATATATATATATATATATATATATATATACGAGCAAATATATAGCGATTTACATAAACATAGATAACAAAGATGCTTGCAGCTTTTGTTTTGTAACAACTTATTAGTACTTCAATATAGGCGCATGAAGCAAGGCTCGGTACCACTGCCTTACGTATTCCTGCCGCAATAGCGACAATCGTGTCACTATCGCGTCCCGGTTTAAAGGATAAGGTAACCAGTATGCTTACATGTGACATTATATCCGCTTTACGGATATCCACTATTAAAGTCTTTGGTTCCACCATCAATCCACCATTGGTGAATTTTCGCGTCCCGGTTTAAAGGATAAGGTAGCCGGTATGCTTACATATGTGACATTATATCTGCTTTACGAATATCCACCATTAACGTCTTTGGTTCCACCATCAATCCACTACTGGTAATCCACCATAGGTGGATTTTCGCGTCCCGGTTTAAAGGATAAGGTAGTCGGTATGCTTACATATGTGACATTATATTCGCTTTACGGATAACCACCATTAACGTCTTTGCTTCCACCATCAATCCACCATTGGTAATCCACCATAGTTGGATTTTCGGGTCCCGGTTTAAAAGATAAGGTAGCCGGTATATTTGTGACATTATATCCGACCTTTAACGTCTTTAGTGCCACCAACAATCCACCATTGGTAATCCACCATTGGTGGATTTTATAGGTCATTGCCTATAAAAATCAAAGACGGCGTCTTTGGTTTTTATAAGCTATGGTTGTCTTTATGTATCAAAAGAGCCATCCGCTTGTTTGCATCTATAAAAAAGGGAAAAAATATAGGCATTCTTCAAAAATCCATTTTCTTTGGGTTAAAGTAGTGAAGGATATTGATCACGAGAAGACCTAAAATTTACGTAAAATATGAATTATCTTCAGGCCAGGTGTTTATCCAATAATCCAAATGTAATCTAATTTTCTTCAGGGCGAAGATTGAAATTGTAAATTATTTGTAGAATGTTGAAATTCTAATAATGAGAGCTGTTTTTTGTTATAATCAAGTTGTTACTTCCTTCTGACCTACTTTATGTCAGAATCAAGTTGCCAGATTTGTTTTATAAACGAGTGCGTTTTTTAAGTTATGTTCTGTATGTGTATTTTTTCCGGAATGGCAACTATTAAAGTTATGACTCATAACAGGTTCTAACGGAAAGGAAAAAATAATTGTCATTCAGATTTGACCGTTAAATCTTATAATATAAAGAGCTATGAAATTTATTTAAATTCTAAATCTAAAAAAGATTTATTTAAAATAATTACAATTTATAGTAGGGGAGCCTAAGATGATAAATGCGTAGTCACTCGAGCGTCGAAGGAACATATTGGATTTTGTAGATTAAATTATTAGGAAAAATACAAGGTTATATAATGTTTTTCATTTCAATGTTGGGGAAAAAACCTAAAAATAAAAAAATGTTTAAAAACTGTGACATAAAAACATTAAATCGTGGCAGATTAAGGTATGGTGGGCTAATTTCTACTAAAAATTTTGAAAATCTGCCGATTCAAGTGTAGCGGAAGGGAGTGGGAGGATCACAAAGTTGTAAAGAAAAGGAAATGATGTAACAATAACGAAAAAAATATAATCTGACAATTTCCACAAGCCGAAGTTATTGAAATTTTGTTTTTTTTTTCTGCCCCAGTTACCCGCCTCTATATAAAGGGCCTATATTTGGTGGAGAGCCTCAACCGTATGCAAGGTATTAATTGTTAATTTGAGGCGTTCGAGTAAATACAAAAATTTAAAGAAATATTATTACTGTAATATTCCATAATATTTGTGGAAACTTAATGTATGTCAAGAAAAAGTCAAGAAAAATAGTGATGTACACTCACTAAATAGAAGGAACAAAACAATCTTGTTGTGTACGCATCTCGTCTTCATAGAATAAGTAACTCTTTTATGGGGTAATGTATTCGCTTTAACAATAAACTTCCCAACGCTATTAGAGATCTACCAATAAACAAATTTAAAAAATGTGTTAAAACAAAACTGTGTAGAAAAGGGTATTATTAAAAAGGATAGATAAACAAGCCTGGGATTAATTACTCCTCATACCAGTCGCTAAAATTTTTGTAATATGAAATGATTTTTATAATGTTATACATGGGGCACACTAAAAGTTTGGCACTTCTAGCTAATTAGCGGAACTATTTGAATTTCGAATGTTATATTTTTAAAACGTTGTAACCTTTTTAGTAATAAAAAAAAAACAATTGGCGGGAAATGATTTGTCAATTATTTTTTATTACACATCAAAGTTCTACGTACGCAACGAAAATGGAATTAAGTCGCAAAGATTTTAGAGCGATGATTTTTATAATTTTAAAAGTTCTCTTTCTCTGCAAGACTGTGATGCTCGTCTTTAAAAATGCATTTGGGACAGAAGCACCTTGTTTGAGCACCGTGAGGCGATGGTTTGCTGAATTTGAGAGAGGTCATGTTTCTTTACATGAAGAATTTCGTGAAGGGCGGCCTTCAACTGCCGTCAACGAAAATAATGTGGCTACTGTTAAGCGCCAAGTTATGAGACAATTCGAGGACTATTGGGGATTTGTATGAGCCAAATTCAGAAAATTATACACGAAGAATTGAAAGTTCGGAAACTTTGTTTTAACGAACGGGATCCCTCATGAACTGACAGCGGAGCATAAGCGGGCTCGCTTGGAATGATGCTCACAGATGCTACTGAAGTATGACCACGGACATTCTAATGCTGTTTATGACATTGTCATAGGAGACGAAACGTGGATTTATTGTTTTGAATCTGAAAAAAAAACAGCAATCTTGTGAATGGGTGTTTGAAAATGAGAACAGGCCAACAAAATTGAGACAGGTGAGAAACGTTGGTAAAAAAATGATAACGTTTTTTTTCTCAGCTACGGGTCCCATCTGTACAATTCCTCTTAAAGATTAAAAGAGTGTTAATGCCGAGTGATATTCTACTATTTGTTTAACTAGGGCGCTAGAAAAAGTTCGCGAAAGACGACCCAAAAGCCGCATTCTTCTACACCATGATAACGCTTCTTCACACACGGCCAACAAAACAAAGTCATTTTTAGCTTCCGAAAAAGCACTCATCCTGCGCATAGTCCCGACCTAGTACCCTGGGATTTCTGTATTTTCCCCAAAATCAAAGATTTGATGAGAGGTTTTACTTTTACCAACTCCAAAGAGGCAGTGATAGCGTTCAATCAGCACGTAGAAAACATGCCTTCAGATCTGTGGTCCTCCTGTTTTAAAAAATGGTTCGATCGCATGAAAAAATGATTAAAATGTAAAGGAGATTATTTTGAAAAGCAATAAACATAATATTTTGGTTATAACATGTTGTTTTTTTAAGTTACGCAAAACTTATAATGTGACCTACGTAATACAATTTTTCCCCGTGTTGGTTCCGGTATCCTTTGAAAAATAGACCAACTGCTGTTCTGCAAGGCAGGTCGTAAAAGGCGACCGATTGACTATACGAGTCACTACCATCGTGACTACTAGGTGGTAGAATTCTGCATTGTTTCGCCTGAGTCTGCTACCGTCGCCTTACTTATTCCTGCCGCAATAGCGTCAGTGCTTGTCACTGTCGTGTTCTGGTTTGGAGGGTAAGGCAGCCGGTTAACTTATGTATGTGGCATTAGACCACGCCGCAAGATAGCAACGCATCATTAACATCTTTGATGTCTATAAGCGACGGTTGACTCTTTCCATCAGGAGACCCATATGCATGTTTGCTAATTTATGATATAAAAAATACATTTATAAAAATAATAAAAAAGAAAATAATAGACAAAAAAGACAAGCCCGCTGAGTTACTTCTGCCGGATTTTCTTAGGCCGCGATCCGATTCGGTAGTAGTTTTTAAATGCCGACTCGTCAAAAGTGGCTGTACCAATATTAGAATATACCATAATAATATTCCATATATTAGAATAAAACATTTTTTGTTTGTTTTTTTGATTTTTTTTATTTTAGTTTGATTTTTTTATTTAATTCATTAATGCTTTTAATTCACTAATGCTTCACCCTTCATAAAGAAAAGTGCTATTCGACCCTCTGAATATGTGTCGGTTACGAAGTGAAACGTGCGTGAGTACATAATTTGTGTGTCTGCATTTGCTACTGACGTGGAAGAAACTGTATGGAATTGGGTGGACTATTATTCTCCTCTAATTTTCAGGTCTTGGATAATGTTTGCCTCATTTCTTACACCACCTTTCTTTTCAGTTGCATTACAGCAATTATATATAAGATTTCATGGAAATTTTGCAAATTAAATTCCTTCATTCCTTCTAATATTTTTTATAAAATATGCATTAAAATATATCAAATTGATAAAAATAAACATTACATACACTACATTCACTTGAAATGTATTATAATATACATATATGTATATGTACCTCTCTCATCGTGGATACGGAATAGTACAGACGTGTTTAATACGAGTGTCGCCTATAATTTGACATTAAATTTAAATAGTGAATTAAAAGCAGTGAAAATATACTAAGGAAGCATAAAACCTAAGTTCCGTCGATGTGTGAGTGAGTGGGAGCCTTCCATCAACAAAAGGGACCAATAGATGCTATCATCTTCAATTGCAATTTAACTATCTATTCCTAGCGCTGCCTGTGCGGCTGCGCTTACGCAGGACACGCCCAACTCAGTGACAAGCGGCCAATACGGGTAAATTACGTTTCCTTCGTAATCCACGCCTTGCTTAAAGAACAATTTGCCGACGGGAAAAATAGGCCTACAATATAAAAATGTCGGTACAACATTCACCAAAAAAACAAGACGAGCCTCCGGTTTGGTCTAAATCCCAATTAATGACACCTCCTATGGCACATTATGGATCTGACCCGGCGATTCATTCCTTAATTAATACGGAAAAATATGAAAGTAGTATTAATATCTCTCAGCGTTCTCGTCGTAAACGGCCGCTGGAGGAGTCAGTATCAAACTTCAATATAGACTCCGAAGAAATAAAATCTATGTTTTTAGACATTAAAAACCAACAAGATCAGAAGTTTGAAACACTATCTAACGCTATGACTACTATAATAACCCAAAATCAGGATATTCAAAAATCCATACAAGTGATTTCAAAACAATATGAAGGGTTACAGATTAAAACTGATAGCCTGGAACTGGAAAATGCTGAACTTAAAAAACGTATTCTTTTTCTAGAAAATCAAACAGAACACTTGGAAAAGTATTCTCGTAATTCGTCAGTGGAAATTAGAAACATCCCTATGCAAGAGAATGAAAACAAACAAATGACATCGAAATTAGTCAAAGATATTTGCTGTGCCCTTGATTTAGAAATACAACCCGTAGATACGAGAATAAAAAATATATATCGTACCAAGAAGGCGACTATTGTAGTGGATTTTTTATCGACTAATATAAAGGAATCTGTAATCTCTCAATTTAAAAAAGTGAACCGCATTCGCCGCGAAAATAAACTGAATCTTTTGAATACTTCTGAAATAAATTTAAAAGGCCCCCCTCGCAATATTTACATCTCGGAATCGTTAACAAACAAGGTCCGTCAAATTAATTATCTAGCCAGAGAACATGTCAAGAACAAAAAACTTGCATCAGCCTGGGTCTCATTTGGAAAAGTCTACGTAAAAAAAGAAGAGAGTGCTGCACCTATCTGTATCAGAAATGAAGAGGACCTAGCCAAAATTGTAATATGACTAGTAACCCAAAATTCCTTTTATCATATTATTATATTATACCTATATTATGTATCTATATTATTACTAGCCAATAAAGTTTTTTACTATAATTACTTAAACTATATAACAATCTTAATATTAGAATTAGCTTATTGTTTCCTACAAATTTTATTGTATAAAAACAGTTTTATTTTTATAAACAAACCAAAACGTATAACATTTACTGCTTACACGGATACTAAACATTCTTTACACGAACAACATATACATCAACAGACACTCATATCACCTCACAAAATCTCACAATCACACTATAACTTATATTATTTTATAACAATAATTGTATTACTAAAATTAGCCTATAGTTTTCTACGAATTTTATTGTATAAAAGTAGTTTTATCTTTAAATATAAACTAAAAAGCATTACATTTACTTCTTACACGGATATAAAACACTCCTTACACAAACATCAATCATTCACAATACCACAAAAAATCCTAACACCTCTTACACATACATCAAATCAAACTTCATTCAAAATGTCGCCATTGTTTATAATCTTGCTACTTCCGACTCTGTTACTTGTTCCAAACTTAAGTTACCCAAAAGCACCTTGTTTATTTAAATATTATAAACATGATTGATATTAACACACTTGAATCTATCAACTTAGGTTTGGACTCCGTCTCGGTAGCAAACACAATTACATGCGACATTGATGAAGTTAAAAAACATATTCAGTCAAATAATAACACACCCCTTAATCTAATTTCACAGAATATAAGAAGTATAAATTGCAATTTAAACAACTTTAGTACCTATTTACAAAGATCTAAAATGCATTGGGATATAATTGTTCTAACAGAGTGCTGGTTATCAAATACAAACAGAATACAGAGCCTTGACGGTTATAATCATATAACTACCAGTGTACATAATACACAAAATGAAGGCGTTGTTATATATTATGATAAGTTTTTAAATATTTCGTTTGAAGAGCCCCAAATAAGTGGCTCAAACTGTCTAATTGTCAAATTCAACAATGAAACATGTATAATTGCCATTTATCGACCTCCTAGTCAACGTAACATTACTAACTTTATTAACGACCTAAATTCTAGTTTATCTAAATTAAAAAAATATAAAAACATAATAATTTGCGGTGACATTAACATAGATATATCAACAAATACTACTGATTCACGTTCATATGACTATCTCAACCTTATGTCCAGCCATGGCCTGCTACCTGGTCACACGCAACCTACTAGGCTACAAGCGTGTTTAGACCACATGATATTAAAAACAAAAGTAAATCCCACCTGTTTTGTTATAGAATCTTCCATAACTGATCATGAATGTGTAGCCTTAAGTATAAATTTAAACAAAACCCTACATAGTCAAAGTAAAATAAATAAAAAAATTAATCTCAAAATCCTCGATACCTGCATTAATAACATGACATTCCAGTCAATTTTATCAAGCTGTGATGTAAATATTGCAACCGATCTCTTAGTAAATCAACTTAATAAGGCAATTGAGACTAGTGCGGATATTTTAAATACACCCAAAAGGAAAAAAAAATATATAAACCCTGGATTACAACCGCTATTTTACGCTGCTTGAAAAATAGGGATAATTTGTATAAAAAACTAAAAAATAATCCTGGAAATGACACACTAAAACTCACGTATACCAGATACAGGAATTTTTGCTCTTCTCTCATAAAAAAAACGAAACAAAATTTTGAAAAACAGGAGATCGAGAGCGCTAAAGATGATAAGAAAAAGCTTTGGAACGTTATTAAAAATATCACCTGCCAGAATAATCCAGTTAATTATTCAGAATGCTTAATAAATCCAGATTATCCGCAAAATAGTGTTAATGACATAAATATATTTTTCGCCAATGTAGGGAAACAATTAGCAGAACAAAATACTTCTATCACAGCTACAGATACTAACACCGATGACAACCATCATTTGCCACCCTGTAACTCGTTTGCACTTCTACCTACTGACGAAACTGAGGTAAGTAACATAATAAAAGGATTGAAAAACAACTGTACTGCTGGAATAGATCAGATTCCTTCCAATATAATAAAGAAATACGTCGATTTTCTCACGACTCCTATTACTCACATTTGTAATCTAGCTATGCAATCTGGAGTGTTCCCGCGTGCCTTTAAGACTGCAATTATAAAACCCATTTACAAAAGTGGGGATAAAGACTGTGTAAATAACTACAGACCTATATCTATTCTACCTGCACTTTCAAAAATTTTGGAACGGATTATGAATAATCGCTTAATTAATTATTTAGAGACCAATCAATTAATATCAGATAACCAATATGGTTTTCGTTCTGGTAAATCTACAAGCGAAGCTGTTGACTCACTAATTAATTCGATTGTTCATAGTCTAGACCAAAAGAAAAAATGCTTAGCTATATTTTTAGATTTAGCCAAAGCCTTTGACACAGTTTCTATCCCACACTTACTATATAAGCTGGAGAAGATTGGAGTAAGAGGACTCACACTCAAACTCTTTGAAAGCTACTTATCTGAAAGAAAACAGCGGGTTAAGATAGGGGAGTATACAAGTGATGCCGAAATGGTAACTTTTGGAATTCCTCAAGGTAGCATTCTGGGCCCGACATTATTTATTATCTACATAAATGAGCTTTGTATGATGAAACTCCAACATGGCAAAATATACTGTTTCGCAGACGACACTTCTCTGTTTTATTCTGGCAACAGTTGGGAAGAAGTATATAGTAAAGCACAAATTGGATTTACAAAAGTTTGTAAATGGCTTAATAAAAATGTTTTAACTATTAACACCGCAAAAACAAAGTATATTGCTTTTACTACACGTAAAAATAAAAGCCCTCCATCATCCCTTTCCATCAAAGCACATATATTATGCAATTCTCCATGTACAGATTCCTGCTGCTGTCTACCTATAGGAAAAGTTGAAAACATAAAATATTTAGGAGTTACATTAGATCAAACACTAAGTTTCAAACTGCATACACATATCATTGTTTCACGATTACGTAAACTTATATATATTTTTAAGAATTTAAAACATATAGCTAACATAAAATTAATTAAAATGGTTTACTTTGCCCTTTGTCATTCTATTATAGAATACTGTATAACCGCATGGGGTGGAGCAGCTAAAACTACCATCTTAAAAATTGAAAGGGCCCAGAGAGCTATCCTAAAAGTAGCTGCCGGATTACCTTTCCAATTCTCAACCAAAGAACTATACAAAAAATGGGATATCCTTACTATTAGACAAACATTTATTTTAAAAATTATAACTAAACAACACTCACATTTAGACTACAACCCCACACAAGTTTTAAATAAAAGGAAAAAATCAATAATTTGCCATATTTTACCATTACATACTAGGCTAGCGCAAAAGTTCCTTTGTTTCCTAGGCCCATATATTTATAATAAAGTAAATAAAGAACTAAATATATATCCTTTGTGCAAATATCAATGTAAAGAGAGAACTGCTCAATGGCTCAAAACCTTATCTTATGATGATACAGAGAAACTATTATACATTATAAAATAAGCCGCCATGACACCTCTATAATTAAATCATCTATTATCAATTTACCCTACTTTCATTGCACCACTACATATTATATACTTATTACAGTTTACACACTCACCACAAACTACACTTTACATCACACACAATCGTTCATACAACAAACTGCTAGTAGTATCTAAGTTATACGTTTACTTTGCCTTACTCTATACATATAAATTTAAGTTTTTTTTTTTTTTTGTTAAAATTCAAATTTGTATTTTGTATCCACTATGTGAGGGCATTGGTGACTTGTGTCACAGGTACTTATTGAACCTACTTCAGGCACCAAGTTTCTCACAAAAATGGCAAAATAAATTTACCAAGATATTAATTAATTTAATCTAAAAGATGTACCGCTTTTGTGATGAAATAAATAAATAAATAAATAAAATAATAATAAAAAAAAAAACATGTATTAGTCCTATAAAGTTATTATCTAAAGTCATTTGTCAAACTTAGAAAAGAGGTTTTATTGTTATTGATTAATTTGATTTAATTGTATATGGTCGACTTTCGAGCACAGAGTAATCGCGAGATTATTTAAAATTCGGTTAATGAAAGTTTGGTTTTCAAAGTTAATTTATATCAGACACATAAATAAACTTAAAAATCCAACTATTAACTAAGACATTAATCTCTTACAGATGAAATAAATATGTCTATATTAACTCGAAAACCGTTTGTCTTGAGGTACAAAGTCGATTGGTTAAATCTCAAAGTTATGTCAAAAAAAAAAATATATATATATATATATATATATATATATATATATATATATATATATATATATATATATATATATATATATATATATATATATATATATATATATATATATTTGTCAGAATTTTTTATCAGTGATAACCCCGAACGAATCAGTCAAAATCAAAATCGGCAGTTCGATCCGATTTGCAGCGTTCAAATCGATTTAACGGAAAGTAGAGAAGGCAAGATCTGATCAAAAATTAATTTTTGAAAATCGAAGTGGAACCAACAACTTTCCTTGATTTTTTTTACTTTCTTAGCACAAAGTAAAAATATCAGATAGGAATATTTCAATTGAATATTTTTATATTTATTGCAAAGAATTAAAAAATGTATTGAAACAATTAATGTTATTTTGGATACTAATTGGATAACTGTTTTTTTTTTTAAATATATGATTAGGGTCAGTTGGGCCAAAATAAGACTAGACAGAATTTCAGCTAGCAATAAGACAGCATTATATTAAAAAAATATTTAAAAGAACTGTATTCCATTAAAAACAGAACTTGTCAATAATATAACTGTAAAAAAATTTGATATGTTTTAATGCTTTCGCAGTAACTTATGTAAAATATTTTTCTTATGATTAGAAATATTGGTGCGAAATCTTTTGTCAGTTGCGATTGAGCCCTTTTCGCTCTGGGCCGAGCCGCCCGCGTGCTTATTCCAGCTTCTTGCGTGGCGTGAGTTGTTTTTGCATTAGACTAATGCCCCTTCAGTCTCTTATTCAGCAGTGGCGCTAGAGTACGCGTTGATTTTTTGCGTGAGTTATGAATCAAACTACAGAATAAACTTAACACAGCTGCAGTATGCAGTAAAAAAACTGAAAATAACAAAAATATTATTGATTACTATATTTAATTAGATGTATTAAGTTAAGTGTTATAATTATTGTCTTGTAAGGAAAAAGGATAAATAAAATAAATTAAAATAAAATAATAGGAGCTAAATAATGCATGCTGACTCGTTATTAATATTAATATTTTTAGATATTAGCATACTTAATCTATGTAAGTGAACAGTTTTTTTTTTCAAGAGAAATAAAGATTTTTGAACCTATAAAAAGTCACGAATACGAATATAACAAACTTTTTCGAATGGCTTTGAGTATTAAAATACTCTAAGCTTTAAGTTACTAAAATAACTTAGTGCAGTAAATAATCGCTTCGTTATGTAGCATCACTGCCAAATTTCGGTTATCTTTCGTTCCACATCTTACTGGAGAGACGCTATCAATGCCAGTTTATCAATGCACAGAGCAAATCCTGCTGAGACAAGGACTTGTTTTGGGTTTGTTGTGCATTTATTTATTTTGTAACGCAGTTTTTTCTCACTTTTAATACCATAAATAATTGAATGTATTATATAAGTTTTAATTTTAAATTTCAATCAATATAAAGGGATCAATATAAGAATAGACCATCTGGCGTTTTGCCAGGCAGATCGTACAAGGCGAACGACTGGCTATGCGAGTCACTACCATCGTAGCTACTAGTTGGTCGAGTCTGTAATGTCTCGGCCGGGTCTGGTACCAACACCTTACTTGTATCTGCCGAATGACACTATTGCCTGTCACTCGTGTTGGAGGGTAAAGTAGCCGTAGCTGCAGGATAGCAAACAATCAGATAACTCTCCTGATGAAAAGAGAAACCATCGGCTATAGACACCAAAGATTACAATAGTGCGTTGCTATCCAAGTGGTGGAATCGTCGTCGAAATAGGAAAGTATAAACATGTATACAAACACATAAGTACTCAAAAATACGTAACCCTCATTTTGGCGTGCTCGGCTAAAAAGTGGATGCATTAGTTTCTCTTCTGTCGTCCAGTTTAAGGACAAGCACAACGATATTTTAGTAATTGTTAGAAAAGTTGGTTCGAAATATAATATGTATATCAACGCACCGTTAACATCTCAAGTGTCTATAGACGATGGTCATCTTTTTGCTCTAGGAGAGCCATTTGCTCGTTTGATCTCTTATTTGCTCTAGGAGAGTCATTTGCCTGTTTGATGTCTTATGATATAAAATTTAAAAAAACGTGAATGTGTAACTTATGTATGCACGTAAGAAGTTATACTTCTTTGACGTAACAAGATCAAATATTTCTAAAAAATTTGTTTGTAGAGAAAATGACACTAACATGTAATAGAAAAAAGGTATTTAATACATTGAAAGAAAGTTTTACTGTAAAGCATTATTCAGTTAGGTAAATGTTATATAAGATTTATTGAACTATAAAATATATTATAAAAGAATTATTTGTACATAATTTAAAAAAATGACAAACTTTTTGAAAGACTGACCTGTTGATTAACTAACGTCATGATGTCGGCTTTTCGTGACGGTGTGTGCGCGCATTTTAAAACTAACTGTCATCATTTTTCTCTAACGCACCAAAAGAATTATAACTACAATATACATATCTTTTTCATTTATTTCATTTCTTTTTTTCACATAATCAGGTCATTTTTATGTAAGAGTACGTACAATACATTCGGACACATCTCTGTTCAGATTTGGTCAGGTCAAGTAGTAATCCAGCAAGGTCTTTGTTGATAACAAATCTAAATAGACCTTGCTGGAAATTGTCCATACTGTATTATTTAATCTGATGAAAAATGCACGTACAACCCTTTTGTGATATTTGGTAAGTCAATATTTAATGTGATTTCCCAGGCAAACACGGCTGGGTACGCGTTAAGATGAGTTTTTAAATTGTTATTTGACGTAAAAATAAACAAACAGAAAAACCAGATTGTATGAAACAATGTCAAAATCTACATTTAGTACTTAAATCTTAATGAAACTGGTAAAATAACCGGTATATTCTTCATTAAAATATAATATTTATTCGTACACATGGATTTCCTTGAATAATAAATGGCCGAGCGAAACCAGTGACATTGTCCGATTCTATTGAAACAATTTGACGTCTGACAACGATATATATATGAATATGTATATATATATTCCGTTTTTAGATAGCTTATTGCGGAATGCGTAATTAAAAGGTGAAATTAATCAAAATCGACACTCTCCCCGCACTGCTTTATGTGACTGCGGCTGCTGTATGTCAAGAAAGACGGTAATTTGATAAATGAATAAAACTCAATGATGGTCCGAGCATAAAAGAAAACCCCAGCGGCATAGTTATCTACCCACATCCACCACACTTTCACCCATGTCGGTAGCAAGCACAAAATCACACAATTTACGCACTCGACGCACGTTTCACTTCGAAATCAAAGCATCTCCTGATGGAAAAAGTCAACCATCGCCTATAGACATCAATGGTGTTAATGGTGCGTTTTATCTTGTGGCGAGATCTAATGCCAAACTCATAAGTTTACGGCTACTTTGCCCTCCGAACCGGAACACGACAGTGACAAGCACTGACGCTATCGCGGCAGGAATAGGTAAGGCGGTGGTACCAGACGCGGGCGAGACAATGCAGAACTCTTCAACCTAGTAGCCACGATGTTAGTGACTCGTATAGCCAATCAGTCGCCTTTTACGACCTGCCTGGCAGAACGGCAGTTGGCCTATTCTTCAAAGGAGCCCGGGACCAATACGGGGAACTTTCTAGTTATGTAGTAAATATTCGTATTTGACATTTTTAACTTTGTACTAAGAAAATTGATCATTTTTTAAAATTGGATAACTTTACTCCGATTTTCGATTTCTCATCAAATCTCACCTTCTACTCTTCCTGGTAAATTACTTTGAACGTCGTGAATTTGATCAGAATCAGTAAATTCATTTGGGAGGTATCATTGAATAAAATATTATTATTACTAAACAATATTAGATGAAAACACATTTTTCAACATAACTTTGAGATTCAATCAATTATCTTTATACCCCAAGCCAAATCCATAGCAATTTTTTATAACCCAAAAAACTGCTTTCAATGAATTATGAAAAAATCAAAATCGATTGCATGTAAAAAATGTTGCAGCTCCACAAATATTAAAATATTGCTTTTTTATATCATAAAACAGCAAACAAGCAGATAGGTCTCTTGATGGTAAGAGTCAACCATCGCCTATAGACACCAAAGATGTTAATGGTGCGTTGCTATCTTGTAGCAAATTCTAATGCCACATGCATAAGTTTACCGGCTACCGTACCCTCCAAACCGGAACACGACAGTGACAAGCACTGAAGCTATTCCGGCAGGAATAGGTAAGGCGGTGGTACCAGACCCAGGCGAGACAATGCAGAACTCTACCACCTAATAGTCACGGTGTTAGTGACTTGCATAGCCAATCGGTCGCCTTTTACGACCTGCTTGGCAGAACGACAATTGGTCTATTCTTTCAACAAACCTTATATTTTTAATTTTTTTCTATGTCAAAAGTGTATGCTTAGGTCATTGACATTAATTCTAAGGCTAGGGAATATTTTTGACTGCTATGAGCTTAAAATAACTTAATTAAGCAAGAATATTGATGAATAACCTGCAAGGCCAACCCGTTTATAATGTTTTCATTATACTCTTTTCTAGGTGATAGAATTCTGTAACGTTTCGGCCGGGTTTAGTATCACCGCCTTATCTCTTCTTATCGCAATGACATGGGTGCTCATCGCTGTCATGTTCCGTAAGGGTTAAGTGAAAAATATTAGATAAAAAACTTTATTAAATATTTTAAGTGTGAGGCTGCGATAATATTTACACACAAAATTCGAATTTATTTCACTGAGTGTAGTAAAAAATATAACCAAATCATGATTCACGTAAGATTTATATAAATGCGAATCAGCTCCAAAGCAAAGTCTTATTTCAGATAAATTTCCGGTGAGTATTGAAAACCAGCACTGCAAGAGCGCAACCGGAATGAGATGCGGAACTAAGTATAACCGGAAGTAGGCAGTGGTACTATATCATGCAGCGATAATATCCTGTCCTGAATTTTTACAAAATTTCTTTACATTAATTAATCTGCAAACAAAAGTTACCAATCATACGTACACGCATATCTTTATGCCAGATCCTTTACGGGGTAGGCAAAGAGAATTGAGTGCCATATATCACAGACCTGCTTGCTTCTTCCACATTCATGACTTTTTTCATGCAAACACGCTAGTTTTGGAATCTCTTGGCAGCAAACGACCATTCTGATCGTGATACGTCAGTTTCGGTCTCCTCTTATAACTATATCTATCCACATTCGCATTGTATCTGTTTAGTTAAATGTTTATCTGCCATTCTTTCAATATGTCCGAACCAAGGGAGCATGCCCTTTTTCATTTTTACTGCTTAATCCCACCTCGGTATTACGAACGCGATCCGCGAGGTTTACTCCACAGGTTTTTCGTAAAGCTCTCATTCTGAACGCGTTAATTCTACTTGTATGCCCTTTTTGACATACCCAGCTCTAAAGTCATCAATTATTTGGCAATATTAATTTTATTTAAGAGAATATATATTAATATTATTAAATAAGAAGAAATATTTGTTTATATGTAATTGATAAATTTAAAAACAATTTTATTTTAAAGTTTCTTTCTGATAAAGCCATATTATCACTAAGTAGCATAAACTACTTTTATATGACTGAGAAACAAATCTTTTAATGTAGTAAAACTGGAACTTTTAATGTAAAAAAACTTCCCGTCTCCTATATGTCCGGAACCCTGCATCAGAACCTTGCCAATATAAAATGGGACTCATTGGTACTACGGCGTAGGACTGTTAAAATTGACGTCTACAAAGCTACAAGCTAATCTACTACAATTTTCGATCTTATTAATAAATAAGTTTGACCATTGTGGTACCTGTAAGCAACGCTCATTCTCTTTCATTATAACCTACTTCTTTTGCAAAGTCAGTTGGACAAGAAAGAAATATGTGTGGGTCGCGCAAATGAAGTCGTGGTGAACAGCTAGTAGCTGTTAAAGGTGTGTTGCTATCCGTGTAGTTTGGAACTTATATATATATATATATATATATATATATATATATATATATATATATATATATATATATATATATATATATATATATATATATATATATATATATATATATATATATATATATATATATATATATATATATATCATGCGTTGCTTTACCATCTATCTAATTTTCCAAAGTTAAACACAACTGTAACAAGAAGTTATATTATTACGACAGAAATAGATAAGATGAATGTACAAAACCCGAACGAAACGATGCAGAAATCTGTCACTACCTGAACATTAGTTCACGATTGAAGAACACGTTACCGCCTCGCTCGTATCTTACGAGCTATTTTGCAGAGAGGTATTTTTCAGTATCTATTTCAAAAAAAGATTCCGTATGATGAGAATAACTATAATATTATTGTAATCTGAAGAAATGGTGCAAATTATTATTTCTGTCGCACCAGGATAGTTGGAATCAGTCGCTAGTCGAAGATCAGATTATCTTCTAATAGAACGAATTAATCTTAGAGGAAAGATATATTTAAATCAAATTTCAGGAAATATATATATATATATATATATATATATATATATATAATATTGCGTACCATAAACAAATCGATTAAGTGCTATCTGAAGGTGGTGTCAAGAGTCTTCGAAACCGGCGTGTTTGCATGAAGAAAGTTATGAATGTGCGGGAAGCAAGTCTGTCTGGACCGCGATATATGACACTCAATTCTCTTTGTCTACCGTAATTTGGCATTAAGTATGTAGTTGCTATCGTATGATTATTATCAAAAACCAAATTTCGAGGTCACGTCACTTATAACAGTAGATTTAAGAATAAAGTGCTATGTGTAAATATTGTAGATTTTTGAACGCAAACACAAAAGCATACAATCTTTATTTGCTTAATGTATCAGAAGAAAAGTACAGTATATTCGCAGTACAAAAATCGAAACTCAACTAATTTAATATCCGTCACGTAGCAGGAAGCGGGAATGGCTTACATGTTATGAACCTAAAACTGAGCAGCTTTTATATTATGGTTTCAAAGTATCGTAAAATCCAATATGATTTTATGGCACGTTAAAACATTCCTTCGTTGTTTAAATGATTAAATTTGGTACTTGGTGTACGACTTGTTGCAAATATATTTTTTTATATATTACTAACTGACCCGGCAAACGTTGTTCTACCTTTTTAACTACTCTTATTTTTTTCTGTATTTTCTCACCTTTTAAACCTTCCCTGGACTTCAACAATTAATTTAAAACCAAAATTAGCCAAATCGGTTCAGCCGTTCTCGAGTTTTAGCGATACTAACGAACAGCAATTGATATATATATATATATATATATATATATATATATATATACATATATCATACATCAAAGGTATTAATGGTGAAGTTTTACCGGCTACCTTACTCTCCAAACCGGAACACGACAGTGACAAGCACTGACGCTATTGCGGTAGGAATAGGGAGGCGATCGTATCAGACCCGTGCGAGACAATGCAGAACTCTACCACCTAGTAAAAAGTATTCAGCTATTTAAAGTTACATCACATACTTCCAATTCCATCTTTTCTTCCAAATCCAATCTTCCACAGACCAGATGATACTCTGTGAGATCTTCGTACATTTTTTAATTAATATGTTCATTAAAGACTACCATGGAACTAGCAAGTTTTAATGGTAATTCACATTTATATAGTAGTAAATACCACCCAAGAAGTTTGTAGTTAAGTGTGTGTCGGAATATACACACACCAAGGTCAAAACTGCTAATTTCTATACTAGGACAGATACATCCAACTACTAGTGTTCAAGTGGGGATGGTAAGAATCTGTGATCAAAAGACAATGCCGTCTTGATCCTTAGTGAGTATGTAATTTAAATTTTACACTTGACTGATATGCCAGTAGAATTTTGACTTCTTCGGTGCTAATCAAAAACATAATAAAATACTACTTTCTTCACTTTGAATTTGTTTTATTGAAGTAAATTGATATATAACATTTGTCCACCTGGAAACATGCAGGTATGTGTTAGCCCCGACTTACAATCAAAACAGGAAAAATTACGATTTCATGTTGTCCTCTTTTGAAATGACTATAAGCTTAATCCATGAATTTAAATTCATATGGTCACAAAACAGCTAAATATTATGTATATATAAATATCCGTCAACTTTTTAATATATTTTAAATGAAAATTAATTATTCATTATAATTTTGTGATGTTGTACAGACTTTATTAGATCTCCTTCCATTTATCAAATTAGTATATTTTTATGTGAATTATACGTTCAACATACGCTCATAGAGTAAGGGCCCGGGTTGGACAGGGCTTCGTTATTTTATAAAACCTGATAGTTCCTCAGCATGTTGTTCCCAACCCAGGTTCGAGTGATCAAGAATTATAAAATTTTGATGATGGTTACTTTGGCAGCTAATATGTAGCAAACGTGTAAAAAATAGTACCTTACTTGCGCTTAAGTATAAAGCTTAGTTTTTAATATTTTCTTCGGTATGGTATTGGAAATAACGTCACCTATTGCCGAACACTTAGCATGGTTTTAACGCCCTGCCAGACACCCCTAAAGTTTCACAAATTATAATTATACTTTCGTCATAATATAAACGCAGAATCTTGTATATGTTACGTAAAAGGTAATTAGAAGATTTTACTTCAAGAACCAGATATTTTTGATGGTTTATACATTTTAACTGACATGTTGACATTCCAACGTTAAAATGGTTACTGTAGGTTTTTCTTAGGAGATAGACATATGTTCGAATTTTTTGTAGATCTTGATTATTGATTTATTTGTAGAGTCGATAGACGCCATTTCCAATACTGCACCGAAGAAAATATCAAAAACTGAGCTTTATACTTCGACAAAAGTAAGGTACTATTTTTCACACTTTTGTTTCTTGTTAGCTGCCAAATTAGCCATTGTTCACATTTAATAATTCTTGATCATTCTTATCTAGGTTGGGACCTACATGGTGAGAAACTTTCAGGTTTTATAAAATAACGAAGGTTTGGCCAACGCGGGCCTTAGGATATTATTTTTAAAGAGCTCAAATTATACTTCTCTTTAAAGTTTTTGTCACATGCCTTCTCTAATTTATGCAATTAAACATTACTTTAGTTTATAGCTATTTAAATTGGAAACATTGTCATAATAATATTTAATTCTCTAATGACTTAGAAATCAAGAAAATCTAGAAGATTTGCCCTCAACAGCTTCCACTGTTTAAATAACACCTTCATAGCAAATGAAATACGTAATCAACGCACACTTTACAACGAAAGTATTTTGTCAATTATCTTATCCAAAACCAACCAAATATATTAAATACATTTATCTTCTCGATCTACAAAGTCCATTGTACAATAGATTTTAAAAATCTTTTGTCGTTATTTTAGCTAAACGGGTTAAAGTTTTTACTCTTTTTATTTGATTCATGGGCTTTAAGTTTTAACTTGAAACTTTTACCAATTGAAATCTTTTTCTCTAAAACGTTTCTCAACTGTAAATATAAATAGAAAAAGTTTCTCAACTTTAAATAGAGAAACCGGATGAATTCCGGTTAGTTCTAAAGAGAATTAACTTCTGAAGAAAGGAGATAAATTTTGAAGAAGAGAGTAAAATTTGATTTATTTAATATTTCTATAGGAAGCAACTGTATTTTTAATATATAATTAAACAAAACATTTAAGAATTTCAGCCATCGGACTGTCACTAGTACGACTAATTTGATAAGGAGAGAATTCGTAACACTCTGTTACATTTTATTTTATTTTCTCGCACACCGAAAAGTATTAGAATATAAAGTGTTTCGAAATAAGTTAAGGCTAAAAATTATATAAAAGTATAAAAGTAAATTATGAAATAACATAATTTACCAATAACAATTGTGGGCCTAGATAATCTTTAACTTTTCCGCTAGCTTCAAATAACCTTAGAAAAGTACAGCTCATATATGAAGCTTACATAGTCAAAGAGAGTAAAAAGAATTTCTAAATTCAGAAATAAGGTAAACACATCTTGACATCGACGAAAGCGAGATAAAATCCCAAAGTAAAACTCGTATTTATACCAGGGGTCATAAAACAAGTAGGTCAAGATGTCATGACGGACCTTATATGAGACATGTTTATATAAACACAGTAGCAACCGTTTACTGAATAGAAGAGATTAATATTAGCGTTAAAGGTCACCTTATTACTCTATTCACTTGAAGATCATATAAAATTCTATTTTTAGGCAATTTATAAGCTTTAAGTATTATTAATAACTTTTGAGTCTTTGCAATATCTTTTCACTTAAACATTTAGCATGGTTATAGAACAAATTAAAAATGCATAAAACTATTTCTATTATTGAACATAGGTTAAAATAAAAAGCTTTATGTTAAATTGAGAATTTGGAAAATAAACATTATGAAGATGTTATAAAGGTGATATTTGTGTTAATGCTATTTCTATTTTTTTTATCATAAGATAACCAACAAGCAGATGGCTCTCCTAATGGGAAGAGAAACTATCGCTTATAGACACAAAAGCTATTGCAGCAAGAATAGGTGAGGTGGTGGTAACAGATCCGGGCATGGATCTGTTACCACCACCTCACCTCAGGACTCACATAGCCAATAAGTTCGCCTTTTACGAACTGCCTTGCATAAGGGCAGAAGGGCCTTTTCTTCAAATAGAGCCCAAACCACAACATGATACTTATAACAATTTAGTACTATTTTTTAAACATATGTTTCTTTATACAATTGATTATGTTTAAATGTCTATTATTATGAAATAAATAGAAAATCAAGGTTATCTAATTTGTAACTTTCAGCTGACTTCCGTATATTCTGCTGAACATACTATTAAGGCAAAAATAATGGTATATTTTCTCTATAATTAAGGGATGAATACAGACCGAAAATTCGTGAGTTTTCATTTGGCGATTCCACCAAACTTTCTATCTACAGTTTTCCTTAAGCGCTGCGTGTTTTTCGATATTCATGAGATAAAAATTTTTTTCTTAATGGATACAACAGTTATAATGTATAAACAAAAAAATACAACACAATAAATAATTCGAAAAATATTTTATTTTTATGTAACATCATAAATAAACGAACAAACAGATGGATCTTCTGGTGGAAGGAAAAACTGTCGTCTATAGAAACCAGAGATATTAATGGTGCGTTGCTATCTGTGAGGTGGGATGGCATTGCCACATGCATATGCCTACCGGCTACCTTACCCTTCAAACCGGAATACGACAATGATAAGCACTGACGGTATTGCGGAAGGAATAAGTAAGACGGTGGTACCAAATACCCGAGCAAGAAGTTGCAGAACTCTATAACCTAGTAGTCACGATGGTAGCGACATGTATAGCCAATAGGTCGCCTTTTATGACTTGCCTGGCATAAAGGTAGTTGGTCTATTCTTCAAAGGATTCCGGTTCAACACAGGGAAAATATAAAATAAGAAAAATATATTGACCGATAAAAATACTGCACCAATGAGCTAATCTACTACTGTGAATATAACGTTTTTAAGCAATTCTTGTTTGCAACAAGAATCATTGCATATTACGTTTCTTTTTACTGAATTGTTTAATTATAATTTCAATGTTCACTAGTGATTTGACCCGTTGGTCGAGTGGTTAGCGACCCTAACTACGCAATCGATGAGGCTCGCGTTCAATCCCTTACGGAGACAAGCATTTGTGTGATAAGGATAAATGTTTGTATTTCCGGGTTTAGGTGCTTATTAAATATATTCCAGTATGTATATATGTATTTCTATGTATTAGTATCGTTAACTAACACCCATAACATAAGCAAATAATTTGCTTACTTTGGGGTTACATCAGTTAGTGTGATTTTTCCCGTGAATATTTATTATAATAATTATTATTATCGTAGTGTCCTACAAATTCCTTGCTGCATGGTTCCAGGCCGATTAGTTGGTATATAACGTTATCACAGGATTTATTCGATATGGAATCGATAGGGAATCAAAAATCTCAGCAAAGTATTAAGTAAAGAGACTTGAAACCTAATAACAGACCAATTATTATCGTCCTGTCAAAACATCACACTAATAGATATAAATAGAAATCCCAACCGAAATGTAAAAATCCAATGAGCTGTAAATACACACGATAAAATACCAATTTTGAATTAGCCAATCGGAACACCGTGTCATTTTTCCCGCGCCTAAGATTGACAGAATTAATTTAGTGTAAAAAATCAAAAGTTATTGGTCTAGCGCATATCAGCTTCATGGTTTAGCGTAGGTTGCCAATTTTGCAGTCACTGAAAAATCAAAAGTACCACCACGAACATAAAGCGATATTCACTTGTTTGACATTCACCCATTTTGCCTGATCAAAAAAGGTAAGTCTGAGTCTGAGTGTCGATTTACCTAAACTAGTCATTGCCCGCTGGTCGAAATTCGACCATACTCTAATCAATACATCCTTTTTGAGGTTAGACAACAGACTTTAACCGTAAAGAAACTAGTATACATGTTTGTTTGTTTTCAGTATGTCACATGTATGTATGTAGTTTGTGCAATGTTTTTTTATGTCATAAGATAGCAAACAAGCAGATGGTTCTCCTGATGAAAGTTTCAACCATCGCCTATAGACACTAAAGATGTTAATGGTGCGTTGCTATCTTGTGGCGAGGTCTAATTCCACATGCATAAGTTTACCGGCTACCTTACACTCCAAACCGGAACGCGACAGTGACAAGTACTAACGCTATTACGGCAGGAATAGGTAAGGCGGTGATACCAGACCCGGGCGAGACAATGCAGAACTCTACCACCTAGTAGCCACGATGGTAGTGATTTGCGTAGCCAATCGGTTGCCTTTTACGACCTGCCTGGTAGAACAGCAGTTGGTCTATTCATCAAAGGAGCCCGGGACCAACACGGGGAAAATTTAATTTAATGTATTCTTTTAACTTAATGTATTTCTAATATATATTACTCAAAATTATAAGGTTTTTGTTGTCCTTCGCAACATACACTTTACCTATGCCAAATTTCATACTTCACCTTTCGCGCTAATTTTCAGAACAAGAGATAGAAAGATTTTACTTCACGTATATAAATTCACTATCCCTATCACGTTTACTCAATGCTACCATGCAAGGGAAATAGTATAATGACATATTTATTCCCAGATTATTTAAGTTTTATCTATTTTAATGCAACGCAGCTTTTAATCTTGACACAGTTTTGAAATAAGAGCAATATCAATGCAGCTCAGAGACGCGAAACACAAAATGAAACAGCTGAATTATGAAGCACGTTGGTATCTTCATATTGTGCCCTCAATTTACAGTTACTGCCTTAACCTGTCTTTAGTCGAGTCACGGTACCGTGCGGAGGTTTACGCAGTAAGCCGCTTTATCCGATATTCTGATCTCGTGGCTTTGCGTGCTCTACAACTATTATTTTGTTTTCTTATTATCTCTAGATACATTTTAATTCTATACTAATAAAATGATTGCCTCTGTCCGGTGTCAAGTTTGACGGCATGAGGTCTCGGGTTCGATTCTTGGGTCGGGAAATTGAAAATGTGTTTTTCAGTTTTTTGATAAAAACGACGTTGCCCGGGATTTGATAAGTGACCGATTAGCGATAGGCTTGCTACTATCACATTATGGGACTCGGTATCTTTGGATTGTTGCCTGTGATTCCAACATAATGATTCTTACTAATAAAATCGGTATTTTTATTAAAATATAAATATATACATTTTAATTTAGAATCTAGGAGATTGGTAAATTCTTACATAATATACAAGTAATTTTAGTTCACTACTTATTATACCTTTACCTGCTGAGTGATTTCTTTGCATGGTATTACTTAGATTATATGAAATTAATGTGATCTTATTGTAAAATAGTGTCTGTAATTTGAATTTGTGTAAATTGAATTACTGTTTTTATGTCTGTTGATATGTATTGTAGTGTTTTGTTCTTAACGAACACGCGAACCCCCGAATGTTATGGTCAAAGCACAAATATCAACTCGGGAAAGGATTGTCATCGTATTGCTTTTTTTTCCAAAGCGAGACGATGAAGTTACGTTTCTAATTTGTGTACATTGCATTAATTTTCCCGCGTTGGTCGGGGCTTCTTTGAAAAATAGACCAACTGTAGTTCTGCCAGGTAGATTGTAAAACCGACCGATTGACCGATTGACTTTGCGTGTCACTACCATCGTGACTACTAGGCGGTAGAGTTTTGTAAAGTCTCGCCCCAATATATGACACCATCGCCTTACCTATTCCTGCCGCTATAGAGTCAAAGCTTTTCATTGTCGTGCTCCAATTCGGAGAGTAAGTTAGCTGGTAGACTTACGCATGTGGCATTGCCATCCTGCCACAAAGATAGCAATGTATTATTAACATCTTTGGTGACCTGTGGGCGATAGCATCTCTTTCCATCAGAAGAGCCATGTGCTTGTTTGCTGTCTCATTATATCTACCTATATAAAGAAAGGAAGTTTCTTACAAAGAATGCCTACTGAACAACTCGAGTTGATATAGTTGCAATCTCTTTTCGAGTCGATATGTGTGCTATAACTCTTATGCATTTTTTTATCTAATATGTCACGATTCAACTTAATATAATGCCAATACATGTCAGTTTCGTTTAAAAGGTATTGAAACTTGTTTCTTGTGTCGTTTAAAAGGTATTGAAAGGTACCATGAAGTATTAGGTATAGGTGGAGCTAGCACTCGTATTAATCACTTGAAACATTACGTTATATATCTGTCTATGAGGTCTCTCCGTCTCTTTTTATACAGCTGTGTTAGAAAGAGAGGGTAAGACCTCAGAAGATGACAGCAGTATTTAAAATTGTGTTTCAGGTATTAGAAGTGCTGCCTCCAGATATAATACTGCTTCATGATAGGTACTAACTAGCGTTCGCCTTCTGATAGGAACGCGGCCATAACTCTATAACTCCGTTGACCATAGACTAAACAATAAAATATAGTCTAAGTTTGACAACAGCCACATAATTCAGGTAATTGATTCGATGCGCTTAGGGCTCTCCCACACGATAGAACGTCGAGATGACGCGGCATGATATGTAAGAAAATGTGTAAGTCTTACAAATAGACGCTTCGACTCGATTGCCGTTTTACGTGAATTAGGCCCCAGAGCTGAATTATACTAATGACATTTTACTAATAGACAGGTCATACGCCAACATTACTGCGATTTAAAATAGCGCGAGTGTAAATGTTACTACAGCTACTTATATTGTGATACTAGCTGTTGCCAGCGACTTCGTCCGCACGGACTTCGTTTACTCCGCACTGCTCCTCCCCCATAGGTGATAGCGTGATAATATGTATCCTATATGTTGACCCGACCTGTTAGTAATATTCATGCAAAATTTGAAGTAAATCCATGCAGTACTTTTTGAGTTTACCCCGGACAGAAAAACAGACAAAAATTCTAAAAACTATATTTTTGGTTTCGATATCGATTGTAGATCACGCCCCAAGTATTCTTTTAAAAAAATATTCAATGTTTTTGACTTTCCTACGATTTTATTATATTATGTATAGATGTGACGTGCGAGACTAAATAAAAGTAAGGCAATGCCTTGCTTTCATGATGCATTTTGGAATGCGAACTACGCATCTATACTTTTTTACATCATAACATACAAAATGCTATTGACACTGAGTTTAATATTATACACGGCTTTCACTAGTCTATAGAAATACTTCGTAATAATAATTGTTTTCACTTAAAATAAAAAAATCTGAAAATTGGTTGACCCTGCAAGCCATCTCTGTAACTTTCCCTTAAATTGTTGTATTTTAAACTCAAAGGAGTAAAAACTATTCCTATGTTAAAAGGTGAAATTAATTAAATTTGCTATTATCCGCGAACTATATAGTTCGCGGATAATAGCAAATTTAATTAATTTCACCTTTTAATAATGGATTTCCGCAAAGTAACGCCTGAATCAATAAAATACTATTCCTATGTACATACATAGGTTGAAAACTGTAGAAGTAATGTCAAAAAAAATATTTTTTTAAATATCCTCATTGATAAATCCGAAATAAAACGACCGATTTTCATCAAATTTACGGTATTAATTAGCATAACAAAAAAAATGTTATCACTTAATTTATTAAGAAGAATAGCGGATTAGATTTTAAAATCAATGGTTATCGTAGGCTGAAATTTAATAAGTGTGAAATAAGTTTATTGTAAACAACATAATTTTTAATATTTGAAAAGCTGTATCTTTTGAAAACTTGAATCTAACATATTCTAAGAAGACATAAATTGATTGGTTGAAAAATTGTGTTTAAAAAGCATTTTTTTTTTCAAAATTTTCATCAACAATACCTCCAGAACGTATTAACCGATTTTGATACCATTTAAGCCATTGAATGCAGATCTATAAATATTAAAGTAGCGGAAACTTAAAAATATATTTTCAAACAAACTAATTCTTAATATATCATACAATATGCACAATTTCTTATCTTTTACAATGCCATTTGTTTCTGGCGACGTGGTAATCGATTGTAAGCCAAAGAATTACAACTTAATTTCATTATGAATGCATGCGGCAATACCATCACTTCACACGGATAGCAACATACCATTAACATCTTTGATGTCGAGACGCGATGGATGACTCTTTCCATCAGGCGAGCATATGATGAAAATAAAAATAACGGTTCATTTTTTACCACTAAGCGATCACTTGTTTCTATAAGTAAAACGGAATATCTGCACCTTAAATTTTGCTAATACTATACGCAACGAAAGCCTATCACCATTGGTTCTATTGCAGTATTGTAATTATCGACCCGCAGTCCCCCGGCACACCACCTGCCTAATGCCTGTAAGTACCCTTTTGTGTAAAACGTCCATTGACGTCACACTTTCTAGTTCAAACGGTCGTGAAAATATTGATTTCTAAAATGTAGAGCTTTCACCAGATCATTGTATCAAACCAATGTCATCAAACAGAATTACTATTTCTAGCGATCGCCCTTTGGTCGAAATCCGACCTTAAACTAATCAATAATATCTCTTCTAAATTTGACAACAGATTAACAGTAAACATACATACATGTTATGATAAATTTTGAGTCTTTTTTCAAAATTTCTTAAAATAGATTCAGACTTTTATGAGGTCTAAGCGTTTCGATCGGCCAAGCCGTTTAAAAGTTATAAAATGTTTACGTACAGACACACACACTCACACACTCACACACACATACATACATACAGACATACTGATATCATCGCAAAAATAGTCGAAAAAAGTTCCTAGGACCTGAAAACGTGGAGATCTGATGAAAACTCGATTTATGAAAATCGGGGCAAAAATCAGTAACTTCTTTATCTAAATATGTGCTATATATGTGTAGATGAAACTACTATATGAAAATTAAAAAAGTGTATGTGTAGTTCACATACGGTTGTGGTAGAACAAGCACTTCCAGAATATTATATTTGTAGAGAATGAAATGAATGATGATCACTGGGAGTGGGATAAATGTAGGGTTTGTGGGGTGTTACTTAATTATGTATTACAAATAAACTCACTTATACTTCCAGTTCACGTATATTTTTAATTTTTTACTATTCATATCCAACCGGTTTCGCTTATTAAAGCATCATCAGGGATATTTTACACATATTTTATAATATCTTTAACATATTTTATATCATTCAAGTTATATTATTAGCTACTCTTTAATATATTTAAATTTGACACAAACGTCTGGCTGTCTGGGTTACCAACATGATATTTTTTCCCCAAAAAGTGGAGACTATATTATTAGCTATTTTATTATATGCTTATTTTACACGGTAAAATTATTTCAACACATTAGGATTAGATACATAATATTTAAAAACTACAGCAAAACAATTAGCGGTAAAGTAACGATACATACTCACCTTACGACAACTTCTCTCTCGGCCGACATGACAATATAACTATAGGTGGGCATAAGAACGCGTACACTACTTGAGTACAGGAGGCTGCGCAACGCACAAATTGCACAAAGATGAGACCGAGTAACATGAAACATGTATACGTTTTACTAGGTGGTAGAGTTTTGCATTGTCTCTCCCGGGTCTGGCACCACCGCCATAGCTATTCCTGCCGCAATAACGTCAGTGCTTGTCACTGTCGAGTTCCGGTTTGGAGGATAGGATAGCCAGTAATATTATGCATGTGGCATTAGACCTCGCCATAAGATAACAACGCACCATTAACATCTTTGGTGTCTATAGGCGACGGTTGACTCTTTCCATCAGGAGAACCATCTGCTTGTTTGCTATCTAATGATATAAAAGAAAAAAATATATTTATTATTTTTTTTATATCATAAGATAGCAAACAAGCAGATGGCTCTCCTGATGGAAAGAGTCAACCATCGTCTATAGACACCAGAGGTGTTAAATGGTGCGTTGCTCTTTTGTGGTGAGGTCTAATGCCACATGCATAAGTTAACCGGCTACCTTACCCTCCAAACCGGAACAAGACGGTGATTAGCACTGACGCTATTACGGCAGGAATAAGTAAGGTGGTGGTGCCAGACCCAGTCGAGCCGATGCAGAACTCTACCACCTAGTTGTCACGATGGTAGTGACACTCGGTCGCCTTTTACGACCTGCCTGGTAGAACGGCAGTTTCGGCCTATTTTTCAAAGGAGCCCGGGACCAACACGGGAAAAATTAATTTAATATTCATTATTATATACAGAAAACAGCGCAATTAGGAGAAAATAAACGTAACCTAAGTACAATGTGCAAGTGCAGAGCGTGCGAGAGCTATTTTTTATATTTACTCGTACTTATAGAGATTTCTTCCAGCCAATCAAATGAGTAGTCTTTTTGTACAAAAAATGAATATTATGGTAACATAACTAAACTAAATATATATTAATGATAATACAAAAAACAATACATACGATGTAAGAAAAATGTACAATTTAGCTAGTAAATGTTCTTTGACACGTTTTTAAACGAATCAAAAGTATGGAAACCGTGAATCTCACTAGGCAGAGAGTTCCACAAACTTACTGCATGCACCGTAAAAGAATATGGCGGCGTAAGAGTAGGCAGTAGAGTTAGTAGAAGAATAATGTAACAAGTTTCTAACGTTATAGTGACATCAGGAATCAGGAGAGTGCAAAAAACTAAAAGCGTCACGAGATATTTAGAAGTTACAGAATTGAAAAGAATCTTATATAGCAAGCAAAAGATAAGTTTTTCTCCGTTGTTTGATAGGAAACCACCGAAGCTTAGCTCGAAAATTAGAAATGTCATATTTTATTATACCATTGAAGTAACGAATACAAAGGTTGTGCGATCTTTCAAACTTGTTTACCAAGTCTTCTGTAGCATCTAGGTTACAAGAATCGGCATAATCTATTATTGTGAGAATGAGGGTCTGCATACAAAATATTTTTGTTTTAACTGGTAAAAAATATTGACGCAGTTCAAGGGAGCAAAATGTATGATGCACTTTTCGGTTCAAGTGCTTAAGAAAAATCAGAATTAAAAGATACTCCCTGATAAATAGCCAGGAAGATAAGGTATTGGCGTAAACTTTCTTATTGCTTTTCATTACACATAACAAAATTATATACAAGTTCTAATTATCTATATTATTCTATATTAATATTATAAATGCGAAAGTTTAGATGTTTGGATGGATGTTTGTTACTCAATCACGCAAAAACTACTGAACGGATTTGAATGAAATTTGGCACACAGATAGGTGATGTAGAATCTGGAATAGTACATAGGCTACTTTTTATCCCGAAAAAAGTTGGTGATCCCGCGGGATTCACAAAAAACTATTATAATGCAGCGGGCTGCACGCTGCAGCTAGTTTTAAATAACTTTAATACTGATATTGAGGAGTAAATTGTCAATTTTAACGCATACTTACGAGAAAAAATCTTATTCTCTTAATGAAAAAATTCTATGTCTATTTTTATATTTTTGACAAGGAGAATGGTAACATTCACGATAGTGAATTTAGTAGTTACGTGCGAAAGTGTATCAAAAAACCTACTTTCGCATTTATTATAATAAAATGATTAATGAAAATGCCAAAATTTGTGTAAAACTTATCAATCACAAAGTCTATAAGAAATTTATGTCTATTTGATTTAAATACTTTAGTTTAATCAGCAAATAAATATTGATTCCTAAGCTATTGTCTTTTGTACTTATTTCATTGATAATACAACAACAACAACAATAACAACATATCTTCACGCCAGTTCCCTAACGGGGTAGGCAGAGAGAACCGAGTGGCATACATCACGATCCTTGCGGGCTCGTCTCGCTCTCTTCTTCACTCTCTTCATACACACATGCCGGTTGCGAAGACTTTTGACACCACCTTTAAAAAGTAGTAGTAGACTTTATAAAAAGTAACTAAAATGTGATTGGTATCAAATGTTAGTAACTCTTTTATAATTTTCGATGAACCACATTTTATTCTATCTTCATCAAATCACATAAAAAACACATTAAACACTCCGTAAAATTCTAACAAAAAAAAAACAATTTAAAAACCTTTTTCCCCAAGCTTTTCTTTCCTTAAACCTCCTAATATCGGTCCGAAATTAAAAAAGGTCAATTCAAATAACTTTCCTTTCCTTTTTTGTTAGCTTAACTGGTTTTAGGAGCATTACTGTAAATCCCATGTTTTTAATGATTAATTATGATATGAAGAAAACAAAAAACTAAAATATAAAAGATAAGGATTATCACATAAATGGAAAAAACATGTTTTTTTTTCCTTTATATTTATCCTTTTCCCCGTGTTGGTCCTGGGATCCTTTGAATAATAGGCCAACTGCCGTTCTGCCAAGCAGGTCGTAAAAGGTGACCAATTGGCTATGCGACTCACTACCATCGTGGCTACTAGCTGGTAGAGTTCTGCATTGTCTCGCCCGAGTCTGGTACCATCGCCTTATCTTTTCCTGCCGCAATAGCGTCAGCGCTGTCGTGTTGCCGTTTGGAGGGTAAAGTAGCCGGTGAACTTATGCATGTGGCATTATACCTCGTCACAAGATAGCAACGCATCATTAACACCTTTGGTGTCTATAGGCGATGGTTGTCTCTTTCCACCAGGAGACCCATGTTTGTTTGCTATCTTATGATTTTTTCGGGATAAATGTAACCTATGTGCTATTCCAGATCATTATTTAACTGCGTGCCAAATTTTATTCAAATCTATTTAGTAGTTTTTGCGTAATTATGTTACAAACATCTATTCAAACATCCATCAATCTATCCAAACATCCAAAGTTTCGCATCTATAATGTTAGTATAGATAAAATTTTACTTTAGATCACATTTTCACTTTCAATAGCAAAACTACCCTATTCGTTAAATTTAGCCATATACTACATATGTATCAAATTTGATCGAAATCTAACAATTCAAAATTTAAATACCTTTTTTTAATTGAATGTAAAAAGAAGTCACTTTTATGGCTTCACATTTTGTATTCACAAAAGATGTCCACTTGACTACCACTTTTAGGAAAATTTTACAGTTCACATTACACAAGGGAATGCTTGTGAATAAACATTTGTACTAAATTGTTCCTTTACGAGTACAAAGGTTTAGATATTTCGTTGCGGACGTCATATTCCATTTAGCTTCCCCGAGTTACGTTACATTTTACTCATTTTCAATTTCCATGTTAAAAAAATGACTGAAATGATTTTAATTAGATTTTTTAGCAGCTTCACTTACCTTATTACCTTTCTGTCTCGCGATGACAGTAATTTTTTAATCAAAGTATAACTATTTCCTTACTTTTTTTATCGATTCACCTATATATTTTTATTATTTTATTTATTTTATTATTTTCTTTGAGAGAGTATATTCTCTGTGTGGTCCTATTTTAATTTGGTGAAGATCTGATAGATGGTTTTGGAGATACAGGTAATGAAAAGCCGGTTGCTACAGTTTTACTGTGATAAAAAATTATGCGCCTCTAACAACTTGTATGCGCCTGACGATGGATTAAGTAATTAAGACGTGATATCGTAAACATATTAATACTGTCAAAGTATAAGTTCTTACTTTACTGTCAACCACAGACTACACGAATACTATCTGACCGCCCCGTTGGTCGAGTGGTTGGCAAATCTAATTACGAATCGAGGGGGTTTCAATTCCCATGAGCATAAACGTTTGTATTTCTGGGTTTTGGGTGTCTATTATGTATGAACAGTATTTATATACTTATTTGTATGGTTAGATCAGTAAGTGTAATTTGTCCCATTATTATTATTATCTATAGATTTGTCTTTTTCCATTAGGAGAGCCATTTGCTTGTTCATCCGACTTATGATACAAAAATAATACCATCATATCATCTCATCTATCTCATGATATAAAAAATAAACAAAATAACAAACAGCTTCACGTAACGATCAAAGCACCAATAAGTTTCGGGCTATCCCTGGGATTTTTGCAGTTATTTTTTTTTTGTCATATTGTGTGTCATATAGCGACTTTATTTTTGTCATATAAATAGCAGATGGCCCTTCTTATTAAAAAGTCTCACCACAAAACTCCGAGATGCTGTTAAGATTGTGATTTTCGAGAAAAACCATGAAAAACTCAAACTCAACACCTTTTACCGAGCCAAGAATAGAACCACACCAGGGTCCCGAGCATGATTACGCCATAGCTATAGCCCTTAAGTCGAAAGTTGATTGCAGAAACGGTGAAATTAATTCAAGTGGATTATTCCCAAGAAGTACGGAATAATAACCTGAATATGAAGTAATATATGAAACGGTATGTTGTTTAGCGACCATTTTCATTGCTATACAGCTAAAATATTTATAGCATCTGCGCATCGTCTTAATTAATTTTACGTTGATGCTATCTCCCTCTAAACGATATGGAATAAAAGAAACGAAGTGTTTTTATTAATATTAAAAAAAACAGTGAAGTGCGAGTGGGACTCGCGCATGAAAGGTTCCGTACCATCCCTATTCAAGTTTCTAGTTGTTTATTAAAGATCGAGGAAAAATTGTTTAAAAATTAAATTTGTTGTATGGGAGCTCCCTTTAATATTTTCTTTATTTTTATTTAATTATTTATTTTGAAACTTAATATACAACTAAATATTCTGTGAAAATTGTAAGCGTCTACTTGTGACCGTTATTAATATTGACTGGTGACAGACAGACAGACGGACAGACAGGCAGTGGAGGCTTAGTTATAGGGTCCCGTTTTTACCTTAAAGGTACGGAACCCTAATTAAAGAACATATCAACACCGATATTTGTCGCCCCTGTGGACTAGTGGTCCAGTGTTGGCGTTGACCACATGAGGTCCCGGGTTCGATTACCGGGTCGGGCACATTAAAAAAAGTGTTTTTTCAGTTTTCTGTGAAACACAAAGTTGCCTGAGATTGGAAAGTGCCCGGTTGGCGATAGGCTTGCCACCTATCACATTTGTGGGACCAAGTATCTTCGGCTAATCGTGGGTGCACTTGTTGTACCTCTGCCTACCCCTTCGGGGATATGGGCGTGAAGATACTTTATCAACACCGATTGTCACGCTCAGGGATATATGTACATAAAAATTACTAAATTCTGGTAAAATATTGTACAACATTGTGCATACTGAATTCATGATTCGTCATTGTTTACAAACAGAGATTTACCGAACTCGCGACTACTCTCGTTAGTACATAGCGCACTTTTACTTTTACATCACCACACTTTTTTTTAAATTTGTACACTAATTTATAAATAATGTTGGTAAATTGAGTATGTTTGTATCATTTAAAATTTACAAAACTAAATAATAATGTTTTAAATCTCATGCCTGTAATAATTTAATCGTATGGCAATGACGTCATGTCGCACTGCCGTGAGCACGCCGTGTGTGAATAAATATTTTGTGGGAAAATTGAATAAACCGCAAATTGAACTATCTCGCTTCGGCCGTTTCAACTCGGGTTTTTTATTAATTAATCTCATACATCAAGGGTACGCGTTACCCCTTGTGGGATAAAAATAACATTTTCATAACATGTTAATGAGACCAAAGGATAACCCTTTTAATGATTTGGCGAGGTAATTTGACTTCCTGTCAGGCAACTCGTGACAGGTGTAGCAGGGGCATAAGTTGTCGCCGTTATTTTGACCACGGAAATGATCTAAAAGGCTAACTAACCTAGTCTAGTCACAGGTAAATTTTGTCATACTTTTGATATAGACGTATGAAACCCTGGAATGAATTTCGCGTGTTAGTCTTGGATGTTTTGTAGAAACGGCCATCTACCAGGCAGGCAGTTCGTAAGAGGCGAAAGATTGCCCATGCTAGTCACTAACATCATGGCTATTAGGTGATAGAGATCCGCAACGTCTCGCCCCGTCGCTCGTAATAGCGTCAATTATACTTGTCTTTATGGTGTTCCGATTTGGAGGGTAATGTAACCGGTACTCTTATGCATTTGGTATTGTCATTCCACCACACAGATAACCACGCATTATTATATATTACTAGCTGATTCAGAAAGTTGTTCTGCCTTTTTAACTACTCTTATTTTTTTTCTATATTTTCTCACCTTTTAAACCTTCCCTGGACTTCAACAATTAATTCAAAACCAAAATTAGTCAAATCGGTTCAGCCGTTGATTTTTATGTATATACGTAGGTCACACTATAAGTTTTGCGTAACTTAAAAAAACAACATGTTATAACCAAAATATTATGTTTATTGCTTCTCAAAATAATCTCCTTTACATTTTAAACATTTTTTCATGCGATCGAACCATTTTTTAAAACAGGAGGACCACAGACCTGAAGGCATGTTTTCTACGTGCTGATTGAACGCTATCACTACCTCTTCGGAGTTGGTAAAAGTAAAACCTCCATCAAATCTTTAATTTTGGGGAAAATACAGAAATGACAGGGTCCTAGGTCGGGACTATGCGCAGGATGAGTGACGAGATGTATTTTTTCGAAAACTAAAAATGACTTTGTTTTGTTGACCGTGTATGAAAAATTGTCATGGTGTAGGAGAATGCGGCTTTTGGGTTGTCTTTCGCGAATTTTTTCTAACACCCTGGGTAAAAAAATGTTAGAATACCACTCGGCATTAACACTCTTTTGATCTTCAAAAGAGTGTTAATGCCGAGTGCTGAGCTGAGAAAAAAAACGCGATCATTTTTTTACCAACGTTTCTCACCTGTCTCACATTTGTTGGCCTGTTCTCATTTTAATAATAATAATAACAAACACCCATTCACAAGATTGCTGTTTTTTTTCAGGTTCAAAACAATAAATCCACGTTTCGTCTCCTATGACAATGTCATAAATAGCATTAGAATGTCCGTGGTCGTACTTAAGTAGCATCTGTGAGCACCATTCCACGCGAGTATGCTTTTGCTCCGCTGTCAGTTCATGAGGGGGATCCCTCATGAACTGACAGCGGATCCCTTTTGTTGACGGCAGTTGAAGGACGCCCTTCACGAAATTCGTCATGTAAAGAAACTCGACCGCTCTCAAATTCAGCAAACTATCGCCTCACGGTGCTCAAACAAGGTGCTTCTGTCTCAAAAGCATTTTGAAGATGAGCGGCACAGTCTTGCGGAGAAAGAGAACTTTTAAAATCATAAAAAATCATCGCTCTAAAATCTTTTCGACGTAATTACATTTTCGTTGTGTACGTAGAACTTTGATGTGTGATAAAAACAATTGACAAATCATTTCCCACCAATTGTTTTTTTTTATTACTAAAAAGGTTGCAACGTTTTAAAAATATATCGTTCGAAATTCAAATAGTTCCGATTAGCTAGAAGTGCAAAACTTTTAGTGTGCCCCATGTAATATATATAAATGTATTTTAGCACTCACCTCGTGCTTTCTAAAACTTGAAAAACTTAACAAACAACTAATAAAAATTTCCACATGTAGGACTTGAACTTACGACTTTCCCTCAAGCTGGGACGCTCTAACCAACTGAGCCAGTGTCGACTGGTTTAACGTGACGAAATTCTTCTTTTGCTATGTGATATGTGACAATCGACGGAATCGATCACGTGCCACTGTCAAAATAACTTGTAAAAAGTTTTATTGAATAAAGTACTTCTGATTTCTGATTACGCTATCTCGTAGCTACTAGACAGTATAGTTCCGCAACGATTTCGGATTGTAGCGACAGACAAACCCGGGCATATGGTACCACCGTTTTACCCATTTCTGCCGCAATAGCGTCAATGCTTGATATATGTAGTGGCACCAAATACCCGGGCGAGTTGTTGAGTTATGTTGTGTTTATTTACTTTCACTAGTAAATACATCAACAATAACGAAAACGTACCACCAATGAGGGTTATTATTAAAATAATAATTTCTTATTATTTGAATAGTAATAATAAGAAATAAGTAAAAAAATATGTATCTAGATGTAATATCTTAGACATATTTTCCCATCAAGGGACTAGTCCATAAATAAACGAACGTACGTATATGAAGTCTTTTCACCGTTTCTCTTAAAGTTTCTCGATATTTGTAAGAAGCATTCATATTTGTCGAGAAGATATATAGTGGCAAAGTGGCGTCGTAAAACATTTATTCATATTTTTATGCCTTACACGGAAACTTTTATTTATGCCCTATACCGAATATCATTTACTATATCCGTTATTTTTAATACAAATATATTTTCAATTGATAAAATTAAAGTTTATGAGTAATAGAAATTTTTTTTATATCATAATTCATAAGATAGCAAACAAGCAGATGGGTCTCGTGATGGAAAGAATCAACCATCGCCAACTAAAGGTGTAAATGGTGCGTTGCTACTTTGTGGCGAGGTCTAATGCCACATGCAAAAGTTTACCACCTACCTTGCTCTCTAACGACACACACGGAACACGACAATGACAAGCACTGACGCTATTGCGGCAGGAATAGGTAAGGCGGTGGTACCAGACCCGGGCGAGATAATGCAGAACTCTACTACCTAGTAGACACTAGTGAATCGCATAGCCGATCGGTCGCCTTTTACAACCTGCCCGGCAGAACGGCAGTTGGCCTATTCTTCAAAGGATATTACGGTCCTGGTTCCTCAGATCTACTTTATTTCCGCCACGTTCATTAATCTCTTCATATAATTCTGCCAGTTACGAAGAAAGATATATTTCACCGCTACCTTGTTTGCCTGCCTTACCTATTCCTGCCGCAATAGCGTCAATGCTTATCATTGTCCTGTTCCAATTTGGAGATTATCCAATCTAATTAGACTTATGCATATAGCATTGCTATCCTGCCACATGGGTAGCAATGCACCATTAACATTACTATTAGCGGTGGTTTTGTTTCATCTAGAGGGCCATCTTCTTGTTTGCTATCTAATGACATAAAAATATATACATTTTATATTTAATAAAATCTAGCGAAGCAGGCGTATGCTAGCAAGTATGTATAAAAAGATACATATACATTCATATACAGATGTAATGTCTTGCATTTTCGTCACACATTCCATAGAAATTACATTCGCAGTTAGCCAGTCGTTATTTGCACCGCGAGAATTTAGTATGCAAATGGCTCCTAGCTGCGGATCGTCTTAATTAATTTTAAGTGATTGCTGTTGTCTTTTAATTAAAGGAAAAGAAAGAAATAACATTTTCCTCGTGTTAATCTCAGCCTTTTTAGTAGTCAATGTCATACGTGGCCAACCCGGCACATTTTTAAATCACAGGCAACGTTATTTTCGTAAGAAAACTGAAATGCATTTTTGAATTGCACGATTCCAGCACTCCAGTCAACTCCAGCACTGATCACTAAACCACAGAGGCGACTGGCATTGTTCAAAATACGATTAAATTAAAATCATAAAACAACGTTATACGGACGTCAATTGAACATTATTAATTTATTATGCACAACATTTGACGTCCGTTTATAGGTAGTTTCTAATAAAATGTTAATAATGCATTAAGTTTAAATTTATTCGAACTGGATCTTTGTGCCAATATTGTTTGTATAGTTCAAAATATTATTAAATTTAAATTAATTTTATAATTAAAATTTACTAACTAGTATAAGCGTCCAACTATACAATCTCTCACTTCTTATAACCTATCAAATTTAATGAGAAATGGGAGTCTAGAAATATGGAATTTGTGATCCAAGGAGTTACTGGTCACACTAATTTATCTCCTCATTTTCCCTTCAGTTTCTTTTATTTCATGTGAACAAGCAGATAGCTCTCCTGATGGAACTTTTCTGTTAGAGGAGCTATCTGATTTTTTTTTCTACAACCCAGTGCCTATAGACATCAAAGATGTTAATGATGCGTTATTGTCCGTGTGACGGGATGACAGTGTTTTAACACATCCATAAGTTAACAGACTACTTTACACTCCAAACCGGACCACGACAATAATATCCAAAATAATCAAAATTCAATAGACGCACAAAAACATCGTAATACACCATGTTGTGGGGTAGCGAAATGGGTAAATCGCATCGCCGAATTTATCTACGTCAACAATATTTACTTGCGATAAAAAGCAATCAGTTCCTCGTGCTATCAAAAATTTCATTTTTAGGCTTCTGTACCTAAAAGATAAAACGGAACCCTATTACTAAGCCTCCGCTGTCTGTCTGTCCGTCTGTCTGTCTGTCTGTCTGTCACCAGGCTGTATTTCATAAACCGTGATAGCTAGAAAGCTGAAATTTTCACAAATTATGTATTTCTGTCACTGCTATAACAAAAATATTAAAAATAAAAAAAAATGAAAATATTAAGGGGGTCCCCATACAATAAACGTGTTTTTTTCGTATGTTTTTCCTCAATAATAATAACGTGTAACCCTAATTGTTACAACCTGTACAGCGAGATGGTACTATAACATCCACGAGTTAACCGGTTACCTCACCTTGTAATTGGTAACGATAGTAAAATCTTTGATGCTATTATACAGCCTATTTACAGCCTATTTACGTAACTACTTTTTATCTATCTATCGATAGGTATGTGCGTAACTTGTGCGAACGTGTTGGTGCGTATGAATTATGAATTTATTGGTTAATTAGCTTTACATATCACTGATAATTAGGTTAAAATTTAAGGGAGTTTTAATTTGTTTGGATTGAGAATCAGATACCTACCTTACCTGTACCTTCAAGGCTTAGGTTGACTTACCTGACATACTGTGTATATATGATACCAAACCCGAGCGAAGTCTTGCGGAATTTTACCACCTAATGGTCGCGATGATAGCGACACGTATACTTAATTGTTCCCCTTATACAAACTGTATGGCAAAATCGCAGATGATCTATGCTTTAAAGAAGGCACTAAGAAGTTCTCTATTCTGCTAAGATAGAAAAATGTACATTTTTATAAAGGCTTACTGTAGCCAACTACCCACAATATTGTATGAATTACATTATCATATAAACTCGTTTTATATTGAGAGGGTTGTAAAATTAGATTTATAGCGGAGTTCATTGGATTGTAAACATGTCAAACAAGCTTTGGTTAGCCTGACGGTGAACGTATGCTACGAGTAGCGTTGAAAGATACTACAATGTTTTAATTTGCTGCTCGTTTAAACTTGTTAAGTTCGAGTATATTAAAATTTGAATGAGAGTGATAATATCAAAATAGTATTTTAGAACAAGGAAAATATCTCCCGTGTTGGTCTGGACTTAATTTAAGAAATAGACTACCTACCATTTTGCTAAGCAGTTCGCAGGAGGTTAATGATTGGCTATACGAGTCACTACTGTCGTGGCTACTAAGTGATACAATTCTGAATTGTCTTGCCCGTTTCTGGTACCACCGCCTTACGTATTAATAGTAGCCTTACGTAGTAATAGCGTAAGTACTTGCCACTGTTGAGTTCCAGTTTGAATGGTCGACAACCTTTATACCTATAAATTTATGCATGTCACATTGAGATCCTGCCACAAGGATAGTAACACACAAGTAACATCTTTGGATTCTATAGGCGATGGATGTCTTTTTTCATCAGAAAAGCTATCTGCTTGTTTGCTATCGTATGATACAAAAACGAGACAGATTAAACGCAGACTTAAGCACATGATTAAACTTGTTTATTACTACTATTCTCACGATAAAGTCACTGTGTGTGTATGTAAACATCTCGAAACTTTTGAATAGCTTGACCGATCGAAATGCAGTTGATGATATTCGATTGGGTTTTGCTTAACTTAGACTTGCTGAAAATTTGAACTGATTCGACCCAGAATATTTTGAGAAACTTTTAAAAAAGCTTCAGAAAATTTTCGGCGAAACCATATTTAATAAATTACTTCCAGATTAACGTACCAGTAAAGTACAAAATCTAATCAGCTCTATTTCTTGTATAACTGCGTCCAATACCGTAACTTGTATCAAAATCGGTTTATGCGTTCGGGAGTTATCGATGATGATAAATTTTGAAAAAAATTCACTTCCAAACTTTTGAAGCTTTAGAAGCAACTTCTACGATATTAGTATTAAAAAAACTGCTTGAAATGCCGTTTCTAGAATTAAAATCAAATTAAATTTTCAAAAGTTACAGCTTGTCAAATATTAAAATTACGTTTTTTAGAGCAAACTTACTTCATATTTTTAAAATAACTTTCAGGCTCCTATACCGATTTATTTAAAAATCAAGTCAGCTCTTCTTATTAAAAAATTCCGTCAAATACGGTAAACCGGATTAAAATCGGTTGATTCATTCAGGATTAATGAATGACGAAAATTTTTGAAAAAAGTTTTTTTTTACATTTCTTCGACATTTTCTAACCTATCGATTTTGCAGCTAATAAAACAAATTTGAACTCGAAAATTACATAGAATGCCATTCGGAAGATTAAAATCGATCATTATTTTAAAAAATATAAAGCATAATTTTTATAAATTTTAAATTTTTAAACTGTTCGAAGTCAAGTTTTTGCTTCTATGAGCTTAAAATATCTCAATTTAGCGGGAATTTCAGGGAAAGCCTACAGGGTCAACCGGATTACAGATTTATTTAAAGCGGTCAGAAACAACCCTTAAATAATAATATCAGTTTTATTTTAATGTGTGCTAGATAAATAAAAATAAAACTGACATCTGTGCTAAGTATACCATTAATAAGATCGTGAATATGCATATCTGCAGCAAACGCTGACTTCAATTTTTCAATTACTTCAAAGCGCCCTGAAGATGACAGCATCCAACGACTTGAAATTTATTGAAACGCGAGCATTTTTTATTTGTAGTACACAAGCTTTCCAACATTGTTTTACGAAGTTACTAATGACCATATTATCAAAAATATTTTTGTTTATTATACATTGTTATTTTGTTAGTACCTGCATGATCGACATTTGCTCGGTATTTTTTTTGGGTTAAAATGATGTTATCGAAAAATGAAACCAAGCTAGATCGATTTATCTACCCCGAAACCCACTACATATTAAATTTCATGAATACATTTAGGGGCATTTCAGTGATTCAGATTATAAATATATTTATAAATATACAAGGATTGCTCGTTTAAAAGTGTTAACATAGGTATAGCTATAAAATATTATAACATAAACTTCGTTAAGTATATTTTTATATTTTTATATATGCTATTGGATAGCAAACAAGGAAATGGCTTTATGAAAAGTCTAAAAACGCTAAACATGTTCATGGAGCTTTGCTATCTAGGTGGCGGGATGTTAGCGCTACATGCATAAATTTATCGGCTACCTATCGCTCGCGCTATCATTGACGCTATTGCGACAGGAATAGGTAAAGCGATGGTACCATTTCAAGCGATAAGTTGTGAAAATTTAGTATTCAGGATGGTAATGATATTGTTTGGCGAAAAGTTCTAATCAATTGGGTATCCGCGGGCAGAAAAAAATAGAAACCGTTCGCTGGCTTTGCGTGCTTTTTTTGCCACCTTTCTGCAACTGTATATTTTATCTACTGTAATACTCTGCCTAGTCCACAAAACCTACCTAATATATGAAAAAATATTTTAGTTTAAATGAAACAATAGTTGTCTCAGTCAACCAAGAAAGCAATCTGCATCTTTGCTGTCTTTTAATATAAAAAGAAACAATTACTTTGCAAAGAAGTAATGCCGCATTTATTAAAACTAACAAGGCTTTAACAAATAACATCTACTAGTGAAGCTGATGACTTGCAAATAAGCAGTATTGTTATGAACAGGGCAATAAAGTTGACCGTACACTTTACATTGTTTTTATACCCCGTGGGCGGTCGGAGCTCAGTCGTTTAAAATAATAGCCTCTTTATGTGTCGTACTAGGTTTAATGACTGCTACAAAAGAACGTAACATGGGCTATTATTTTTGAATTTTCGAACAATCATGTTTTTACTCTTTCTGAGATTTTTTTTCTGTAAATATAAGTTTCAGCAATCCAAACTTTCCGTTGGTCGAATGGTCAGCCACCCTGTTTAGGCAATAAATGGGGCTCAGAATCGATTCCCATCAGGGATAAGTATCAGTGTAATGATCATATATGTTTTTTGGTTTGGATGTTTATTGAATATATTTGAGAATTTATATATGTATTATTTTCTATGTACCAATATTGATGACTAACAGTTATATCACAAGCAAATAATTTTCTGACTTTTCGTTAGATCAATTACCCCATGAAGGACCCGGGCTTCTTTGAAGATTAGGCCAACTGCCGTTCTGCCAGGCAGGTCGTCAAAGACGACTGACTGGATATACGAGTCACTAGCATCGTGGCTACTATGTGGTAGAGTTCTGCATCGACACGACTGGTTCTGGTACCACCGTCTTACCTATTCTTGTCGCGATAGCGTCAGTGCTTTTCACTGTCGTGTTCCGGTTTGGAGGTTAAGGTAGTCGGTAAACTCATACATGATGCATTAGACCTCGCCACAAGACAGCAACGCACCATTAAAACCTTTGTTGTCTACAGGCGATGGGTGACTCTTTTTGCATTAGGAGACCCATCTGCTTGTTTGCTATGTTATGATATAAAAAAATACTCTGTGGTTTCTATGACAGTATCAAAAACAATATAACGTTTTACCACGGTGTGACGTAACACTTCCAGATTAGTGTTACTTAAAAGCGTTTGCGCGTTGCGTGATAATGTCTATTTTTGCCGAAATTATATTAAAAAATATTATTATATATTCCTTACGGGGTCAGAGAGAACCGAGTGCCATGCATCACGATTCTTGCATGCTTGTCTCGCTTCCTCCACATTCATTATTGTCTTCATACAAACACGCTGGTTGCGAAGATTCTAAGCACTAAATTCGGCCAGAACTAAATCAATCTGATCATGGTAAGTCTTACTTAGTCTTCTTCTTCCCCGGTACCTGCATTATTCCACATTCACATTGTATATTTGTTTTGTTAACCTTTCATCTACCATTCTTTCTACATGTCCGAACCAACGAACCCTTTCTCCAAAGACCTACAAAAAATATTATATAACACTTACAAATAATATTTTTTTGTAGGTCTTTGCCTTTCTCATCTTTACACTGATACTTTCTTTCTAGCCTAACCTCTCTCTTCTTCCTCTTATTATTAAACCGTATCTTTTAAATTAAATATCGTTTTTTTTATCTCCATATCATAATTACTCATTAGAAACTACAATACGATTCATTCTTAATGAAAATTAACATATTGTCATTTTTTTTTTCCAATTTTTGTACAATCGTTTCTGCTCGTACTATATTTAAATTGTTGTATACTGCTTATTGAGTTAGCTCTAAGAAACCCTTTTCAGAGATAAGCTGACCTTTTGTAAATATTTTATGTAGAATGTTCTCTTGTGATATTTCCGTATACAAAAAATGTCGAATAAATAATAAAATGACTTCCGACGTTGCCCATCACGATAATGCGGAATAAGAAGAAGGCTTTTATTGTTTCCTTGAACTAACTACTACGAACATAATAACGTCATTGACGGATATATCCGCATTCCGTAGCACAGGTTCACACTTCACCGCCTATAAATACTTCTCAAGTGGCGAGTACTTTTAACCAAGAGGAAAAGTGTAAGCTTTTAACTAAATGAAATAGCGACTACCAGACTAGCGTGATCTAATTGTTGTGAAGCTCCACCTATGATCAGCATTACGAACTATTTTACATACAATTTAAAATAATTTTAAGGCACACAGATGATGACCTATAAATAGCACAAATGCTACTTTTTATCCCGGAAAAAATGGGTAATCCCGCGGGATTCACCAGAAACTTTTCTGATGCAGCAGCCTGCATGCTGCAGCTAGTAGTACTAAATATTTTTATTGGAAAACTAGGTCAAAATTTAAGTCAATATTTATTAATTAACTAGCTGAGCCCGCGACTTCGTCCGCGTGGAAAAAAAAAAAGTAGCTGAAGTTACTCCCTATCACATCAGCTATCTACCAATGAAAGTCCCGTCAAAATCGGTTCGGTCGTTCCAGCGATTAACCGGAACAAACAGACACACAGACAGACCGACAGACAGACAGACAAAAATGGTAAAAAATATTATTTTGGTATATGTATCGTGTATATATCCATACGCAATTAGTAAAAAACGGTTATTTTAATATTACAAACAGACACTCCAATTTTATTTATTTAGAGTATAGATAACACTTGTACCGTTTCACAGTAAGGTTAACACTTATTGTGAAATAGTACGAATGTTATTAATTAATAAATATTGTTTTAAAATGGAGTTTCACCAAGTGCCGACGATAAAAAGCGTAGAAAATACAAAGTTAAAGTACCTATTTTTTATATATTCGGTATTAGAACCATTTACTGAAGTACTTCTTCAGTATGTACAATCTTTTACCCGTCAACCTATTTAAAGAAATTGATCAAGTCCGGAATTGATCAAGACCGCCCCGTTGGTCGAGTGGTTAGAGACCCTGACTACGCAATCAACGAGGATCGGGTTCGATCCCGACGGGGACAAGCATTTGTGTGATGAGCATAAACGTTTGTATTTCCGGGTTTGGGTGTTTATTATATAAATTCTAGTATTTATATATGTATTTCTATGTATTAGTATCGTTGACATAACATAACACAAGCAAATAATTTGCTTACTTTGGGGTTAGATCAGTAAGTGTAATTTGTCCCATGAATTATTATTATTATTATTATTATTATTATCAAACAAGTAATAACTTTGGACATCGTACATATAACTCCTGGATAACCTGTCATAAATATCTATATAATAAAGGAACATTACATTCTGCTACGATTACGATTGGTTCTATGAACGCAGTAATGCATGTAATATGCTTCGTAACAGAAATTAATGTAATACGCTTGTGTCAAAATGTTCCAAGAGAAATATAATATTTTTTATCTTTATTATTGTTTTTGGGTTCTCGTGCGGTTTATTTTCATTTTATTATATCGTTATACCAATAATGTTTAGGTTGATTTTTGAAAAAAAAAAGGTTAACCTATATTTGACCCCGAATTTTTCAATTAAGTTCATTTCAAACTTCATCAAAACTGACTCAGCGGTTTCGCAGTGAAAGCGTTACGGACAGACAAATTTTGCCGTTATAATCAATTAGCTGTGCCCTGCAACCCACTGCATCAAGTTTTGGTGATTCTCACGGGAACAACTTATTATCTCGGGATGAAAATTATTCTACTATATAAAAATGACCTGGTGATGACCTGAAATAGTGCATCTAAGTATTTTAGGTCATCACTAGGTCATTGTAGTTTTTACAGCAATATTTTTTTAGTAATCCGATTCGAGATTTTTCGAACAGAGAAAAGATGGATGTCTCATCACAACGAAGCAGTTCACACAAATTCAGTTTGTTTTTTATTCAAAAATAAAAATGTTTTTTTGACCACGGTCTTTTTTCTTGATAACCAAAAAATAAAACAAGCGCTCTGATTTTTGCAACCCCAAATGAAACTAACGCATTACAATACACATGCATAAAATACATATCTTCATAAATACAGAATATGTATCCAGACAAGAACATTAGGAAAAGAATAAAGAATTTTTCCGCCGTGTTGGTCCCGGCCTCCTTTGCAGAATAGGCCAACTGCCGTTCTGCCAGGCAGGTCGTAAAAGGCGACCGATTGGCTATCGAGTCACTAACATCGTGGCTACTAGGTGGTAGAGTTCTGCATTGTCTCGCCCGGGTCTGGTACCACCGCCTTACCTATTCCTGCCGCAATAGCGTCAGTGCTTGTCGCTGTCGTGTTCCGGTTTGGAGGGTAAGGTAGCCGGTAAACTTATGCATGTGGCATTAGATCTCGCCACAAGATAGCAACGCACCATTAACATCTTTGGTGTCTATAGGCGATGGTTGACTCTTTCCATCAGGAGACCCATCTGCTTGTTTGCTATCTTATGATATAAAAATAAAAAAATAAAAAATTTTTACAATCTTTATGATGTGAATTCAAATATGTATTACTATTATACTAATTTTTAACAGACTAATGATTTCGCAAGCTAATGTTAGTGGGAAGTTTGTTCCATAATAAAAAAAGCTAATATGTTTAATTATCATTACGCTGGTTTTCTTGCGTAGTGCGGGGTTTACTAAACGGCAAGATGAGTGGTGATTCCTATGACCACAGTTTACCGACCTGAAAGACGGTCTACGCTTTATTTTTAGTAACAATTGGTGCTGACAGCTTTATGTGCTCATTCGAGGCATTACGGTATATACTTACCAATCAGACTCAGAGTTGCAACTGAGATTTTTTTATGATAATCTTGAAAATTACTTATTATTACCAAGAAGCAGTTTGGCCGAATAAAACACTTGAATCACTTTTACATGCACAGTATAATTTTTAGGCAGAGTAACGCCCTCAAGAAGCGATAGAATTACAATGAATTGAAAACATGTTATCCCTGCCCATTTATACCATTCTTCGTTATATATTTTGTCCATTGTTATGACGTCATTATTGTACAAAAACAGGTGCATAACACAGGTGCTCCACACATCTGGCCGACTAGTACTTGTCGTTAAGCGCGGTTGCTAAATTAAATAATACGTTTATCTGGCCCCTGTATCGAATACGGGACCTAATCGATTTAATCCAAGTCCACAAGGCGGTACATTAACTTAATTCAAAAAAGGAAGTCTGTTTTTAACCTAATATCGTTTAAAATTTAATTAATATTTTAAAGATCAATTCTATCGAGTCTAGCATAAGTTATAATTAATATTATTTGTTTCTAAAAACATAACAAATTACATGAATATAGGAGATAATTTTTGACCGAGAATTTCTTTTACAATGTAATGTAATTTTGCGACGTAGTCTTCTGTTAGTCGCAACAAGAAGCACTTGAAAATTGAATATGTAACATGTCAAGTATCGCTTTGACACGTGACACACTGTATCGATGTATGGCATCGAGAATTTCACATCTATAATACAATGCGGAATTCTATTTAAGACAAGTTTACACCTGCTCGCTTCCCTGGGAGTAAATGCGTTGATAATAAACAATATACGTAGCCTATCATTTCTATAATCAAGTACTTGCGCAAATGATAACTATCAATGAACTTACGTCTAACAAGGCAGACCGTAAATTTTTACTATCCGTTACGTTAGGAGTATAAGGAAGTTACTGACTTTGCCACGATGTTACATAATCGAGTTTTCACTAGATCTCACGTTTTGAGGTTCTTGGATGTCCTTTATAAATATTAATTACTATCGTGACTACTAGATGGTACAGGTACGCAAAGTTTCGCCAGGGTATTTAGTACCACCGTTTTACCTATTCCTGTCGCAATAGCGTATTGACGCTTTTCATTTGCTTTTCACTTTCGTGTTCCGGTTATTAGGTTAAGATAGCCGGTATACTTCACATGCTCTAATCTAGGAGGATTAAGTTCTGACACAATATTAACGGTATGAAAATTAGTGTAACAAGAGATTTAATGTATCCACAAGGGAAACAAAATGTTCATTTTTTTATAACACATTTAGCGCGTATTTTACCAAAGTACCAGGCAGCGATATAGTAGATCGTTGGCTGTGTTCTCATAATTTACTTATTTTTAAGACATTCTTAAGAACCCGCTTTAATATTGCACCGAATTTAATTTCTTGAATTATTATTTATTTCAACAATATGTGTTACAAATTTGCTCTTTACATTACATCAAATTTACGGTACCAGAATTAGTGTGACATAAGGTTTAATGTGTCTACGACTGAATCAAGATATTTATCATATTTTATATAATTCATTTAGCTTTCTATCATCTATAACGAAGTGCCGGGCTTATGTAATACTTATCTATAGCAGAATAAATATATCAACTATCAAGAAATATAAACAAACATTGTTAAGAACCCGCTTAGTTATAACACCGACTTTAATTACATAAATTATTATTAAGTGCGACAATACCTTCTACAAATATGTTCTAATCTGGGAGGATTATATTCTGACATCATTACGGTACGAGAATCAGTGTAACATGAGATTTAATGTGTCCACAGCGGAAACAACACATTCATTATAATTAGTTCAGCGAGCGATTAACATACTCGCATTGTATACCACTATTAACGCTTCTTGCCCATTTATTTGCTACTAGCTGTTGCCTGCGACTTCGTCCGCGCGGACTTCGTTTACTCCGCACTGCTCCTCCCCCGTAGGTGATAGCGTGATAATATGTAGCCTATATGTTGACCCGACCTGTTAGTAATATTCATGCAAAATTGGAAGTAAATCCATGTAGTACTTTTTGAGTTTACCCCGGACAGACAAACAGACAAACAGACAAACAGACAAACAGACAAACAGACAAACAGACAAACAGACAAACAGACAAACAGACAAACAGACAAACAGACAAACAGACAAACAGACAAACAGACAAACAGACAAACAGACAAACAGACAAACAGACAAACAGACAAACAGACAAACAGACAAACAGACAAACAGACAAACAGACAAACAGACAAACAGACAAACAGACAAACAGACAAACAGACAAACAGACAAACAGACAAACAGACAAACAGACAAACAGACAAACAGACAAACAGACAAACAGACAAACAGACAAACAGACAAACAGACAAACAGACAAACAGACAAACAGACAAACAGACAAACAGACAAACAGACAAACAGACAAACAGACAAACAGACAAACAGACAAACAGACAAACAGACAAACAGACAAACAGACAAACAGACAAACAGACAAACAGACAAACAGACAAACAGACAAACAGACAAACAGACAAACAGACAAACAGACAAACAGACAAACAGACAAACAGACAAACAGACAAACAGACAAACAGACAAACAGACAAACAGACAAACAGACAAACAGACAAACAGACAAACAGACAAACAGACAAACAGACAAACAGACAAACAGACAAACAGACAAACAGACAAACAGACAAACAGACAAACAGACAAACAGACAAACAGACAAACAGACAAACAGACAAACAGACAGACAAACAGACAAACAGACAAACAGACAAACAGACAAACAGACAAACAGACAAACAGGCAAACAGGCAAACAGGCAAACAGACAAACAGACAAACAGACAAACAGACAAACAGACAAACAGGCAAACAGGCAAACCGACAAACAGACAAACAGACAAACAGACAAACAGACAAACAGACAAACAGACAAACAGACAAACAGACAAACAGACAAACAGACAAACAGACAAACAGACAAACAGACAAACAGACAAACAGACAAACAGACAAACAGACAAACAGACAAACAGACAAACAGACAAACAGACAAACAGACAAACAGACAAACAGACAAACAGACAAACAGACAAACAGACAAACAGACAAACAGACAAACAGGCAAACAGACAAACAGACAAACAGACAAACAGACAAACGGACAAACGGACAAACGGACAAACGGACAAACGGACAAACGGACAAACGGACAAACGGACAAACGGACAAACGGACAAACGGACAAACGGACAAACGGACAAACGGGCAAACGGACAAACAGACAAACAGACAAACAGACAAACAGACAAACAGACAAACAGACAAACAGACAAACAGACAGACAGACAGACAGACAAACAGACAGACAGACAAACAGACAGACAGACAGACAGACAGACAGACAGACAGACAGACAGACAGACAGACAGACAGACAGACAGACAGACAGACAGACAGACAGACAGACAGACAGACAGACAGACAGACAGACAGACAGACAGACAGACAGACAGACAGACAGACAGACAGACAGACAGACAGACAGACAGACAGACAGACAGACAGACAGACAGACAGACAGACAGACAGACAGACAGACAGACAGACAGACAGACAGACAGACAGACAGACAGACAGACAGACAGACAGACAGACAGACAGACAGACAGACAGACAGACAGACAGACAGACAGACAGACAGACAGACAGACAGACAGACAGACAGACAGACAGACAGACAGACAGACAGACAGACAGACAGACAGACAGACAGACAGACAGACAGACAGACAGACAGACAGACAGACAGACAGACAGACAGACAGACAGACAGACAGACAGACAGACAGACAGACAGACAGACAGACAGACAGACAGACAGACAGACAGACAGACAGACAGACAGACAGACAGACAGACAGACAGACAGACAGACAGACAGACAGACAGACAGACAGACAGACAGACAGACAGACAGACAGACAGACAGACAGACAGACAGACAGACAGACAGACAGACAGACAGACAGACAGACAGACAGACAGACAGACAGACAGACAGACAGACAGACAGACAGACAGACAGACAGACAGACAGACAGACAGACAGACAGACAGACAGACAGACAGACAGACAGACAGACAGACAGACAGACAGACAGACAGACAGACATACAGACAGACAGACAGACAAACAGACAAACAGACATACAGACAAACAGACAAACAGACAAACAGACAAACAGACAAACAGAAATACAGACAAACAGCCCCCCTAGACAAGTGGCAAACGCTCAGTAACTATTCAAATATTACGCTTTGGCGATATTTAGGCCAAATTGGTAGCCAAGTGGATCATGGCTTGTTCAACGTTCGTTCCATACGAACTTTACGAATTATATCGAATATTGTCTCTGAATTGACGGTAAACGTCACTTTGAAGTATTATTTTCACCGAGGTTATAAGTTTTATTTATATGAAAAGTGCATTAAAAGCAAAAAAGACTTGCCCCCCAAGATGTGGCATCAACGTTAGTACAATAGAAAGAGAAATTTATGGATTTGTCATAAGCTGTTGACACGAGCGTAAACGAATTTGTAATTGGTAGCCAAGTGTCATTCGTGAAACGAAACGTTATATTGCATCGATCATTTTTGTCAATTTTCGTACAAGAACGTAGCCAAGTGGCACTTTTGACAAGCAAAATAGTAGCGAATTATTCGATAATCAGCGAACGCTAGAACCCTGCAGATTACGCTTAAAATGGCGGTTGATCACTATTATTCAATCAGCTGTTCTAAAGCGTGGATAACATCTGTGAGAATTTTTGATAATTTTAAAGTAAAATTAACGCAAATTAAGAAGGCTTTTGGTGGCACATTATTAATGGTGCTTTGATATCCTTGTGTCGGGGGGGGGGGGGGGAGGTATTAATGTCACATGCATACATTTACCGGCTACCTTACCCTCCAAACCGCAACACGACAGTAACAAGCACTGTTGCTATTGCTGCAGAAATAGGTGGGTCAGTGGTATTAGACCCGGGCGAGACAATGCAGAACCCTACCACTTAGAAGCCACAATACTAGTGACTCGTTTACCCAATTGTTCGCTTCTAACGAACTGCCTAGACACATTGTAAGTAGTGATAGGTTTGCAAAATGCTGACAATGTCTTAATGATGATAAATATAATATTTCGTCTTTAAATATTTTACAGACACTATAAATTCAAGTTATAAACACTATATTCTTGTTACAACCCTTGTATTTTGTAAATTTAATGAAACAAAGAAAGATAGTTTATTTTCAGTGTAGCAATAGATTTCGATCAATTTTACATTTCTGTAAATATGTATGCCAAAAAATACGTAAAAAAGAAGTTTTATATGTTCAGTTTTGCATATTTTTGTTCATTTTTAATAATAAATTTATCATCAGCTTTCATAAATCTGAAACATAAGATTTAAAATGTGACTATCGATAACATTTTGCACAATTCTACGTTCACTTGTAAGGCAGGTAAAGAGGATTTACTTAAAATATGTTAAAACAATCAAATTTGATAGCAATGAAGATAAATACATAAATCTTGGTGACAGTATTTAATTTTATAACTCTTTAAATTGGTAGTCCGTAGTACTGACAGAGTTCAATTAACATGTTAGCTATATAGAAACTTACGGCATGACAGTAATTAAGAAGAAAAGATAGTATATTTTATCTTATTCGCACTCACGCGGTACATACAATCAAAATTGAATCAGATATAGCGACTCTGTTCTTATTTTTATTATATTCAATTCAGAGACAATATTCGATATAATTCGTAAAGTTCGTATGGAACGAACGTTAAACAAGCCATAATCCACTTGGCTACCAATTTGGTCGAAATGACGCCAATGCGTTATATTAGAATGAACAGAGAGCTCGGTTGGCGGTCAGAGCGTGCGCAGGACTTAGAAAAATTTTGATGGAAAATTTCAACCCTATATAACACCCCTTTTTTGTTGCACCATTACGTGGAGGGGGTAAGGGACACCAACTTTTGTCAAGGTCACTTTGCTCTGAGTTAATTCCCCGTGGAGTTAGGGGATGAAAACCGAAATTCATTACAAAGGCGTCTGCGACTTAAAAAAAGAAAATGTATTGAAATCCCCCTAGTTAGGTTAGGACTCTTAAATTATGGCAATTTGCGTTCATTTTACTTTAAAATTATCAAAAATTCTAACAGATATTATCCACGATTTAGAACAGCTGATTAAATAATAGTGATTATCCGCCATTTTTAGCGTAATTTACAGGGTTCTAGCGTTCGCTAATCATTGGATCACCAATTTTGCTTGTCAAAAGTGCCACTTGGCTAAGGTTTTGTATGAAATTGATCAAAAATGATCGATACAATATAACGTTTCGTTTCACGAATGACACTTGGCTACCAATTACAAATTCGTTTACGCTCGTATCAACAGCTTATGTCAAATCCATACATTTTGTTTTCTATTCTCCTAGCGTTGATGCCACTTGTCTTGGGGGGCTGACAAGAATTCTTAAAACTATATTTTTAGCTTCGATATCGATTATAGATCACGCCCCAAGTATTTAAAAAAAAAAATTCAATGTACAGTTTTGACTTTCCTACGATTTTATTATATGTATAGATGACAACGTGGGTCTTATGAATAGAATAGGATATATTTTTATTCAAAATGAGTATATAAAATACATTTTTCTAACATCAAAATTCATATTACAAAAAACGTACCTATTATAATGTCCTAGAAAAAAGAAATAAGTGAATTCTAAAATAACTTAAAATTGTGTATTATATCAATACATATAATACAGAGTTTTAAGTACATCTAAAGTTCATAAATTATTTTGAATGTGAATGTTAAAAACAATAATTATATAATATTGTATAAAAAATAATATAAATTAGAAATAATATAAGTTCGAATCAATTATATCAAAAAAGTTAAATCTATCACACATATGAATGACATAATAACTTATTTGTAAGACAAATGTATTAGGCTGTGATATAGTATACGGTTTTTACTACCTACTGCTTGAAGGATCTGGCGTGAAAGTCTTTTTTACACTTTTACGGACGTCCTGTGTCTTTTTATAGAGATGGAATAAGTTCATTGGAACTCCTAAACTAAACAAGATAAAACCATCAACTTGGTTTATTTTCATAAACATTCTTCCGATAAATAATTTTCAGGGTCCGATGACGGAATTTTGTCTTTGAATAAAGAGATTGGTCATAGGAACTTTTAAAGTAAACATTTTTTTATGACTTTTCGTGTACGGGCTCTATTGATTTTTCTTGTCAAGTACGTATCATCAGTCATGATTTATGTATAAATGTATGATTATATCGTATTAGTCTCATAGTTATTTTTGATATCTCACAAAATAAGTAAATATCGCTGGGCAGATTATACGAAGAAATTATTTGCTTGCGATATGCAAAATATGGACACTAATACACAAAAGCCCACGTACGAATCTTGACAATCTTGTACAAATCTAAAAATACAAATATAGCTCACAACATAAATATATGACTCTACCGGGAATTGCCCCGAGCGAAAGTATCTATTCAGGGTCGCTAACAACTCGACCAAATCAAATAGTTAAAAAAATGGGTGGTGATCCCTATCACTAATATAATAAATGCAAAAGTCTGTCTCTTACGTTTTAACGGATAAATCGCTGAAAGGATTTTGATGTAATTTGGCATAGATATCAATCAATCTTTTATTGCAGCAAGTACGTGTGTTACTGTTACATCGTTGATAGTTTCAAATATTTGGCCATAACTGACACGCAAAATTATTTATAAGACGTTAAAAAAAAAATATTAAATTAATAAATTATATCACATTTTTTTTATGTTTATCATAATCATCTAACTTGTAAAAAGACATTTGTGTTATTTAGTAATTTCTTGAGTGCTTCTCTTAATTTACTTTTAGATAAAACTTGTGTATTCTAAGCAAATTGTTAAATATCTTTACAGACATTGAATTGCAATTCCTATCTAATAATGCTTTGCATGAAATAGGCTTAGTCGAAGATCTGGGGTCAAACATAGGCTAATATTTAAAAAAAAATCTTCCTCGCTCAAGAGGCTGAAATTGGGGATGAAATTTTGTATGAAAAACTACATCGATGACAAATGAATCTACTCTCGGGTGAAGCATGCGGGTCAGTTAGTTTCAATATCTGTGATTATCTATTAATTAAAAAAAATATATACTTGTGTAAAATTTTTTGTTACAAAATAAATTGAAGTGTCTTCGTCGCCACTATATCATTGATGTTTTATTAATAATATTATCAGTGTTTGTGGACACTTTAATTTAGATATAACCAACGACGCATTAAAATGCAAAATCAGTTGGTTTTGATAACTATAAATAAAAAATGAAAAGTTCCAATATGTTTAAATAATATGAAATCAGTTTAAGGAATAATATCTTTTTGGGAGGCCTTTTAATTACATTGCCAGATAAATTTACACTGAAATTTGTTGAGGCTGTTTGTTTAATTTATTGTGTCTTGTCGCAGTTGTACACAGCCAGAAGCTTGAGGATATAACTTAATTAATCTTATGTTGTATAAACTTTAGGACTCTCTAAATAAAGTTGATATTTCTATGAAGTCGTGGAGTTAATATAGGACCTTTTAAGTTGAGAAAGAGAGGGGCGGTGAAAGTTGGTTCGCGCAGAGGCTTGGCGCTGAAGCGGCATGCATGTTTCATGTACTGCAGTGATATAGAAGACGAGTAGCCATGGGGTACTGACGTAGAAGCCTGAATTATCATCTAGATGTGACAATAACCTTTAATCGATCCCAATAGCTTATTATTTAAAATTATTGTAAAATTAATGTCAAATTGCTCAAGTCGCGTTAATTAAAACGAAAAACATCTAGATGCTGGTAGATGTACTAGATATAAACTATAAAGTTCATCAAAAATGGATGTAATAAGTAAAGTTTGATGTATGTATAAACTATTTAATATTTAATGTCTTTAAGGTGATCACATTGTTGTAACGTCACAAGTTTAAAGGTTAATAAAGCCACGAAAAGATGTAGATAGGTAAAGATCTTAACAGCCAGCACGGTGTAACTGCCTGAGAATAGAAGGGTGACTGGAAAGCTTGAACCTTGTGTAAAGTTTTATCAGATAAATAATTGTTATAGTGTAATTTAAGATTTACTTGAATTTTTATGTATTGTAGGTAGCTTGATCGCTACAATCTTTTAAACAAACAATTTACAAGGTTGTTTGAAAGTATAATATCCATACGTAGTGATGTTCAGAGGCTATTCAGGGGAGAGCTGTAGCCATATGCGTAGGGCTCAAGTTTATGATTATTTACGTAATCTTAGCATTGTTTTATTATACATTTAAAATGTGTTAATTACTAATTAAATAACTGTAACATATTTAAAAAAGTATCTTCAAGCCCGTACCTCCGAAGAGGTAGGCAGAGGTACACCTATGATTAGCCGAAGATACTTAACCCGCAATATCTAATCTTTAAAAACGTTTTTTTTTAATCAGAAAACTGAAAAAACACATTTTTTATTTGCATGGCCCAAGAATTGAATTCGGGACCTCATGCCATAAATACAGACACCGGACCAGTAGACCATAGAGGCGATATAATTAAAAAAATGTTATTAACGAATTTTTGAGATCTATATGGCACAGTATTTATTGTGACGTCGTACAGCATCAAACCACAGACCATATGAACGGACGACCAAAACGCTTCCAACAATACCTCATTAATCAAATTACTATAAACAGTTTAGAAGTTCTGAAAGAAAGTCATAAACATTATTTTCACTTCGCCGTATCCGCGTACAGTATTTTTTTATTGCAAAATTTATATCTGTGTTTTTAGCATCTAATATGGCCTCCGGAGAAAATAGCGGCCCACTTCTTTCAATCCAACTCTAGAAATATTTACACCGCTTTTCACCCTAGTTCGTGTTTTAATTAAAAATATTTAAAAGAAAGAAAATATTTATCTTATTGCTATTTCTTTAGTTATACGAATTTCATGAAGTTTATAGCAGCGTTTACGGTAACCTATTTTAAAAATGTCTGTTTAAAATGATTATGCGATTTCATTCATCGTTCTTCCACGATTATGTCTGTCAACTGAACTACTAAAATAAGCTTTAGGATTAAAAAATATATTTTTCTAAATATCATAGTGTTTTACCAAACTTTGTATTTGGTACCACCGCCTTTCCTATTATTGCTGCAATAGCGTCAATACCCGTCATTTTTGTATTCCAGTTTCCAGTACAACATATAAATATATACATACATACATATACATACACATACAATATCGGCCATAGGTCATGGGCCAAAGGTCTAAGGTCATAGGTCTTAGGTCATAAAGCTTCAGTCATCGGTTACAGGTCACAGGTCATAAGTGACCATAAGTTCATAGGTCATAAGTCAAGGCATAGGTCATAAATCATAGGTCGTAGATCTTAGGTCATGGGTCATGGGTCATAGGTCAAGGTCATAAGGCATAGGTCATATGGCATAAGTCATAAGTTATAAGTTATTTAATAACAGCCCGGACCAACACGGAGGACATTAATTTATATGGAGATGGTGTTGATATTAATGACAGAATACTAAGTAAACTTCCAGGAGATAGCGTTAATTATACTTCGATTGACACCCCAGTAATGTTTACCCAATGTTCCTTTATTACTCATGTTCCCGTTCTCTATTTTACTGTAGTTTCAGTCTTACTGATCGTGATCATAGTGGGATGAACTATATAATAGGCTTTGTTATACATAATCTCTCCTGGTTATATTAGCACTGTAGGTATGATTGTTTGTTTTAATAGTTTTCAAGTGGTTCGTGTATTAATTAAAAAAATGTGTAAAGTGTTCCTGAATCTTCCCACTAAATTAACGTATTTAAGCTCAAAGGGTAAAAAATATAAGCATAGGTTTTTCAGTTCAAACATACATAAACATACATAACATACATAAACATACATACATACTTTTTTGTTAAAAATGGCAGTATATAAAATTTTGAAAAGCTGTATATTTAAAAACGAAGATAGTATTCAACTCAATTTTTGAGATCTAAAATATTGGTTTAGCTAAATTATCGATAGGTTAAAAAATTTCGATGCTATGGCAAAAAACGTTTTATTTTTTAATTTCTTCATTGATAAATCCCAAACATTTTCGCCGTGTTGGTCCCGGCCTCCTTTGTAGAATAGGCCAACTGCCGTTCTGCCAGGCAGGTCGTAAAAGGCGACCGAATGGCTATCGAGTCACTACCATCGTGGCTACTAGGTGGTAGAGTTCTGCATTGTCTCGCCCGGGTCAGGTACCACCGCCTTGCCTATTCCTGCCGCAATAGCGTCAGTGCTTGTCGCTGTCGTGTTCCGGTTTGGAGGGTAAGGTAGCCGGTAAACTTATGCATGTGGCATTAGACCTCGCCACAAGATAGCAACGCACCATTAACATTTTTGGTGTCTATAGGCGATGGTTGACTCTTTCCATCAGGAGACCCATCTGCTTGTTTGCTATCTTATGATATATATAAAAAAAAAAAAAACAAATTGACCGATTTTGATTAAATTAACGATATTTGACGCAGTTTTTAGAGGACAAAAGCTGATAAGATTTTAAGTCAATCGATGAATTAATTTTAAGTTATTTAAAAAAAAATAAGTAAGTTTGCCAAAAACAAAGTAATTTTAACTGTTTTTGATGTAATTTATGTATTAGACGTAGTTTTTTGAGGAATAGAGCTGATTAGTTTTTGTACTCAATCGGTACATAAATCTGGAAGGTATATTAAAAAAATACTATTTCGTAAAAATTTTTTTGGTGTTTTTCAAAATTTCTCAAAATTTCCTGAACCGAATCAGTTCAAATTTTCAGAAAATCTTAGTTTGGGCGGAATCCAATCGAATGCCATCAACCGCGTTTCGATCGGTCCAGGAGTTCAAAGTTATGAGATGTTTAATACACACATACCCAGACATAGATACATACAGACATACTGACCTCATCGTGAAAATAGTTTGAAATTATTCCTAGGACCTCAAAACGTGGACATCTGGTGAAAACTTGATTTTTGAAAACCGGGGTAAAATCAGTAACTTCCTTATCTACATATGTAGTGGGAAGTTAAAAAGTTACAGTTCCTCTACAATGGTATTATGTCACTATGACCCACTCCCTCATATGTGACGCAGACGAAGTTGCGCGGGTCAGCTAGTTATGATAAAAAAAAGTGCTTCGTGGTGCAAAAGTAGACATCTTACTATCTTCCTCACATTTGATGTGGGAAATGTATATTAGAATGCTGGGTCACAAAATATTATTAATACTAACTTGGTAGTAGAGCGAAATTCTAAGTTACGAGTATATCGGAACGTTGCTACGCCGTAGACGATGCATCTCTATATAAAAGGAATTTCGTGTAAGCGCATTAGCACTCGAAATTTAATCATTTTTCGTCGTAGGACGTACTTTCTCGAGTAAACAAAAACCGGGAAATCCGATTTTCTTATATATATTTTTTATTTTAACTTATTGTTTTTGTAATTGTAATACACTAACGATTACAGATTTAAATTATATTTATCATAATTAGAATCGTGACGGGTTATTATAAATATGGCACTTACCTAGAAATTTGGTCGGATTTCTTCTGAAAAGAAATCTCGGTCGTCCGGCTAGTATGTATTTTAGTTATTAAAATACCGATACAAGTTTAATAAAAGATAGAACAAATGTAAATTTTGTTAGTGATCACAAGATTAACAGAGATCTTACGTAAGTACCTAAAAATCTGCAAACTAGTCTGAATGTGCAGTAGAGATGTTGAAAAGCCCTTAGTGTCCTTAATTACTAACCGCGCCTTAGTTATTAATGAGACTTTTTGTGTGTATGCAGCTTTTATTCATTCTGTTAATTCACCACATAATCCCTTAAGGAATATAATACCCTTACTGCAATTTGCATGAAATTAGGACTTTTATGGAAATGAGAGTTTAGTACGATAAATCCCTTTTCATCTGCTGAGTAAAGTAGTTGAATTCCAAAATCCAAATACACTAAGCAAGCTATTGCCTACTTACTATTTAAGAAATTTAAAGATATATTCTTCCTGGAAAATAGACTACCTCGTTGATTAAGTGTAACCATTGTTCATCAAGTAGTCAAGGTACCAAGATATCCAGTTTGATCGTAGGTCAAAATAGTGTTATTGGGTTTCACGTTACTAAAAAATCTCAGTGATAGCCCGGAGATAAGCCAAATGTGTTAAAAGCAGCGTGAAGAGATTTACCTTCAAGAGAAGCGTGAACAGGTACATTCTAGGGAAGCGCGTTTCATTTTAGGCCACATCTTAGCTTACCATCAGGCGAGATCGTGGTTAAGCGCTTCCCTATCGATTGAAAAAAATTACGTGAAAATGGTAATGGCGATCACCATCCTCAAAGATCATTTCCTATTAAATGTATATATAATTTGTAAAAGTGTACAAGTGTATTAAAAATTAATTTCCTAAGGGAGTTGAAATATTGCAACTCAATTAGTTACAAAACGGATACGTGGATGAAATTGTAGGCCTCCTATAATATTTTTAAAGAAAATGCAAAAAAATGCAAATGTAATTAATTACAAACAATTGAAACACATTTTCACCAAGTGCTGACAATTAAAGGTATATCACATGATTCTAACAAATTTAATATTTCATTAAGAAAGGATTGTGGTTACAATATAGGTCAGTCAAAACCACCGACTGTAGTTGAATGTATTTCCGGCTGAATGCGAAATATGCGGCGGCGGCGGTGTATACAAATAAATAATAGAGCGACTGCGAGAGCAAACTGATTTGGTTTATTGGTTCTGGAGGCCGCCAATACTACGGTTCTACGGTTTGTTGAACTATTGGAAGGGTAAATACTACAATTCACTTTCTTTACAATTACTTTCAATATAAAAGGATATATTTATTATCTCTTACTTTAAAAATATCCGTACATTAGTAGACAGACATTAAAAATATCCATACAGACTTCCGCACTTATAATATTAATTATCGCCTCTGTCGTCCAGTGGTCCAGCGTTGGCGTTGACCACATGAGGTCCCGGGTCGGACACTTAAAAAAAAAGTGTTTTTTCAGTTTTCTTATAAACACAAAGTTGCCCGAGATTGGAAAGTGCCCGGTTGGCGATAGGCTTGCCACCTATCACATTTGTGGGACCAAGTATCTTCGACTAATCGTGGGTGCACTTGTTGTTCCTCTGCCTACCCTTTCGGGGATACGGGCGTGAAGATACTTTAATATTAATTATAAATGCGGGAAACTGTGTATCTGTTAAATTTTCATGGCTAAAACCCTAAACAAGTTTTAATAAAACATGGCAAGGAGGTAATTCTCTTTAGGTATAGACTGAGTGTACCAGATATCAATAAAAAATCCTGTCCACGATAACAAGGGGTGATCCCCATTACCAAATCGTACCAACCTAAAACTACTAGCCTTACTTTTTGCAATCGCTGGGACCGACAGTTTAACGTAATGTGAGGCACGACGGTAATAACGCATCACCAACTGACTCCCCGACTTATACCTACTATTGTTTATCGCAATTTACACTGACACACCACCACCACACTCCGACTTAGTATAAAATATTTTCTTGGAAACCGCCTGAATAATATTTTTGTCCGATCGTTAAATAGAACTCGGCACTATCGTTTATAATTTGGGATCTTCTGATTGTATGGCTGCGTAACGATTCGGTAGTAAAGAAATGTTGACTCGTCAAAAGTGCCTCTAAAGGTTTTTATTTTGATAACTGTCCCAGGCTAGTTCGTATACTTTCATTGGCTGGAATTTGTAAACTGAACCCGTTTGAAGTAAAAATCACCTGCTATTTTGCTAGACAGTTCTGTAACAGTGGTACAGTTCGGCAAACTCTCGCCATCTTTTTTTATCTAAAAACAATGGTTTTCTCTTTCAAGTATAACGACTCGTGTGACAAACTACGCCGAGATTTCATCGCATGCAAGGACTATTCGTATATACTATATAAATTACATAAAATTCAGTAACAAATAACTTCACATTTGCAATAAGTTAATTTTAATTCAAACAAAATGTATTGAAATACATTTATAATACACATAAATCTTTGGTCATGCTTCGAGATGCGGAATGCAGCTGCTAGATACAATAAAATAATTAAGGTATTAAGTAAAATAATTAAAAGAATTTTAAAAAAGCTTTTTTTAAAAATTCTTTTAATTATTATAAAAAAAAATTAAAATTCTCTTTTTTGGGATTCTTTATATCTTCGAGTACTTTAGATTGAATTCCAAAATGCACATACATCGGCGCCTAAAATTCAGTGTAATTTAATAAACTATGTTTTACTTATTTATTTACTTAACATTACTGTACACAAAAAAAGAATAAATACAAGGAAATACAAAAACAGTGCAAAAGACGAGCTTATCATTAATAAGGGATATCTTACAGCTTACCCAAAAATAATAGAATGTTTAAAAAATGAAATAAAATGAAAGGAAACGAAACAAAATGAAACGCAAATAATTTATTTACAAGAATATGGGTGTCACGAGTTAACAAAAAATTAATTTAAAATTATGTGCGTGCGCGTATTAAAAATAATGTGTGATTTAAAAATGAACAACATTTATTTTGGAAATCGATTTCTTTAAAATTGCTACCGGATCGGAACGCGACCAGACATTGAGAAGATCCGACCAAAGAAATTCAACGGGTTTTTTTCTATTTTATGTATTACAATACATAAAATATAAAACTGATAGACAGTGTAGAATAATAATCGAAACTAAAGCCTAACTGAATTAAATTCAAAATTTAATTTGCTAAATATGTATATTGTATACACCGCATTTCTTTCTTGATACAAAAGCCGAAATACAAAGTCTTGATACAAACCGCATTATTATATAAACATTTAATGAAACGGAAATAGCAAATACTCTTTGAGGTATCGGTAGACCTAATCGTATAATATGATGACATCGCATAATTACTGTTAACCTATGCGTCAATGAACATTACCGATCGCCTACGCCTGGTAGGTATTATTAAACATGTGATAATAATATTTTCCGCCACATTTACAGGAGTTAGATTTACAGAACTGTTCAGTGGTAAGAATTTTAGATTTTCAAGCGAGAAAATATAGAAATACATAAAGAAATTTTAAAAACTAGGTAGTGTGTCTATTAACAAAATTTTACAGATTTTTGGAATAAAATATTACCTACTTTAAAAACTCTTGCGATCGATTCTGCTGCTGATAGAAGATAAAGTTAAAAATTTTAAAACACCCGACACATCCTCAGACTGCCAGTCTGTTACATATGTATCATTTTAAGAGCAAAATGTAAGAGGACTGATGATCTTCAAAAGGAGATCTTGCCGTATCAGGTTAAGGTTACAACGATTCCTCACTCAATGGAGAAAAATGAGTCCAAACTACATGGGTTTATCTTGTTTAATTTAAAGGTTTCCATAGCCACCTTCAATTTCCATTATTAAATTCAAAAAAAATCATCTAGCACCAAAAATATGCCAAAACAAATCGAATCCACTAACACTCGATGGGTTTTTCTGGGTTATTTTAGAATTTCTTATGAACTTATTCCCGCCCTATCATCTGACATCGGAAGCCATTCTGCTCCAAAGACTTTAAAAATACGAATTATAGAGAGAGTTAAAATTTTAATTCGAAGTTTCCATAACTTCCTTTCTGCTAAGACCTTGAAAATCATCTAGCATTAGAGTATTTGTCAAAGCAGAATTAATGAATCTAAGCTAGACAATTTTCTCTTGTTTAGCGTAAACATTATCATGGCCACCTTCTAGTTTCATGATCAGATCCTAAAAAATATTCAGCACCAAAGTGTATGTCAAAACAAACCCAATCAGCCCATACTCAATGAAACTTTTTTTCAGTTCTATCATCAGGCACTGATAACTTCAAAATTCTTGTAAAAATTTACTCCATTTAATTCCAAAGTTACCATGACCTCCATCATAAGTTCTGTTATAAGACCCCGGAAATCATCTAGCACAGGATGTTTGTTACAAGAGCTTCCAAATTCGAGAGGGTTGTCTTGTTTAGGTTAGAAGTTCCCATGACTTCCTTACAATTCCATCATCAGATATTAAAATCACCCAGCACCAAATTCTTTGCCACACACAAACCGAATTAGTCCCCCGTTAATGGGCTTACCTGGTTTAGCTTAGGAGCTTTCGGGCACATTTTTCAAGACCTGTCATCAGGCAATGGAAGCCATTCCGCTCCAAAGTCCTTATAATAACAAATCAAATGACCCCAAAGTCGCTGGTGTTGCTGTATTTTATTCCAAAGTTTCCATAACGTACTTCCAGCTCTATCATGAGACTCTGGAAATTGTCTAGCACTAGAATGTTTGTCTAAACAAAACAAATAAATTCAATTTCGATTAATTTATCTTATTTAGTTTAGGAGTTCTCATAATTACCTTCCAATTCCAATATCAAATCCTGAAAATCATCCAGCACTAACGTGTTTGCCAATACAATACAATTAAGTGCTAATTCAAAAACATTACCTCGTTTAGTTTAGGAGTTCATTGTAGTCACATTTTCAATCTGGATTCTTGAAGTTCCAATGTCAATTTTTCTACTCAATCTTCAGAGCCTTATCATCATGAGAAAGACCTTACTTTAGCAAATAAAATGACTCAAACTCCACTATATTAGTACTTTCTGTCTGTGAGATACAATGGCATTCTTAATTTGCGACATCATATGTAACGAAAATCCCGAACTTGACTAAATTATCTCTTTCTACATTCTACACGTGAGTCGCTGTAGCACTTTTTAGCTTCATCTTCAGATCCTCGTCATCAGGAGCACTAATCTAACTTAGTACTTAAAGCAACAATAGCAATTAGTCCAAACAAGGTTGTCTTGTTAAAACTCTGCATCAGATAGTTCCAGTCCCTACGTAAACAGGGCTTTCAATTAAAAAAACCGCAACCAAATCGGACCAATCGCCAGGGCGCTACAATGCTACGGATAGACACACAGGTACGCATATGCACAGATACACACCCTAAAATTATAACAGTCCTCGTTTTGCGTCGGGGGATTATAAAACAAACTACTTTTGACGTTGGTATCAAGTAAGAGACTGCTGTATAAAACATGTAGTAGCATTAGATACCGACGACTCTACGATCAGAGAGTTCAATGTATTACGTACTAGAGCTATACTAACTAGAAGTCATGTCCCATTTCGTAAATACTGCCTGCAATACTGAAATAATAATAAATCGTCTAACTAAAGTCAAAATTAAGCAGCGCTGTAACGTATAATATAGTATAATATATATTCATGACCAAAAGGTCGTATCTGCCGTCAGTTTCATAGCACTTACACGTTTCATGCAACACACTGTGGCGTAGGTGCCATGGTGCCTGCACAAGTGCCATGGCGCATGCCTTCTCTAGTACTTTAGCACATAGAAGTCTTTGTCTAAGATTGATACCTTATTCAGTAGTATTTTATAGAAACGAATAACAAACAAGCAATGAACATGTAAGCCATCTGATTCAGTCATCCCTTCTTATGGAAATTAGCAACATTAAAAGTAGTCCTAATACGATCGATCACTAACGAAATATATTTCTCCACATTAGTATGTAAATACTAATACTTCACCGATCACTAACAAAATGTATTTCCCCATGTTAGTATGTAAATACTAATACGTCACTGATCACTAACAAAATATATTTCCCCACGTTAGTCACATAACAAGAAATACGCAGTTTATGTACTCAATGTACATTTCACTTCGTAATCGAACCGAATCTTTAGGAGAACCGATTAGCACTTTCCCTTATAATAGTTGAAGCATTAATGGCAAGTATCGTAATTTACTTCTATTTTGTAGATACTACTTGCTGAGATGAATTTCTTAAGTCGTAAAATTCTTACCCTACGGTGATGTAGTTTATAAAAGGCAACCAACTCTTTTACATTTTATTGATTCAGGCGTTACTTTGCGGAAATCCATTATTAAATAGGTGAAATTAATTAAATTTGCTATTATCCGTGAACTATTTTATGTATTCTCCGCGAAGGTACCGAAAAGAAAGAAATCCGCGCACCAATCACAAAAGCACACAATTACGTACATAAATTGTGTGCTTTTGTGATTGGTACCGGCGTGTGACGCGGATGTAAAAGTGTGGTGGATGTGGGTGGATAATTTTTCCGCTGGGGTCTTCTTTTTTTACGGACCATCTGTGAGTCTTATTCATTTATTAAACCGACGTATTTTCTTTCGTCGACGAATCAAGTCTTTTACAGCCTACCTGACACATAAATAGAAAGTTATAGAACTCACCGATAAAATTAAATCAATTCAGGAATAGTTTTGAAACCTGAACTTCTTATTCGGCACGAAATATTGTTTTTACGCAGTAAAAAAATAGCACAACACGAAAAAATATATTTCTATTGTTGCACGACTATGCCTAAACTGTTTTTTATAGCGTCAAGCCTACGACTAATATATCTACAAGCGTTATAAGCATGTTACTGCTATGTGAAAATTGAAGTAAACATTTTGATTAAGCCTAGCCAAATCGATCGCCGAGCATCACATCTAATTACTCTACAATAAGTAATACTAAATAAACAAGTGTGTCATATTATTGTCTCGACTCTTCATAATCTAAGTCGATAGGGTCTCGAATGTTTGCACAACAAAGCAAACATAGCCGATGAGTAAACAATCAATTAGTAATGGAGTATTGGGTGAGTAAACTTGCGTTTAATTTCAGTTGACATTCACACGATATAAATCACCGCACTGTAACTTTGATAAATATATATTTTTATTTTTTCTAATTATAGTGTTTCTTTTCCAGTGTTTTTTTTTTTGTAGAAGCTTTCCTCTTCTAAACAAGTAGGTTAAATATACAATAACAGAGGTCTTGTAGTTGCGTTGCCGGCCTTTTCAGAAGTAAACTCTGTTTTTGAAAGCCCCTAAGTTTTTTGCATTTGAAAAATCCCTCCATAGGTAATTAATTTCAAAAAGGAGTAGTGCGAGGCAAAAAGTGCCAAGAAAATTTCACAGTTTTGTATTTCAACACTTTGATGATAAGCTATAAATTAGAGCAATGCGATGTCTGATGATGACTTTTAACGCCAGGAATTAATTCGAACAATTCCTCAGTACACTCTTCATGATAGATGCGAAAGAAAATACAGATCGAATACATCTCTTTGTAATGCTAAAGAATCAAGCCTGGCCCATCATACGCATTGAACGCATTATTTAGGCCGTGGGATAATAACGTCGCATTTCACGCAGGTCGGCTGGTAACCTTAAATTCACCACCCATCTCTCGAACCAACAAACCGGTGAAAAGTGGTAATTTGGAAGTTAAGTCTAAGAGGCAATTGACTTTATTATTATTTTAAGATTTTTTAAGTTTTGTGATATAGTTTAAACAATTTCGCACGTTGTTAAATTAAATAATAATAATAACAATAAAATAATAATAAAAAAAACAACAATCATTTTCCAACTAACGTACATCTGGAACCCTCAATCAGGGCATAAAGAGTAATCAAAACCTCTGAAATAATAAAAGATTTTACCAAAGCGGTTAATAAACGAAGAAGATATAAGATAACAAAAATGAAAAATGCAGCCGAACTGAGAATCTTCTACTATTTGGAAAGTTGCTTGAAAATACGGCATGATACAGTTCACGGCGCATGCGATTCAGACCAATGAATGTACTTATTAATAGTGCAGACTTGCAAGCCACGATTTTATTTCAACCGTCAAAGCAACGATTCATTTTGTTTCATGAACTCCACATTTCGCTTTAATCAAAGTAAATTACACCTACTTATATGATGCGGTATTCTAGAAAGTGCTCGCTTTTATTTTCGTTTTTGTGCTTTTAGTAAAGTATTCAGAGTGTATTCATCATGAATATTCTTTATGTTCTATTTTATATTCCACTAATCCCACTAATATTTTGCACTGTGAAAAACAATTTGTACCTGCGTTCGTTACTGTTTCATGTTGGAAATATTGGATCGGTTTGAATTCGAGTGCGTTATCGCACATGGTACATATACAATGTCATGTTTAGTTAGTTATTTTATTTTATTTTATTGATACCAACTGTTCAAGTTTTTTGCAAAAGGAGTGTTCTTTCCCCATTTTCAACCGAATTCCCATGGGAGGAGGTTATCAATTCAGCTGTTTATTTTTTATGTTTGTTATCGAAGAACTCAGTTATTTATGAGCCGATTTTTTTTATAATAAATATTCACGGGACAAATTACACTTACTGATCTAACCCCAAAGTACTTGTGTTATGGGTGTAAGTCAACGATACTAATACATAGAAACAATATATACTGGAATATATTTAATAAACACCCATACACGGAAATATAAAAATTCATGCTCATCACACAAATGCTTGTCCCCGTCGGGGATCGTACCCGAGTTCCGGCGAGTGCGCAGTTAGGGTCGCTAACAATTCGACCAACTAGGCGGCAATTTATTAATTTATATCATAAAATAGCAAACAAGCAGACGGTTCTCCTGATGGAAACAGCCAACCATCGCCTATAGATACCAAAGATGTTAATGGTGCGTTGTTATCTTGTGGCGAGGTCTAATGCCACATGCATAAGTTTATCGGCTACCTTACCCTCCAAACCGGAACACGAGAGTGACAAGCACTGACGTTATTGTGGCAGGAATAGGTAAGGTGGTGGTACCAGACCCGGGCGAAACAATGAAGAACTCTACCACGTGATAGCCACGATGGTAGTGACTTGTAATTGCCGCCCGGTCGCCTTTTACGACCTGCCTGGCAGAATGGCACTTGGCCTATTCTTCAAAGCAGTCCAGGACCGACACGGGGAAAATCAGATGAGACCATTTTGATTCTTTTGGTTTCGGAGGGTCCTTGCTACTTGCCGTGTGATCCTACTTCAATTTGATGAAGATCTAATGCAGGGTTCCGTAGATACAGGAAATTCCATGCCGGTTGCTGTGGTTTTACTGCACTGAAAAAATATATTTTCAAGTTAATATTTACCAGTTATAATTGTATTTTCATTTCACATCTCTATTTTCCAATTGGTACAAAAATCAATATTACGTATAGTATAAAGAATCTGGAGCAAAAGAAACGGACGCGTCGGTTGTAACTACTATTTATGGATAAAAAACACTTATGAGATTAGCTGTAAGCACTAGTCACAGATATAAATGATGATTGTTAGAGTATGGCCTTACATTTGAATGCGAAGAAAACGAAAGTCATAGTATTTTAAATAGAAGCAACCAGAACGGATGTAAGAGTTGTGGTCGATGATGTAGTGCTGGTACAAGGGGATGAGTTTGTATATCTTGGACGTGATTTTAGCAGGGATGGAAGGTACACCGCTGATGTTGAAAGAAGAAGAAGTGTGTGCAGGAAACTGAATGAACGGAGCGTGAGTGAGATTACATAATAGCACAATTTTAAGTCAGGGTGTCCATCTAGCTTTGCATAATTATGTGCCCAACGCTATTGTATGGAAGTGAGAGTAGGGTATGTCAGAAAGGATATACCCAACTCTCACTTTTCTGAGAGACTACGGGCACTACGGGCACTACGGACATTACGGGCCATTGTGCGTTTTTCATAAAGTGGCTAATCCCGCCAACCCAGTTCCTTCCAGAAGTTAAGGACAGTATGGGGATGGCCAAACTTCTCCACATGCGTAGTCCCCTCCTTCAGAAACTGAGCCCTTAGGTAGTTTAGCTCCAGCAGCACGTGGTATGGTGTTTCTTCACTGCTCAAGCATGCTCTATATAAAGGACTATCTGATAAGTCTATCGTATGCTTGTGTTTGTTCATTGGACATTGTCCCGTTATCAAACCACAAATTTTCTTCAGTTCAGTTCTAGGTAATTTGAGTTATTTCCTGGTGAGTTTAGGATTAAGGTTGGGAAATGCTAATTTAGGTTATCTCTCTTCCCTCTCTCTCTCTCTCTCTCTGTTTTTCCTCTCAATGTTTATTATGGTTTGTTTTGTTGTTGGTTAGTGTTCTAAGCAAACTGAAAGGGGTATGGTTGGCTCAGGTCCTATAATCTCCTTCCTGGAGACTTTCTTTGCTAATTTGTTATCAATGTCGTTTCAATTTATGCATTAGACGTAGTTTTTTAAAGAATAGAGCTGATTAGTTTTTGTACTATATTGGTACATTAATCTGGAAGTAATTTTTTTTGTAGTTTTTTTCAAAATTCTTCGAAATCTCGAGGGCCGACTGAGTTCAAATTTTCAGGAAGTCTAAGTTGAGCGGAAGCAAATCGAATATATATATATATATATATATATATATATATATATATATATATATATATATATATATATATATATATATATATATATATATATATATATATATATATATATACATACATACATACATACATACATACATACATACATACAGTACAAAATAGTCGGAAAAGATTCCTGGGACCTCAAAACATGGAGGACTGGTGAACCTTTCTTATCTACATACGTAGCGGGAAGTTAAAAATTAACACCTCCACTTTACATGTAGAGGAGCTATAATGAAACAAATATTTTTCTATATTTTATGTTACCACTTTGTTGCCATGACTAATATATAAGTACGAGTATATTCAAGCCAAATTACAGCTTTCTAGTACTATGTATCTCTGCGCTAGACTGCGGACAGACGGGCGGACGGACGGACGGACATAGTGAAACTATAAGGATTCCTTGTTTGGAGTCCTAAAAACCAGGTTTAATACCTTTTTATCCTATTTAATTTCCACCAAATATCCTCCCTTTGCAAGGTTTGTAAATGTTTTAAAAGGGCTATTGTGCGAGTCAAAGAGCGCAACCTTTTGAAATAGTACAAATAAATACAAGCAAATAAATGATTACAAAAGTTGAATGGGTGTCGCAAAGGCGGAAGACTGCGGTATCTTGTCGCCCAGTTGTAATTCAAAGAGAAATGAACACTGCGGAATATTAAAGAGTTACTACGAGTATTCATGCGCACGTCGCACCGCGACCTAGATAGCTTCGAACAACCGTTAATAAGGCTTTTAATAAACACTTGGGACCTTTTTGATATGAAAAGTTACAGGTATACTTTATATCGTTCGAATTTTAAATTAGTAAAACTTTTACGAAAACTCGGTCAAGTTTTGCAAGAGTGAGTACACAATTAAATTTATTTATTATTTTAATCCATATATTAACACGTGAAGAAAATATGTACTTCTTTTTACGGCAAACACGCAAACGGACGAGTAATAAATTAAAGTTAAACTGCGGAAAAGTGCAAAAACCTTTTCTTTCTTCCCGATTTCGATTCCTAGTTGTTATATAAAACAGATTCTTTTGTAATTAGCTGCAGCATGCAGCCCGCCGCACCGTTAGTAAAGTTTTAGGCGAATCGCGCGAGATCATCTAATGTTTTCTGGGATAAAAAGAAGCCTATGTGCTATTCCAGGTCAGCATCTACGATCTACATATGTGCCAAATTTCATTCAAATCCATAGTAAAGTAGTGTTTGCGTGATTGAGTAACACCCATCCAAACATCCATCCATCCAAACATCCATCCATACAAACATCCCAACATTCAAACTTTCGCATTTATAATATTAATATAGATATACATGAGACCGTGGTCCCAGAGACAAACTTTATTTGATTAATAATAATCTGAATTTTTACGAGCAGTTTCGTTTTGACGAGACGCAAATCTTTTCTAACCTCGAAAAATCTCGAATTGATGTATTTATAGATTTTGATGTGCTGTTTCCATAGATATATTGAGGCTTATATACTCAAAGGCTGTTTCCGAATATTAACTTTGCCAACTCGTATATTTGTCGCTCGCGTCGCCATATTGTAAAAATGGCGCCTATTTTTTGACAATATGTCCTTCCTGTTCATTTTATGGTAATTTTTTAAGATCAACTGTTTCCGGCGTACGGGCGCCGTAAAGTGTACTTTGACATACGTTTCGTCTAAATGACTCATTTTCACATCACCTTGCGGCGGATTAAGCAACGTGTTTTTTTTGTTCTGGTTTCCTAATAGCACTAAACCTATTTATGAAAATGTATGTATCATACATATTTTAAATGTAGAAATTGGCATTTGGATGTTTTATTGAATAACGTTTGATACTCAATCTTGTTTAATACTCAAACTCAATGTATAAAATTTGATACACATGTACATAATGATCTGGAATAAGACATAGGATACTTTTTATGTATATTTCAGCCAAATGGGTCCAGCGGTTTTTGCGCGTTAAGTATCAAATATACAAATATTCTAACATCCAAAAACACAAACTTTCAAATTTATTTTTATATTTATAGTTTGGGATACATTTTCATAAATAGGATTAGGCCTACTGCAGAAACCATACCAAAAAAATGTGTAAACGGTTGACCCTGCAGGCCATTATTGAAACTTCCCGTTAAATTAAGATATTTTAAGCTTAAAGGAGTTAAAACTTTAAGCATAGATTTATGTTTTCAAAAAGCATAGATTTTTTTCATAAAGCATAGATTTTTCCAAATGTTATGAGATGTTTACATACACATATACACACACACACATACATACATATAGACATACTCACGTCATCGTAAAAATAGTCGGAAAAGATTCCTAGGACCTCAAAACTCGGAGATCTGGTAAAAATTCGAAAAAACGCGCTGCTTATTCTAGCTCAGGATGGTGTGGAAATGAGTTGTTTAGCCGAAACGTATATTAAAGTACACTTTGCGGCGCTCGTACGCTAAAATTGTTGATTTTACAAAAAAAAATGTTAAAACACAAACTGTGGGAATGTTTTTCAAGTTCATTTGGTATAAGTATTTTTTTCATAAAATGATAAGGGAGGGAGACAGTGTCAAAAACAGCTATTAGATATGGCAAAAATACCTATGAAGGTGGCTAAGTTGATATGCGGAAAGAGCATATCAAAATCTATTAGCACAATAGCTATTAGTACACAAAGTCAATACTCCCGGAAAATTTTTCGTGTAAAACTACCAAATGATCTAACTAATAGCAGTGACGTACTGCGACTGTAAGAAAACAAGACAGAAACACCCATACAGGTAGAATTTTATCACTTTATAATCATATTATAGTAGTGATAAGTTTGGCAATTGATATTAAATAAACTACTTAGCGGACAGAGACTTGTCGCCTCTGACTAGGGTATCAGTATCAAAAAATTAATAAACTGTCCGTCATTTTAGTTCGAGTCCCCTTTGAAGATTAGATCAACTGCCATTCTGTCAGGCAGATCGAAGAAAGCGATCGATTGGCTATACATGTCGCTACCATCGTGACTACTATGTGGTAAAGTTCGCAACGTCACGCCTGGGTATATGATACCACCGCCTTACCTATTCCTGCCGCAATAACATCGACGCTTGTCATTATCGTATTTTGGTTTGGAGGGTACGGTAGTTGGTAGACTTATGCATGTGGCATTTCCATCCCGCTACATGGATTACACTATTACCATCCTTAGTGTCTATAGGCGATGGCTTGTCTTTCCATCCTTTCTTGGCTTGGCTTTGCTATCTAATGTTATATCAAAAACACTCGACACTAGCAATCAAAAATACATTTGGGTTTCTTGTCCGCCATACAATTTTGTAATAAAGTTTATTCTTCAAAAAGAACCTATAAACGGTGGAATTTAATGATTTTTTTGACACACATTTATATTCATAATCAGCTACATAAATAGTAACGGAACTGCAGGCACAAAATGTTATTTCATGTATTCCTCAGCCCCAGTTCGTCATGATAAATGACTTGATGAGCTATCTGACATTCTCGTTATGTGAAGGAACCGTAATAATGTTCAGAGGAAAAGTAGGTCAGATATTAAGGGACAAACAAAAATTTTCCATATTTTTTGATGATATTGTTTTAACTGCCAATTTTACATGCATAATCAAAACAGAGGTGTATTAACACAAGTGTAACAGACATCAATCTGTTCCTGAGATTTTTCCTCCATTTTGATTTTGGCCCCTGTTTGAAGAATAGATCTGTTGTTTTACTGCTAGATATCTCGAAAAAATTTGTAAAGTGCGTGTCGGGCCACGCGTAATGTAGGGTTCCGAAGTTGGCCATCATAATAATGCGGACATAGACGAGAGCTTGTAACGGCTCAAACAATTACAAACGCTACAAGAAAAATAATAAAAAATAGGAAATGATAAAATCAAAATAAAATCCTGAATCGCGATATCACAATTATTTATCTTGTAACACTATATACAAGTTTCAACGCCTCTCAAACGGACTTCGGTCCCCAGGCAGTACACCTTGTCTGGCTGGGAATATCTTCTTTTTCGCCTTCCTTGTCCTTGTGTGACGTTATCAATCTCCACAGTTATGACATCATCCTGATAAGTAGCTGGCCCGCTAGATCACCATGATGACCCTTCAGCGGTAGCGACCAACGGCGCCACAAGCTATTATAGTTTAATACTATGGACATTTAAGCTATTCAACGTCGATGATAAATATTATATCCGCACAACAGGTTCATCACCTATAAAAAATTCTCTAAGTACATTTTATAAGTTGGTCGACTATTACTCAAAAAGTTGTAAAGCCTTCTAAGCCGTGATAGTTTTCCTTTTAACTTCATCATATTTACTATCACCATGATTTTTTTCCCACCCTCAAACCTAACCGTTTAGCCTGCAGAGAGGGGTTTGGGGGACACATGACTCTAACAAAAATTAGCACTCAAAAGCTTAATAGTTTACAAACGAGTCCCTTAATCAAAAAAATGTTTTCACAAATCTACAGTATTTTAAAAACCTATCTAACGATACCCCATACAATGGAGTACGTGAGAAAAAATTAACATCCGCACTTTACACGTATGGAACTACCCTGAAAAAATAAATTTTAAAATTTTATGTTGCCACTTTGTTGACGTTACTAATATGTATATTCGTGCTAAATTACAGGTTTCTTGTAATAAGAATCTTTGAGCAATCGTGAGGACGGACGGACGGACGGACAGACGGACTGCCGAATGGACATAGCGAAACTATAAGGGTTCCTAGTTTAATTCGGAACCCTAAAATGAAGAAAAGGCTAATACGTGATACTAACATCGATATCTTTAACCAGATGGTAGAGTTCTGCATCGTCTCGACCGGGTTTGGTACCACCGCTTTACCTATTCCTGCCGAAACAGCGTCGTTGCTTGTCGCAATCATGTTACAGTCTAGAGAGTAAGGTAGTCGAAGGTATCCGTTAAATTGAGGTATTTTAAGCTCACAAGAGCAAAAACTATACGTAAAGCACAGATTTTTCGGATCAAAAATCTAAACTTTGTTAAAAATTACAGTATTTTGATTTTTGAAAACTAAAAATACACAGTTTTCAAAAAACAAAAAAAAACTAATATCGATTTTGACCGCCTAGTTCGATTTTTTAAAAAAGCTACACAATCGGCAGGTTGAAAATTTGAAAAAGAAACACTTTTTTCGAAATGTTTGTTTTTTTTTATATCATAAGATAGCAAACAAGCAGATGGGTCTCCTGATGGAAAGAGTCAACCATCGCCTATAGACACCAAAGATGTTAATGGTGCGTTGCTATCTCATGCCGAGGTCTAATGCCACATGCATAAGTTTACCGGCTACCTTACCCTCCAAACCGGAACACGACAGCGACAAGCACTGATGCTATTGCGGCAGGAATAGGTAAGGCGGTGGTACCAGACCCGGGTGAGACAATGCAGAACTCTACCACCTAGTAGCCACGATGGTATGACACGATAGCCAATCGGTCGCCTTTTACGACCTGCCTGGCAGAATGGTAGTTGGCCTATTCTTCAAAGAAGGACGGGGCCAACACGGCGAAAAATCTAAAATACTGCTTTAGCTAAATAATCCAAAAAAGTTTGGCGAAACAGTATTTTCGAAATATAATTTCCAGATTAATGTACCGATTAAATACAAAAAATAATTCCTCAAAAAACTACGATTAATGCACAAATTGCATCAAAATTGGTTTATCCGTTCGGGAATAATCGTTGACGAAAAATTATGAAAAAAAAAATGTTTTTTCGAAATTCTTCAACCAATAATTTTTTTTCTATTCTACGATATTTGAGTACTAAAAAAATACGTCAAATGCCGTTTCAAACATCAAAATCGAATTTAATTCTCAAAAGTTACAGCTTTTTCAATATAAAAATCACATTGTTTTTAGCAAACTTACTTAACATTTTTGAAATGACTTTCGGGCTAATATACTCATTGATTTCAAAATCTTATCAGCTTTTCTCCTTAAAATACTCCATCAAATACCGTTAATTGCATCAACATTGGTTAATTTGTTTGTTATATATCAATGAAGATATTTTTGGCAAAAATATTTTTGTTTAAAAAATGTTTCTTTAACATTGCTTTGAAATTTTTTGACCTATTGATTATTTAGCTAAAGCAGTATTTTAGATCTCAAAAATTGAGTTGAATGCAATTTGAAAGATCCAAATCGATCATCGTTTTCAAAATAGATGTTTGAACTCAAAAAATCTATGCTAATTGTTTTTACTCTTTTAAGCTTCAAATAGAGAACTAAAATAGAATTTAAGTTAGCGGGTTAGCGGTAAGTTTCAGGGATGGCCTGCATGGTCAACCATTTACACATTTTTTTATTGCTTGACTCGGACCATTAAAATAAAAAAAAATATAAAATTAACTACATTAAAAATATAAAATTTGCTACATTTAAAAAACTGAAAACATACTTTATTACGATAATTAATAACAACAGTTCAATAATTATCAATATTTTAAAAGAACGAAAGTATTTATGTTTGACTAACATGTTTAATAAGTTTTCCTCTTAATATCTAAAACAGCTTTAATCAAAATGTCAAATCTCAATAGTAACCTATATTTACTAACAAATAACAAAACATCAACACACACCAAATAATAACTGTTATTGGCTAATTTTTGATATCTTCGGTTACACTATTGTAATGTTCGTAGGAATCTCTAATTGAAAACAAAAAGCAGTTACGCGCTAATAGTGTCGATTTAGTAGGTGGTAGAATTCTGCATTGTCTCGCCCGGGTCAGGTACCACCGCCTTACCTATTCCTGCCGCAATAGCGCCAGTGCTGTAGCTGTCGTGTTACAGTTTGGAGGGTAAGGTAGCCGGTAAACTTATGCACGTGGCATTAGACCTCGCCATAAGACAGCAACGCACCATTAACATCTTTGGTGTCTATAGGCGATGGTTAACTCTTTTCATCAGGAGACCTATCTGCTTGTTTGCTATCTTATGATATAAAAAAAAGACTTCAATTGGTGAAAAAATTTTCAGAATCGGGTTAATGGTTTAGGTATGGAAGCGTAAAAACCAAAAAAATACTTCCACATTTAAAATATTAAGATAGCGTTAGATAACTGAACAAAAGTAATTAAAATCTATATAAGAAACTCATAAACGTTATACTCTGTCCCGCAGCCAACGTTAAATAAAAACTTTTAATGTAGATTACTAGAAAACAGAAGGCCGAGTTAACTTGGCTTTTAGATGAAAAGCTATACGCTGCTCACTTTTCAATTTTCTGAACCATTGAAACTTCATAGCCGGTGGATATTCACTGACACGGCGAAATAATAAATTAAATAAGGCGCTGATAAATTTTATTTCGCTAACGGCCTGTCCGTTTTTAAATTTCTGTAGGATGGCAAACAAGTAGATAGTTCTTTTGATGCCAGGAAACAACTATCGCTAACTAAAGTGTTATTTTTTTTGTATATATCATAAGAAAGAAACCATGGCCTATAGACACCAAAGAGAGGGTGTGGAGGGATGACATTGCTACACGCATAAGTCTACCGGCTACCTTACCCTCCAAACCGGAAAACGACAGTGACAAGTACTAACGCTATTGTATAACGTAATTATTTGTAAAAAATAATTACGTTATAGCAAAAGTAACACTGCGCGTAGTGTTATAGCGTATAGCAGTTTGCGCATTAAGAAAACCAAATAGGTATCGTTTTGTGTGAGTTCCACTAAATCTTCATCTTTTTCAATCTTCTTCTTCACTTCTAGTATTATACTAGAATATGTAAGCAAACGAAACTAAATGAGTCGCTTTTATCGTAATTGCTAAGCGGTAAAGAACTAGAACGTCTCGTCTCGATTAGGTACGACCATTATAAAACTCCACAGTTTAGTTTCGACTGTTGCTCCGCTTTACCGATGAGATCTCGTCGAAAAATTTTACTAGGCCCTTAGAAACTTCAACTTTAAGGTACATTAACGTTAAGTTAAGATTTAACGTTTAATATTGCAAGTGACATGCTACTCATAAAACGTTTTCGTGACATGATGCGTTTCTAAAATGGCTGTGATCGAATGAGATAAAACTACATACTTACTTGTGCTCTTATTTTAGTAGCCACTTTTAAGGCCGCTATCTGAATCATTTGAATCTGGGTATATTTCGTCGAAGCTTACTGTAAATTACTGATTTCACTGAGAATTTCGATTAATTATTTAATTCCGAATAAAATTAAAAAAACTCAGACAAGAGAATATCGCAAGCTAAGATTCAATTTCAAGAACTACATAACATTACTGCTAGATGTTATTCTCTGCAACAATTTTTCCCCATGTTAGTCCCGGGCTCCTTTATAGAATAGGTCAACTGCCGTTCTGCCAGGCAGGTCGTAAAAGGCAACCGATTGGTTATGTGAGTCACTAACATCGTGGCTATTAGGTGGTAGAGTTCTGCATTGTCTCGCCCGGGTCAGGTACCACCGCCTTACCTATTCCTACCGCAATAGCGTCAGTGCTTGTCGCTGTCGTGTTCCGGTTTGGAGGGTAAGGTAGTCGGTAAACTTATGCATGTGGCATTAGACCTAGCCACAAGATAGCAATGCACCATTAACATCTTTGGTGTCTATAGGCGATGGTTGACTCTTTCCATCAGGAGACCCATCTGTTTGTTTGCTATCTCATGATATAAAAAAAACAATTGACATAACAATGAGACTGGAAGCTTTTAAATAAGAATCCCCCGTGGTACCGCCGGGCTCATTTAAAGAATAGAACATCTGCCATTCTGCTAAGCAGGTCGTAAAACGCGACGGATTTGCTATATGTGTCACTCCTGTCGTGACTACTAAATCGGAGAGCTCTGCAACGTCTCGCCCGAATATTTATTATGTCTCTAATGCCTCGCCCGGTACCACCGCCTTACCTATTCCTGCCGCAATAGCGTCAATGCTTGTTATTGTCATGTTTCGGTTTAGAGTGTAAGTAAGCGGTAGACTTATACATGTGGCATTACCATTCCGCCACACACATTTAACACACACATTTAATAACTTTGGTGTCTATAGGCAATTGTTTCTTTTTCCGTCAGGAGAGCCATCTCTTGTGAGAGCTCATCTGCTTGTTTACTATCTTATGATATAAAAAAATTATACATTTTCACTAGTAATTTTCATGCAAAAATTCTCTCTGACGAATCGTGATACGGCGTGTAGACTGTCAATCAAACTGGCTATCTTTAGGAGAGAAGACAGCTGTCAACATACCCGGATGTATTTTGCTTCCTATTGTTTTGTAACAGCTAACATGTTTGTTTCAGAGCGTCAATTGTGGTATTGTTATACTATGAGGAATGAAACAAAAATTCGGAATATCATTTCCGAATTTTCTTCTTCGTAGATTGAGTATACTAATGTTGCATGGCCTACCCGAATGCTACTTGTACATTGGATTTTAAATGGTACTATTTAGAAAATGTGCTACTTTCAAGTGTCGTTTTTTAAAAACAAAGCCTGCTAGAAAATTATTAAATCAATTGTATTTCTAATACATATATTTTAACTAGCAACTCGTTTGGTCCGCTGGGGGATTTAAGTTTTGTTCAAAAGCCACGGAAACATAAAATTATTCCTGGATAAATAGAAACCTTTATGCTAAGTCTTATTAGATTACCTTAATACTAAACATCGTCCAAATTCATCACGCCATTTGAGCAATGTGAAATGACAACGTACACACATATACTTAAGATATTAATATAATATTACCGCTAGTATTATACAAAAGTCAGAAATATGTTTAAAAGTAGCGGTTACAACAGATGAATATCTTTAGATAAAGAACCATCAGCTTTTTAGTGGTTACACAGACAATCTCTTATTAAATGAATAACTGTATCGAAATTCTCAATTTTAGGTTTTCCATATTCGGCATTTGGTAGAACTTCATTGTGACGATTATTATTTTAACACGAGCACTGTTCTGCAATTTACACTCTAAATATATATGTACTTTTCGTAAATTAATTAACCAACTGGTTTTTTGCTGCATCATTAGAGCGTAGAACTTAAAATTTCGATACAATTTCTGCGGTCGATAAATATAGACGCTAGAAAGCGTAATTGTTGTAAATCAAAACACTTTACGCCCGTATCCCCAAAGGGCTATGTAGGAATAACCCGTAGTTGTAGGCAAAGGTACATGTGCCCACGATTAGCCGAAGATACTTAGTCCCACATTGTGATAGGTAACCAGCCTAGAGTAGGATTAGGTAGGATATAGTAGGATATGAACCTACAACGTTCCCTCAAGCCGGGACGCTCTAACCAACTGAGCTAGTGTCGTCTGGTTCAAAGTGACGAAATTCTTCTTAGCTATGTGACCGAATCCATCGATTGTACTAATCGCTAGATATACATACTTATAACTAGTTAAATGAGTTCATCATTACAGATGAACTTTAAAAACAACAAAGAAGAAAAACTTTGTTGTTTTTAAAGTTTTTCTAGGTTTCCTAAGCACGAGATTAAAACACAAATATAATTAGGATTAGAAACAAACAGCCTTTTATAATATTATTTTTTTATCGCCTCTGTGATCTAGTGGTCCAGCGTTGGCGTTGACCACATGAGGTCCTGGGTCGGACACTAAAAAGAAAGTGTTTTTTTCAGTTTTCTGATAAACACAAAGTTGCCCGAGATTGGAAAGTGCCCGGTTGGCGATAGGCTTGCCACCTATCACATTAGTGGGACCAAGTATCTTCGGCTAATCGTGGGTGCACTTGTTGTACCTCTGCCTACCCCTTCGGGGATACGGGTGTGAAGATACTTTTTTTTAATATCATAAAATAGCAAACGAGCAAATGGGTCTCCTGACGGAAAGAGTCAACCATCGCATATGGACACCAAAAACTATAATTGTGTGTTGCTATCTTGTGGCGAGATCTAATGCCAAATGCATTAATTTACCGGCTGCCTTACTCTCCAAACCGGATTACGACAGTAATAAGCACTGGTACTGCTATTGTGGCAGGAATAGGTAACGCGGTGATACCAGGCCCGGATTCAGACAATGCAGAACTCTACCACTTAGTAGCCACGATGGTAGTGACTCGCATAGCTAATCGGTCGCCTTTTACGATCTGCCTGGCAGAACGGCAGTTGGCCTATTCTTCAAAGGTGCTCGGGATCAACACGGGGGAAATTCCTCTCTCGGAGAATCCCGCTGATATTAATACAGCATACAACATACTAATTGATGAATTAACATAGTAAACGAAACTAAACATTGAAAATGTTACCTAAAATTAGTAGAGGCATTATTTGTCGGGTACCGTGGATGTAATCGTCCGTCATGCTGAGTCACTAAGCGATCGTTAGGATTTCACTTCGTAAGAAAAAATAAGTGAGAAAACATGTTTCATTTCCATGCTTGTAAACCCGGTAAGTAAAACAAGATGTTTTGAAAATACATGGTATTAAATCATGGATTAAACTGGATACGCCTTTCGAGGCAATTTCTTTGGTTGCCAATGTAGCTTGTATTTAAACAGAAAAAACAGAGTTATAATACTTACCGATAAAATAAAATAACTCCAGAACCTTGCTTAAGCCTTAGCTTTTTATTCGACGCGATAAAACAGCACAATATGGCATATTTCTATTTTTTTACGATATAATATATCTGCAAGCGTTTGAAATTTACATACATTTGCTCACATGAGCGGCTACGTATTTTACGCCCAACACCGTGTTTATTAGTATTTTTGTGGTCTCTATATTAAATGAAATAAATTTGACATCCTTTATATTTCGCTAGAGCCCATCAATACTTAATCAGTTTTATATAGCCAGAAGCCAGTGTGGGAAGGTGCACGGTTGGCGATGGGCTAGCCACCTATCACATTTGTTGGACTAAGTGTCTTCGGCTAATCGTGGGTGCACTTGTTGTACCTCTGCCTACCGCGTCGGGGATACGAGCGTGAACATACAGTGTTGCTAGCCACTCGACGCAAAACTCATAATTAAAAAAAATAAAAACTACTTTCAATTTAACTGTAAAATAATCCTAAATGAAAATTTTTACCAGAGATTTTTATTATTACTGCTTCTTACGATTCAATATAAAGGAATTGAAATAGCTCCACATTTTTAGATGAAAGAATGTTTTTTCTGACAATAGATACGATTATCGTGGATACTTTCATTATTTATATTCATACAAGATTTTTTATTATTTGCATTTACGATGATTTATACGTTCTATAAACCATCCAAATCAAAATTATAAAGAGAAAACATTTATTTTCGTATGTTTATAAAAAATAAACTAAAACTACTAAATCCATCTTAAAATTTGGCTACTTCGTGGTAGAGTTCTGCATTGTCTAACCCGGATCCGGTACCACCGCCTTACCTACTCCTGGCGCAATAGCGTCAGTGCTTGTGATTGTCGTCTTCAGGCTAGGAGGGTAAGGTAGCCGATTAATGAGTAACGCACCATTAACATATTTGTTGTCTATAGGCGTGGTTGTCTCTTTTCATCAAGAGAACCATCTGCTTTTTTGCTATTATTATGCTTATGATATAAAATAAATAAATAAAAGTTCTTTTACCGTTAGAAAACTACACTGTACCGAAAAAAGTAGCATATGGCTACTATTTTACGACTCAGTGAAAGGAGTTGTACGATTTTAGGACACGCAAATGAAGTCCCGAATAACAGCCGGATATCAAATATACAAGCTGTTAGTGTAAACACCGTTATCCTTGAAACCAGTGGTTTGTTTCCACTTATAGAATGTAAATTCAATAACAAAAAAATTGTTTTAAAGTCTCCATTTTTCCTCAATATTATTTCACCCTATACATGTGCACAGCAAAGTGGATGGAGCGCGGGAAACAGCGCCTTGATCAGACACCGCAAGCCGACCGGACGGCCAGTGCGGCAGGTCATTGCCCTTTGTGCATAGTATCCATGAATTTACGGACGGTGTCAGGCAGAACTTTCTTATATTTTCGAAAGAAAATAACGTTTCTTTTTATTTTTAAATTCACATAAACACATTTATATATAAGTCAACTACCTACGCGTCAACTCAACGATATTTATCCTTACAGCCTGTATTTAACCATTATCTCACATAGTTAAAGCAGAGAAGTTAAGGAAGTTTTTCTATTTATTTATTTAATACTTTATTGTACATAATTAAAAAAAGTAATACATAGAAACTTATTTAAAACAAACTATACAATGGGCAAGCAATATCTCCAGTAAAGGAATTTCTTCCGCTGACCCGATGAAGAGTAAACACAATTGTCAAAATATTAAAATTTGTCGGTAGCCGAGATGAGTGATCCTGCAGGTCCCCATCATTGCAATTTATTACCTATTTCCATTGCATTTGGAAAAAATATGAGAATATTTTTTTTATGGAATGGGACTAAATTTTTCACGATTGGCGTATACATTATCAGCCGGCGACACGAAGTTACCTGATATTACGATGGGTGAACACACCGGCTGTAAATGACATAAAGTTTGCTGATATTACAATGGTCCTGCATACTGACAGCCAGTGACATGAAGTTTGCTGATATTACGATGGGCGCGCATACTGGCAGCCAGTGACATGAAGCTAACTGATATTATGATGGGCCCGCACAGTAGCCAGTAACATTAAGTTAGCTGATCTTACGATGCACGCACACTCTGTCAGCCAGTGACATGAAGCTGACTGATGTTACGATGAACGCGGTACACCGGCAGCTAGCGACATAAAACTAGCTGATATTACAATGGGTGCACACACTTGCAGCCAGTGGCATGAAGACAGCTGATGTTATGATGGACGCGCACACCGACAACTAAGAAAGTGTTGTGGCTTAGCCAAGCATAATTTCTTACGTGCGTATATGCTGCACACACAATTTGTAACTTCCCGCAATGTATATAGATAAGTTACTGATTTTCCCTGATTTTCCATCACCAGATCTCCACGTTTTGAGGTCCTAGGAACCTAGTCTAACTATTTTCATTATGATGTCAGTATGTACGTATGTATATGTGTGTATGTGTGCATGTAAACATCTACCATCGAATCGAAATCCAATCGAAGCGCCATCAACCGCGTTTCATCGGTCAAGCCATTCAAAAGTTATGAGACTTTTGGGAGTTACTATCAACGAAAAATTAAAAAAAGCGTTTTTTGACATAACTTCGAGATTAATTGACCAGTAATTTTTACATCTTGTACAATATTTTAGTACTTAAAAAACTATGTCAAATTGAGTTTCAAAAATCAAAATTGAATAAAGTTTTCAAAAGTTACAACTTTTTAAATATTATTTTGTTGTTTACAGAAAACTTACTTAATGTTTTTAAAATATCTTTAAAGCTAACATACCAATTGACTTAAAAAACTACTTCAAATATCGTAAATTAGATCAAAATCGGTTGGTTCATTTGGAATTTATCGATAACGAAAATTTTTGAAAAAGAAGGTTGTTTGATACTTCGACATTTTACAGCCTATAGATTATGTAGCCAGGAAAATATTTTAGAGCTCAAAAGTTGCATTGAATTGTATTGAATTTTTATATTTTATCATTCGGAAGATCAAAATCGTTCATCATTTTCAAAATATTATAAAGCTTTTCAAAAGTAAACGTACTGTCATTTATAGCAAAATTTAGATTTTTGTACTCTGGAAAAAATATCCTTAGGTATAATTTTTGGTCCTTTGAGCTTAAAATACCTTAATATAGCGGGAAGTTAAAGGGATAGCCTGCGGAATCAACCGGTTTGCAGATTTTTTCATGTGCAATGTAAAAATAATATTGTGGAGCCGTTGGTCTGTACCGCTGAAGGGTCATAGTGTGATGGAACCAACGGGCCAACTATTGTCAGGATAACGTCATAACTGTGGAGGTTGATAACTTCACACAAGGACAAGGGAGAGGAAAAAGAAGATTTTCCCAGCCAGACAAGGTGTATTGCCTAGGGACCAAAGTCCATTTGAGAAGCGTTGAAAGTTGTATATAGTGTGTACAAGATAAACAATTGTATCACGATTCAGGATTTTATTTTTGAATTTCACTTAGTAGCGTTTGTAGACTGCTTGAACCGCTACAATGTTCTACATCATAAAATTAATAAGAATACCGCGTGAACCAAGAGAGAGAGGGAACAAATTGACAAGAATAAAGAAATAAATAGAAGAAAATAATAGCCGTCGCATAAATTGCGATAGTTTATACAACTGCTTTTCTTTTCTTGGGATAACTGGGTTCATCAAGTTTACGTACTCGCTCGAAATGGGGTTTAAACACATCGCAACTAGACTCCGAACTACTAGTGAAAAACATTTGTCGAGGGTAACCAAGAACAAAATTTACTCGTATCTGACCCGGAGATAAAACCCAGTCCCCCATGATCGAAGCAAATAGGCTAACTCCTAGATCACAAAAAGAAAATATTTCTTCATACCATAAACTCGTAATTGTGTGCCAATTCTCCCGCTGTCTTTCCCCTCTCTCTCTCTCTCTCGGTGCGCGCAATATTTTTAAAGGCCCCTTTAATAAGATTGCGCGTACAGGGAAGTGTAAGAAAAGCAAAGTTTTCGTTTTACTTACACTAACGTAACGTAAAACTATCGACCTCGGTTATCTCTGGGTATTTCTAGTCTACTATTGTCGATAATCGTTAACACGTCGGTAAAAAGTGGTAACCGGGATCATCACTCATCTCGTCAATTGACAATCGATAAATCGTAGTTAACCCTAAATCGAGTTCTATGGCACAAGTGAACCGGGCGTGATGATACTTTGTAAATACTTGAAAAATGGTATGTTACTACTTTTATGGTGTTACTTTAATTCTATTTCCTAAAAATTCTTAATACTTTTACACTAAAGCCGGCCATACATGCTAAGGTGTATCGGAGAGGTTTGCCTGTTTAGAGTATAGTTTAACTGTACAGGTAAACTTGAGCTAAGTAGATACTAAAACACAGACCACATGAAAATAAAACCTGCAAAGTTGTGTGACATACACACTTCGGTTTACCTGTACAGTTTATTAAGATTATCTATACATATAATAAAATCGTAGGAAAGTCAATGTATGTCCGGGGAAAACTCAAAAAGTACTGCATGGATTTACTTCAAATTTTGCACGAATATTACTAACAGGTCGGGTCAACATATAGGCTACATATTATCATGCCATCACCTACGGGAGAGGAGCTGTACGGAGTAAACGAAGTCCGCGCGAACGATGTCGCGGGCACCAGCTAGTGTTTAATAAGATTAAGATATTGTGCAGGCAAATCTGTCGAGTACACCCTAACGTGTATGGCCTACTTTAGAAAAGCTTTTGTACCAAACGATTCAATAAAATATATAGAAAAGAATTGTAAATTTCCAATGCAAAAATGGCGTCAGATATTAATAAAATGGAAGACGAAATATTTATTGAATAAACAGGTAGCGATAAAAAAGAACTTTATCGCTAGCTGTCTTAAATAATGTAATATACACATTATTATTTTTTTTTGCGAAATAAAACAAAGACTGATTTGTCTTATTTCAAGGCTCACAACTATCCTGAAGTTTCACTACCATCGTGACAATTCTGTTACTGATCATTAAATGTTTAGATTACTTTTTAATTTACAATAATTCTGTGATTTATAATGATAATTAGTTGGGACTTGGGAATACAAGTGAGTCAGAAGATTTTGAACCACCCCGCGCGTTGTACGAGTGGGTAGTGACCCTGAGTACGCAATCAACGTGGTTTGGATTCGATTTTCAACAAGAAGTACACAATAAACGTGGCTCAGGTTCGATTTTCAACAAGCACAGGCATTCGTGTGTCATAGATGTTCATATTTCTGGGTTTGGGTGTTTATCGAGTATATGTCAGTATTTATTTGTTTATTTCTTGTATGAATATCGTTGACTAACGCCCACACTACAAGCAAATAACTTGCTTTCTGTGGGGTTAGATCAATCCGTGTAATTGGTCCACCGCTATTATTAATGATTTAAAAGCCATTCAAATGATTATTTAGTCAACGTCGCGATAGGCTAAGGGATAACATAGCCATTACAGCCCACCAGTTTTCGTACCCTGATCACCTAGTCAGTCAGTGTCGAGTTCACGAATCACGATATTATCATTAATAGAGGTCTAAAATGGCCCGTATGGTTTCGAGAAAAGTATGGGTACGTCCGTGACTTTTTGTTCTTTTGCGCGACTTGTGGACACACTTCCATGTGGAGACACCACCAAACACATATAACATATCAATAATAGTAAATGTAACACCACTTACTATATAATTAAATGTGTACTTATATCATACATACATATGAAACATCTTCAATACCACCTTAAGCCGGGGTGCAATCTCTCAAGAGACACACTTAAGGCAGGCTGTTTCTTAATCTTTGACTTTGTTTACCCAAAAGGCCGGTGTCGTAATGACTAATTGTTTATAGTCATTCCAAAAAAAAAAAGTTTTAAAAGAAAAGTTATGCGTATTACAAAATTTAATCTCACCGTTTCCGAGATGTAAAAGAGATTTATGGCTACGTTCGATACAAGTTCGCAGATGCAAATACAAGGCTTTCGACGAGTGTTTATTACATTCAAGTTCTTTTTGGCAATAAGCAAGCGGTATTTACGCACGTATCAACGTTGATTGCTTTTGTAAACACTTTGTTGTGTTATTATATCCTGGTCTGATTTTACGCCGCTTGTGGTCTGCGATTAAGGGTTTTATGAATAAAAACTTTTGAACAACCTACCGTTCATTCAGCTACTTTTTATGAATTCCCCGTGTTGGTTCCGGGCTCCTTTGAAGAATAGGCCAACTGTACGACAGTTGGCCTATTCTTCAAAGATTGGTAGTAGTAGTAGGTAGGTCGTAAAAGGCGACCGATTGGCTATTTGAGTCACTACCATCGTGGCTACTAGGTAGTAGAGTTCTACATTGTCTTTTTCATAATTTCTTTGTACAGGTCTAGTACCACCGCCTCACCTATTCCTGCCGCAATAATGTCAGTGCTTGTCACTGTCGTGTTCCGGTTTGGAGGGTAAGGTAGCCGGTAAACTTATGCATTTGGCATTAGACCTCGCCACAAGATAGCAACGCACCATTAACACCTTTGTCGTTTATAGGCGATGGTTGACTCTTTCCAACAGGAGACCCATCTGCTTGTTTGTTATCTAATGATATAAAAAAATGAATGTATTCCAAGTAGGTATGATGTATTCCAAAACATTTACTTATGTTGACAATATATTACTTAAAACCAATCAACAGATATCGGATCATTGATTGGTTTAACATTGCTCTAGCAAGCATCTAGGAACTAAAATTTATCTAAACCGTGTAACCAGTTCAGGACCAAAGATCATCTAAATCCAGAAGAATGCTTAGGGTGCATTGTTCAGGATAACTATTCGTCTGTGTTAAATATGGACAAAAACTACCTATATGCTAAATGTCATACAAGTCATCCAGTCGTTTTAACGTGAAGTATTCATACTAATAATATAAATTCAAAATTCTGTCTGTCTGCCTATTTGCCTGTTACGTTTTTATGGCTACACTACTGAACTGATTTTGATGGTATGAAGATAGTTAAAGGCCTGGCGTTAAACAAATGTAGATAAGGAAGTTACTGATTTTGCCTCCAATTTCGAAAATCGAGTTTTGATCAGATCTCCACGTTTTCCGGTCCTAGGAACCTTTACCGACTACTTTCACGATGATGTCAGTATGTCTGTATATACCTATGTATGTAAGTGTTTGTGTACGCGGATGCGTACAAGTTTGATTAGTTTCATGACTTCCGAGTATGTTCCTATCACTAAGCCTCCGCTGTCTGTCTGTCCGGCTGTCACCAGGCTATATATTATAAGCCAAGACAGCAGGAAAGCTGAAATTCTCAAAAAATATTTCCGTTGCCGCTATAACAATAAATACTAAAAATAAAATATTAAGGGGGGGGGGGGCATACAATAAATGTATATTTTTTCCTTTTTTTATAGATGATGGTACGGAACCCTTCGTGTGGGAGTCTGACTCGCACTTGGCCGTTTTTTTTTTCAATTTACTTACTATTTTTAATAGTATCTAATATATTCATATTATAATTTAATGGGCACTTTTTTAGTGTATATGAACTTATTGTACATTGAATTAATTTGATAACTTCGGCTGACGCACCGACCACACATGCTATAGACGGCTAATGTTTTTTTTTTGCCGTATTGAATGCATTCTGGAAACTAGCAGAGGTAAGACGAAGTGGGGTTGCAACGCCGTAATTGGCTAACTGAAGGCCACAGTGCAAGATGGTAATGTATAGAGCATCTGATTGGTCGACACTGATTACCCAATCACTACTCATTGGCGCGTGGACATTTACATCGGAACTATAAGTCAGATGTGTTGACACAAGTCAATCGCCTATTATTAGGAGTCTATGGGCTCTGTGGTCGGTGGGCTGACGTATATTCTTGTAGCTCTTTGTGGCCGATCTCACAATCTCTTTTTCACGTTAAGGAGAAAAAAATAGAGCATACTGACTGGCAATTTGTAAAACGTGAGTGATTGGCTATACGTGCCACTGCCGTCGTGACTGCTAGGTGGCAGAGTTTCGCAATGTCTTCCCCAGGTAGTTGATACCTCCGTCATACCTATTCCTGCTACAATAGCGTCAATACTTCTCACGGTTAAGTTCCAGTTTGGAAGCTAGAGTGGCCGGTAGACTTATGCATGTGGCATTGTTATCCCGCCACACTGTTAGCAACGTACTATTAACAACTCTGATGTTTATGAGCTATTTTTGTCTCTTTTCATCAAGAGCTATTCCTCTTGTGCTGACATTGACACAATATAATATATATTTAACACCAATAGTACAATAATTCTATGATTTGTGTTAAATCATACTAACGGTTGTTTACAGCTGCGCTACCTCAAAAATAATAACGCTATAATCATGTTTTTATTACAGCCTTCATTTAAGCATTTTTTTAATTTGTAAAAAATAGTTATTTTATCAAAAAATAATAAAATTATTATATTAATAATAATAAAAATATTGTGATATTTTAAAATCCTTGCATTCAACCTTAAGTTTCGCTTAAAACTGTCAAATATCAAACTGAACACCAGTAAGCGAGCGCACCTTCATAGTCGCCTCTGTGTGTGTTGCCATTTTTGACCGAAATTTTGTGTTGCTAGAGTAATATTTGAAATATAATTTAATATTATATGTTTTGATCGGCGCAAATTTTTTTACCTATGTACATACGCAAAACAATAGCATATGTGATTGTATTAGGCTACTTAACAATGTCTGTGACGATCGGACAGTTTTTTTTGCATACCGTATAATAGGACTGCAAACAATTAAATTTTCTTGATGAAAAGAGTTACTATCACTTATAGAGACCATAGATAGATAATGGTAAATTGCCATTTATGTAGCAGAGATGTAATGCTACTCGCATAAGTTTATTGACTACTTTACAGTTATAAACACCTATGACTTTGCGGCAGAAAAGTTTTAGTCGGTAGTACTAATCTCGGACGAGATATCACAGACATCTCAACTACCTAGTTTACTAGATTATCCTGTATCTTTAGGTGAAGAAATAAAGAGATTTAAAAGTCAGTTCTTGGTATTAACTTAATTAAATTTATGTAGTCCAAAAATATGTGGAAATAGTCTGAAACAACCCGGGGATAAAAACCCTAACATAATCATATCACTGTTTTTACCAACAAGGACATCTAATATAATGCTAATATTTGGAGTAAGCATGGCTTAATAGGGGTTTGGATACCCTAACCCCTCTTACTTATGTTAACATAACAATATTGCTATTTTTTGTATTTAAATATATGTATGCTTTCTAGCTACGGTCCATACATTCATATGGTCTGTGGTTTATACTATGCTCTGGGCTGTTATTTTCTGATGATTTCATTGGAATAATGGCATTTAATAAGCAACAAATCACCTACGTGTTTTTATTAATATAAATAATATATGGCATTAATATAATAATAAATGGCATTTATTAAGCAACAAATCACCTACGTGTTTTTATTAATATAAATAGACTATCTTTGCACCAAACTCCATCCAAATCCTTCCAGTCATTTGAGTCTAACATAACATTTAAGTCTAACGTAGCAATAAACAGACACACACATATACATCATAGTAAAGCAATACAAGAGATACTATAATTGAAAAAATCGAAGAATTTTATTGGCATTAATCCAGAGATAAATGTTTTAAATATTTTTCCTTTCGCCATAATTTTATTATGTTTCCAAAATTACATACATCCTGCCTAGCAGTTCATAAAAAACGAACGATTGGCCAAATGCGTCACAACCATCATGACTTGTAGGTGGTAGACTGGGTCTACCACCGTCTTATCAATTTTGTGTTCTGGTATGGAAGGTAAGGTAACCCTAGGTAAACATTCTTTCGTGCCACGTGGATTACAACGTTCCATTAACGTCTTTGGTGTCTTAGCTGATAGTTGTGTCGAGTAAACAGATACCAATGCATAAAATACGCACAAACAAACAAACATTGAACTTGCTATGTATTGGTCTATACTTCCATCCCCACTATATATACAACCAATATTAATTGTTATTATTATCTCTATTAATATTATAAATGCGAAATTTCCGATGTCTGGATGGATGGATGTTTGTTATTCAATCGCGCAAAAACTTCTTGGACGGATTTGGATGAAATTTGACACACAGGTAGATTATGATGTGGAATAGTACATAGGCTACTTTTTATCCCGGAAAAATTGATGATCCTGTGGGATTCGCCAAAACCTTTATAATGCAGCGGGCTTGACGCTGCAGCTAGTACTTATTATAAATGTAAAAGTCTGTCTGTCTATCAGCTATCTATCTGCCAGGAACGCTTTCACAACTAAACCGCTGAACGGATTTTGATGAACTTTAACATGGTTAAAGATGCGTGGAAGATTCGAGGTCAAATTTAGGCTAGTTTTTTTTCTAAAATCAATGCCGAAGGTCTGAAATAGAGAATGAAACTATGTAAGTACGAAAACTACATTGACGACAGTTAATCTTACAAATCTATTCAGTAGTTTTTGCGTGATTGAGTAACAAACATCCATCCATCCAATCTTTAAATTAGCTGCAGCGTGCAGCCCGCTGCATTATAAAGTTTTCGGTGAATCCTGCAGGAACAACGTACTTCTCCGGGATAAAGAGTAGCCTATGCGCTATTCCAAGTTATTATCAACATATATATATATATATATATATATATATATATATATATATATATATACACCACTCTGTAACCACTAGCGTTTTACGAATTGCTTGGTTGATCTATTCTACTAAAAAGGCTGAGATTAACACGAGGAAAATGTTATTTCTTTCTTTTCCTTGAATTAAAAGACAACAGCAATCACTTAAAATTAATTAAGACGATCCGCAGCTAGGAGCCATTTGCATACTAAATTCTCGTGCTGCAAATAACGACTGGCTAACTGCGAATGTAATTTCTATGGAATGTGTGACGAAAATGCAAGATATTACATCTGTATATGAATGTATATGTATCTTTTTATACATACTTGCTAGCATACGCCTGCTTTGCTAGATTTTACTAAATATAAAATGTATATAAACAAGAAGATGGCCCTCTAGGTGAAACAAAACCACCGCTAATAGTAATGTTAATGGTGCATTGCTACCCATGTGGCAGGATAGCAATGCTATATGCATAAGTCTAATTAGATTGGATAATCTCCAAATTGGAACAGGACAATGATAAGCATTGACGCTATTGCGGCAGGAATAGGTAAGGCAGGCAAACAAGGTAGCGGTGAAATATATCTTTCTTCGTAACTGGCAGAATTATATGAAGAGATTAATGAAAGTGGCGGAAATAAAGTAGATCTGAGGAACCAGGATCGTAATATCCTTTGAACTTTGAACTTTGAACGGCAACTGCCGTTCTGCCGGGCAGGTTGTAAAAGGCGACCGATCGGCTATGCGATTCACTAGTGTCTACTAGGTAGTAGAGTTCTGCATTATCTCACCCGGGTCTGGTATCACCGTCTTACCTATTCCTGCCGCAATAGCGTCAGTGCTTGTCATTGTCGTGTTCCGTGTGTGTCATTGGAGGGGAAGGTAGTCGGTAAACTTTTGCATGTGGCATTAGACCTCGCCACAAAATAGTAACGCACCATTAACATCTTTGGTTGGGGATGGTTGACTCTTTCCATCACGAGACCCATCTGCTTGTTTGCTATCTAATGATATAAAAAAAACTCCAAACGTTTCACTAGCCTATCTCTTAAACAATATGTACCATTTATCATAGTACATAGTTTTATTGATAGGTGTCATTGGTAACTAGTCTGACACTCACAGGATTCACACGAAAGTTGCAATAACGTATAAAGTGATATAGACTACATGTCTATATCACTAACGAATAAAGAGGCTTTGTACCGTAATAATCACTTTAAAAACGGTCCAGTAATTCTATATATATATATATATATATATATATATATATATATATATATATATATATATATATAGGAAGTGGGTCAGTTACGATAAATAAAATGAGGATGTGGTGATATAACAACTCTTTATATTTTGATCAACTTTCCATTATTAATTACTAGTTCTCATTAACAAAGTAAATCATAATTATTCCTTACTACAAATAAGTCATAATTTAAGCAATAGATAGTCAATTATAAATTGTACTGCGACTAATTTATAGTTGACAATAATAATTAACTTGTTTGCACAAATTAATTATCCAAGAGTCAAGGATAAGCTACGAGCAAGATACAACAAGTGTACCGAGCCACGCCAGAGCCTAGACTGCCTTATCGGCGGGCGCTCAGAGCCTTTTATACAGGTAGCAAAACAAGTTGAGTAGTAGGGATATCGAACGATGCGCTTGCCGGCCCAGGCCGTGCATTTGTTGTTTACACTTTACAATATTCTTGCATTTGACGACGCGGACGCCGTCATATATATATATATATATATATATATATATATATATATATATATATATATATATATATATATATATATATATATATATATATATATAATCGATGTAGCGGTTTAGTCGTGAAAGTCTGTTAGACTTTCACGCTAAACCGCTAAATCGAATATAATGAACTTTAGTATGCAAATTGCATATAGTATATACTATATCGATGACATGTAAATCTACTTGCAGAAAAAAAGCACGATTCAGCCAGTATATATATTGAAAAGATACCGGCAATGCCTGGTCCAATAAAATTTGAGTGAATGTAATGGACAAAAAATGTCCATTACATTCACTCAAATTTTATTGGACTCATAAAATTTAAACGAAGCTTTAACAACAGAAGTTATTTGTGCTAAAAATGTAATCTTGTCATTAGCAAGGATGAATGTTAAAGAGAATTACAGCCGTATTCGCTACCAGATATAATTAAAGGCATACGAGTGTTTATTACAACAAAGCTTTTTGTTAACAATAACCAGCGGTGTTTATTCACGTATGAACTTTGATTGGTTTCACAAACATTTTGTTTGTTTTACAAACATGTTGTTTTTGTTATTATATCCTGACTAGATTGCTCGCAACTTTGCGTTCTACGCAACACTACTCATTCAGATACTTTCATACTTATGATCGTATTCTAGAAATAATTTCAAGTCAATAAGTACAATATAACCTAAGATTTGACCGCCCCGGCGTTGGTCGAGTGGTTTGCGAACCTGACTAAACATCAAAGAGGCTTGGGTTCGATTCCCGACAGGGACAAACATTTGTGTGATGAGTGTGTGAGTGAAAATAAATAAATATTCACGTGATAAATTACACTTACTGATCTAACCTTAAAGTAAGCAAATTATTTGCTTGTGTTATGGCTGTTAGTCAACGATACTAATACATATATAAATACTAGAATATATTTAATAAACACCCAAACCCGGAAATACAAACATTTATGCTCATCACACAAATGCTTACCCCCTTCGGGGATCGAAACCGAGCCCCGTCGATTGCGTAGTCAAAATCGCTAGCCACTCGACCAACGGGGTGGTCAAAATAATACAAAAAGTAAATAGTATTACAGAATTTTGACATCACAAATGTCATCATCAGTCATCAGAAAATTCATCACTAAGGTATAGGCTAGTTGACTAATTAATTTGAAAAACTGTTTAATAATTGGATGTAGTTACACGAAAAGGATCCAATCCACATAAAGTCACTTTAAAAATACTGACGTTTGATGCTAGCAAGATTTTGGATTAGTGTTTGCGTTTGTATTAAAATTTTGCTGTTGTTAATGAAAAAAATTACTTATATAAAAAGAATCATGACTCCTTGATACTTTTAACTTAATTGGTTGGTAATATGTATGTCTATGAACCTTTTTGTTTAACTTCGTCCAATTGTTAGGTATATTGACCACAATTTTTTTATTTGTTTAATAATGTCCATTGATAATAAACAATGGGTTTAAAAATTTAAATTAAAATTTATCGTAAAAACGCTATGAACTGTAATGTAACTGTAAATAATTATTAGCGTCCTAATAAAATCACACCGTGATAATTTTGCCAAATTTATTTCCTAAAAATATTATTAATCCTTATATTCATAATAAATATTTAAATTTTTTGCTATCACAATATCAGAATTAATCATTATAAACTACAATATATCCGATTCATTTTCAGTGGACACATTTTTAGTGGAATATAATTGGTAATTCAACGCTTGGCTGTACAAAACAATACCACCGATACGTGAACCTCTAAAGTATCAATCACAACATCGTTTCGCTTCGAGAATCGAATCATTTTATAATATGATTGTTATTGGTATTGTGTACTAAATAAATTTATAAACAACAATGCAAATAGTGATGAAATATATTAATAGAACCACATAATAATCTTATTATTATTTAGAGGAGTTTGGCTGACACTTCGTAATATCAAAGTCCATACTAATATTGCCGTGTAGATCTGGGCTCTTTTTTGAAGAATAGATCTACTGCTTTACTGCTATGCGTCTTGTAAAAAGCGAGACAATGCTCTAATATTTGCCATTAATATTGTGATTAGTTCATTGGGTCCTGCAACGTCTTTATTGGGTTTGGTATTATCACCTTACCTATTCCTGTGCAATAGCATCAGTGTTTGTCTCTGTTGTACTCCGATTTTTAGGGTAACATAGCTGGATTACGTATGCATGTAATATTACCTTCCTGTCATACGGATAACAACACATTAACATCTTTGATGTCTGTAGGCGATGCTTATCTCTTTTCATGCGGAAAACTATCTTCTTGTTTGTTATCGTATAAAAACATATGCTGCTTAAAAGTAAATACCTAACAGAATTTCGAAATATCAGCCCGAAAATGCTCCAGTATATGAATCCAAACAAATGAATATAATTGGTAATTCAACGCTTGGCTGTATAAAACAATGCCATACGTAAACCTCTGAAGTATCAATCACGACATCGTTTCGCTTTCGAGAGACGGGAACAATTGGTTCTGTGTATTGAAGAAATTTATTAAAAACAATGTGAATAGTTACGAAATAATTCGCTCATTTGCAACAAAACTGACATTTCTCAAAAATCATCATTTTATAGGAGAGAATGTAAAAGTTTTTTACTAAAAGTATACTGTAATCGCTAGTTGTTTAAATAAATTGTTTAAATCAAAATGTAGTATAATTAGTATAGCTTTCTGTCAATTTTCTGTTTCTTCAAGATCATAAGTTCGACCGGCTGCTCATAATGTTACATCTCAACTAACATATTGTCATTATTTTCGCAAGTCACCAAAACGTAAGAGACAATGACGTGTATAATATTACCACTATATACGTCATTGGAAGAGACAATGATATAATGGCATAACTGTCACTTTTTTCTCTCTCACTTACTATGGAGCCTAAAGAAATTACATTTTTACTGCAAACGTTTTTTTTAAAGATTATATTATTAACTCAAAAATCGTCAAATTTGAGATATTATGGCACATTGTAGCAAATGAGCGATACATAAATAGTACACCTTAATAATATCGTTCGTTTTTTTGGCTTATCGTAAAGTTTGGCTAACATTTGGTATTGTAATCCAAACAAAATTTTAATATAAAAAAATTGTACCAAAAAGACTTGCAAAAATGTTTCCTTTCTACATCAGTTTAAAAAACCCGATGTAGTGTTATCAATAAACAAATTGAACACGAAACTGCAATAATTTTTAATGTCAAGTTAATATACATATTTATTGATTCTATTTTTGCCATGGTAAACTTTTATAACATTGGTTTTAAACAGTTATAACTATTCACGAAGCAATTTAAATTCAAAGTGGTTTCGTGGCAATACTTTTGAACGTAAAGCCTTACAGCACGAGTAAGATTGGATATATTCCAAAAAGTATTATGCGATTCATTGGCGTCATCAAAATATTTAATGTTGTGCTTTTAAAGATTAATATTGTTCAAGTATCGTGACTGAAGCTTTTTAAGTAGTGTTATATTTAAAGCGTCTAGATAAAGTCACAGTTCCTAAGTTTTATTCTATATGTGTAAGTAATGGAACAAACTCACTGAAGCTAACCACTCGACCAACGAGACGGGCAAAGAGTTGAAGTGATGGTTTGAAGCGCGATTCAAACTAAATTTTATATTAAGTCCTTACTGATATGAATAGGCGCGGCATTGTATAATAAAGATGATTTATACGTTTATTAGTTGTTTCAACAGTACAAAGATTTTTATATCATAAATAAAACAGGCAGATGTCTCTCCTGATAGAAAAAGGAACCATCGCCTATAGACACCAAAGATGTTAATGGCGCATTGACATCCGTGTAACGGGATGCCAATGCTACATGCGTAATACATGCATAAAGCTACCTTACCCTCCAAACTGGAACACGACAATAACAAGTTTAGAATAGAATCAAAAATAGGTAAGGCGGTGGTACCAAACCCGGACGAGAGAATGCAGAATTCCACCATCTAGTAGTCACGATGGTAATAACTCGCATAGGCAATTACTGTCATTCCATTGTCAATTTTTCTTAGTAGAAACGCCTCACTAGTGATGCCGTCTATTGATTAGATGACTTGGTGGCATTATAGTGTGTGTAATGTTTATTCATTCAATGTATTTCTAATGCAATGTATTTAAAAATATTAAGTTTCTGAAGTCACTGCGGACAATGTAAACTTTAATTGAGCCAAATGTCATAGTACCGTAAGCGTAATTGCCTTAAAAAGTGGTGCAAAGTTTTGCTTCACGATCATTATATGGATGTATGAATACAGCCAGGTTTGTCAATCGCTTTGAAATACGCGTATAATATACATTCTACGTACGACAATAGATTAGTAAGGTAATTACGTTTGCCATGTATAATGTATATATTTAGATCTCTAACAGAATAATTAATAAATCAAAAACAATAATATAATATAAGTATAAGCAAATCAATTTTTACATTATTAGCTATTAATTTATTACATTTTTAATACATTCCACAGAAAAATGCTAGTAAAAACGATTACTATTTTTCCTGTTTTTGTATTATTGCTTTTTATCTTGTGGCGAGGTCTTATGAATGTAGCATATTAGACCTCGCCACAGCGACGCACCATTAACATTTTTGGTGCCTGTAGGCTGTGGTTGACTCTTCCCATCAGGAGATCCAGCTGCTTGTTTGCTATCTTATGATATAAAAAAATATAGAGCATAAAAATTTGTTATTTATAAAAATTATCTGCCATCAAAAACCACGTGTCAATTCACTTTTCACAATATAATTCGACAATATATTTTTGTAAAATATAATATGGGTCTTAACTTAAACTGTAACAAATTATTTTAAATTGTAAATTACATAATTCTAACCTTTCTATGTTACCTACTGTTTATGTAAATTGTTTGACCTTAATTTGCACGTTAAAAAAGTTGACTAATGAATAAGTAAGCTTTATGGGTTGCATGTAAATGTTAAAAAAAACAACAGCACAACTTTTCTCTGTATTCGCCATAGTACTACATGAAAAATAAACTATCTTCACTGCTCCTAGGAAACTTGTAAAAGACGAACATACCCTAAACTTGTTTCTTCCATCACGATTAATATTCATTTTACATTCTGAAATGTCTGTCTCAACAACTGTGCCAACACGTTTTTTTTTTATATAAAGGAAAAAATGGGCTTTAGTTTTACCCTAATCACTACTTCCCACAGTCACATGCAACATCAGAGATTTCGCAAATGTATTCAAATTCAAAGTCTTTTTTTATTTAAATTATCCTTTAAAGACACTTTTAACGAGTCTAAACTGTTTGAGTTACTATCAGACCAAAAACGCCAAACACTAAGAAAATTTTTCGGAAGATATTCAACAGGCTTGTCTATTTTGAAACTACTTGTTTTAAATAAGATATATTACTTAAATATTGCCGAATAAGTTTTTCGGATATTTTTAAGACACCTGCCACAATAACTTGTTCTTTTTCTAGATTTTGGTAGGCGATAGACATATTTTCTCATGCCAATTAAAATAACGACGCATCATTAGCACTTTTGAAGTCTCTAAACGGCGGACGGTAAAAATAAAACAAAATGTTTGCCGATACTCTTCATTACTATCATTGACAGAATTCTGCGACGACTCGCTCAGATTGGTGCCAATCGCACAATGCTTTGCCGATTCTCATTTTTAGTATTTGTTGCCGTAATATTTCGACTAATATCAGTTTCTTATAATAATCAAAGATGATGATTTACGAATCAGTGATGAACAGAACCAAAACAAAAAAGTGACAAGAACAAGGAAGATGTAACAAATTTACTAACGGCACAGAAAATACAGAAGATCCCAGTGACACAATTGTATCCTCGCGTCCATCATAAATTAAATATTTAAAAAAAATCAAGTTATTTTGTAACTTTCCCTCATACGTCCCCCCATGTTGGCTCCGGGCTTCTTTGAAGAATAGATAAACTGCTGTTCTGCCAGGCAGGTCGTAAAAGGCGACCGATTGGCTACGCGAGTCACTACCATCGTGGCTACTAGGTGGTAGAGTTCTGCATTGTCTCGCCCAGGTCTGGTACCATCGCCTTACCTATTCCTGCCGCAACAGCATCAGTGCTTGTTACTGTCGTGTTCCAGTTTGGAGGGTAAGGTGGCCGGTAAACTTATACATGTGGCATTGGAATTTGCTACAAGATAGCAACGCACCATTAACATATTTTGTGTCTATAGGCGATGGATGACTCTTTCCATCAGGAGACCTATTTGCTTGTTTGCTATCTTATGTTGTAAAAATCAGAGCTGTCTGCTTGCTTGCTATCTTATGATATAAAAATATGTTTTAAAATCGGCTATCAATTCGATTGTGTTTTTTTATGTTTGTTACCTCAGAATTCGATTATTTATGAACTGATTTTGAATTTGAATTTTTTTTTTGTTTGAGAGTGTAACTCACCGTGTGGTCTCATTTTAATTTAGTAAAGATCTGATTCAGTTCCAGGGATACAAGAAATGTGAAGTTAGTTGCTGCAGTTTCAACACATTAAAAAATTATGTCTCTGCCACTTAGATTACGCTCTTAAATATCTCAAGTGCCTATCTAATTTAGGTGGTTATCAGTCTTTTGGAAAGCCATTACATATTTTTTATCGTATGGGGTTTACTTACCTTAAAAACTCTACTCAATACATATTAATCATATGCTATCATACCTATTTATAATTTTTATAGAAAGTTTATACGTATTTGCTTAAAATATTAACTAGTAATAACTTCACTAACAGCGCTCCTAAGCCCTATTTCTCTTTCGAAATTTATTATTTCGATGTAAACACAACACGTTCCAAGCTTGGCTTTTAGCCAACTTGATTCAACTTCCACGAGCCTTTCTGCGTTAACAAAAAATTCAATATAGTTATTAAATAAAGTATCTTCAAGTTCATATCTTCGAAGGGATAGGCAGAGGTACAAGTTCATTCAAGATTAGCCAAAGATACAATGTAATAGGTGGGCAGCCTATCGCCATCCGGGCACTTTTTCAATCCCGAGTAACGTTGCTTTTGCCAGAAAACTGAAAAAACACATTTTTTTAATTGCCAGACCCGGGAATCGAACCCGGCACCTCGTGTGGTCAACTCAGACACCGGATGACTAGATTACAGAGGCAATAAGGTAATAAATAAAGTTTATTATTCATTTCAAAATACCAAGTAAGTATTCCCCAGTTCTGGTTCAGGCCCCTTTTGAAGAATAGCTGCCGTTCTGTCAGCAGCTTATAAGAGGCGAACGACTGGCTATATGGGTACCATTGTGATTACTAGGTAATAGAGTTCTGCATTGTCTCGCCTGTATTTAGTAACACCGCCTTACCTATTCCTGCCGCAATAGCATCACTATCGTGTTTCAGTTTAGAGGGTAGTGTGACCGATAAATTTGTGTATCTGGAATCGAGGCCCCGTAACCCTGTGGTTAGCCACAGGGTTTCTCTCTCTTTCCACCAGGAGATGAAATCTGATTATTACCATTTGGACCATTTAATGTCAAAATTTAAATGAAAATAAATCTATATGTACACAACATCATTGTAAATTTGATTAATTTAAATGCGAAAGTGTGAAAATTAAAATTATAATTTTTTGCACATTGATTCTGTGCAAAAAATTATAATATTAGTGGTCAGAAACGTTATTAAGATCGGTTAAACTGATTCTGTTGTAAGGACGGGGTGGACTAAAAACTTAGGTTCATGTATACCTTAGGTACACATATGACTTTATTGTCCGGCCGCGCGAAGAAGAACGATTCATTTACATCTCTGATTTTTTTAATAAGGTGCCTGAAAGTTTCAGTCTATAATAGTCCATTTGAAGCTGTTTTTTTTTTTTGCAAAAACTTATGTAAGCTTATGTAAACAGGGTTCCCAGGTCTTCAATTATCTTCTTGCTGGATTTCTATTCAACGATTAAAGTGTCAAAGTGTAACAGAGAGACAAACGTTCGCATTCATAATTCGGGTAAGAACTAGCTACGCCCTGCAACCCACTGCGTTATTTAAGCTTTAAATGAGTTGAACAGCATAATATGTTTTTTAACCAATTTTCATCATAAGTACATGCTAAGGCTTAAATATTTTATAATCTTTTTAAGTTTATTTTTAAATACAATTAAATATTGGTCATCTTCATGGAATAAATTTAATTAAATAAATGCACTTGGTACTTTCATAATTTTTTTGCTATTGTCTTTTCAGAATCTTGCTGCAAATTATATATTCTGATATTTCAAATCTTAGAGAATCATCTTAATCATATACGAGATCGAACTTGGTTCGATCTTGTATATGATTAAGATAATTCTCTAAGATTTTTGAATCTCACGACCTAGCTGAAAAGACTTTATACTATCATAAACGGTTTTCTTATATGTTCAGTTTTCTCAATTATATATAGGTTCGATTAATATAATTAAAATATAATCTGTAAGCCGGTTGACCCTGCAGGCCATTCTTGAAACTTTTTCGCCGTGTTGGTCGCGGCCTCCTTTGTAGAATAGGCCAACTGCCGTTCTGCCAGGCAGGTCGTAAAAGGCGACCGAATGGTTATCGAGTCACTACCATCGTGGCTACTAGGTGGTAGAGTTCTGCATTGTCTCGCCCGGGTCAGGTACCACCGCCTTGCCTATTCCTGCCGCAATAGCGTCAGTGCTTGTCGCTGTCGTGTTCCGGTTTGGAGGGTAAGGTAGCCGGTAAACTTATGCATGTGGCATTAGACCTCGCCACAAGATAGCAACGCACCATTAACATCTTTGGTGTCTATAGGCGATGGTTGACTCTTTCCATCAGGAGACCCATCTGCTTGTTTGCTATCTTATGATATAAAAAAAAAAAAAAAAAAACTTCCCGCGAAATTGAGGCATTTAAATCTCCAAGAAGCAAAACTTATACCTAAGCATAAATTTTAGAGTTCGAAGAGTTCAAAAATCTTAAGTTTGTAAAAATGTAACTTAGTAATGTATTGTACAAAAAGATTTCGATCTTTCACATCGTATTCAACGCAATTTTTGAGTTCTAAATTTCTTTATGAGCTTCAAAATCGATAGGTTAAATTATGTCGAAGAAATTTTAAAAAATGCTTTTTTTTTTTAAATTTCGTCATTGATAAATCCCGAACGAATCCACCGATTTTAATCCGATTTACGGTATTTGACAAAGTTTTTAATTATAAGAGCTAACTATATTTTTAAATAAATTATTTATTTAAAAACCTTTATTACAAAGTTATTTTAAAAATATCAAGTAAGTTTGCTATAAGCAACGTAATTTTAATGTTTGAAAAGCTGTAATTTTTGAAAATTTTATTTCATTTTCATTCATGAAGCCGTATTTGACGTTGTTTCCCTCGTGTTGATCCCGGGCTCCTTTAAAGAATAGGCCAACTGCCGTTCTGCCAGGCAGGTCGTAAAAGGCGACCGATTGGCTATACGAGTCACTAACGTGGTGGCTACTAAGTGGTAGAGTTCTGCATTGTCTCACCCGGGTCTGGTACCACCGCCTTATCTATTCCTGCCGCAATAGTGTCAGTGCTTGTCATTGTCGTGTTCCGGTTTGGAGGGTAAGGTAGCCGGTAAACTTATGCATGTGGCATTAAATCTCGCCACTAGATAGCAACGGACCATTAACACTTTTGGTGTCTATAGGCGATGGTTGACTTTTTTCATCAGGAGACCCATCTGCTTGTTTGGTATCTTATGACATAAAAAATATATTTAAATATCCTAGAAGGTCAAAAAATTTTTACATACACACACGCAAACATGCATATAGACATACTGACGTCATCATGAAAACAGTCGAAAAAGGTTCCTAGGACTCAAAAGGTGGAGATATGGTGAAAACTCGATTTTAGAAAATCGGGGCAAAATCAGTTACTTCCTACATACGTAGGAGGAAGTTAAAAACAAATAGTTCTACAATTAACAAAAATGTCAGTGAATTTCATTGATATATAAAAACCCAAGATACACAATCAGTGTCTCAAAAACGTCCTCTAAGAATGAGTGCACAATTTAAAATTGTGCACTCACTTCAAATAGAATCCCGTCACTCACGTCATTGTCCGCACGTCAAAAATACAGAATTGTTATGTGATAAATTGTAAAATACAACATCATGAACGTTAAAAATATATAAGATATTGTATTTTCGGTAAGGATAAGAGTTTATCAATATATTTTTGTCGTTTATGTGACTAAATATAGGGTGTAATGTATGTTTTTTATTTTATTTGTCTTAAAAATTTACTCGACGCTCCAAATATAATACGACAAAATTTCAGTGGTCACTTTTTCAGTAAAAGGACAATGCATTACAATCTCCTTTTAATTTAGTCGAATAATACAAATTGATCCTGTTATTATTAGTGGAGTCGATTCTTTTTCATTAATAAGTTAATTTTTTTATTAAGAAGATTATTTTTTTTTTCATTAATAATTTTGAATACCTTTTATAGTTGTTAACCAACTGCCAAAAGAGAAGAGGACATCAATTTGACGATTTTAAAATGTTTGATTATATTGATTAACTTATTTTGATTCTTAGGTTAGGTGATTCTTTTTATTATACTTGTACGAATATAAAATAACAATATATAATTGTGATTCATCGTAAGAATCACAATTATTTGGAATATGAAACCTTGGAGATATATTACGAAACTTTTAATATAACAATAGGAAATCATAAGTAACATCGAATTTTGTTCTGTTTACACGTGTTGTTGATAAAGCTTTCTTAAGTGGCAGGAACAGGTTGCGTTAAGAATGTTTTTTTATTTAAAAATTTAATTTTAATAAAATGTTGTTTTTGATTGCGGTTATCTTATACTATACATATTATAAATGTTAAAGTTTGTATGTTTGGATGTTTAATAATCAGTCACGTAAAAAATGGCTGTACCAATTTGGATTTGGACTCGGATATAAGATGACCTGGAATAGCACAAAGAATTCTTTTATCCTAATGCAGAGGTCTGCAGCTAGTCTCGTATAAATTTTAAGTGACTGTTTATATATACTAGTTGTTTTATTTGCGTACTAGCTGTTACCCGCGGCTTTCCTCGCGCATATTTACTTTAGAACTTATTTAACCTTTCTTTATTTTATTAAAAATCTCGGTGGACGGGTGGGCCGTTGGGCCGCTAGTACTTTAAAAAAATAATATTTACATATCCATCTTAATTATTTATATACGACATTTTTGTTATTAAAATTTAAGTAAAAAACTTACGACCTGAACTTCCTATAACTTCTAAATTTTCTATACCTAATATCATAACTAACTATATCTCAATTTAAAAATACCTATTGGTAACACACCTCTCGAACAAACTAACCTTATAATTATAAAAGAAATTTATAATTAACAGGAAATATCTGAACTAAAATTACCTTTGGCAATAATATTATATGTACTAAACTATACTCCAAACTAAATATACCTATCTACTACGATTGCTATGTATATAACATACCTATGTAACCAACTAATGTATCTATATTAAAAAAGTCTGTAAGCTGGTTGACCCTAAAGTTCACTTGAAACTTCCTTAAACTTAAAATAGACTTACTTAAAATTAAGTAAGTATTATAACTTATTATTTTACGTAATTAACTTAAAATAGACTTTTGAGTCCGAAAAGTTCAAAAATCTAAAGATTTTTTAAATGATACTTTGTTCAATATTTGAAAAGATGTATATTATTTCAAAATGATTAACGAGTTTGATCTTTCGAATAATATTCAATGCAATTTTTTCGCTCTAAATTGTTTTATTATGTTAAAAATGTCGAAAACATGTAAAAAAATCTTTTTTCAGAATTTTCCGTTATTGATAAATCCCGAACGAAACAATCGATTTTAATCCGATTTGCAGTATTTGACGCAGTATTTTAAGCAGAGGAGCTAGGTGATAAGATTTTAAAATATATCGGTATATTAGACTGAAAGTTATTTTAAAATACGAAATAATTTATAACAGTGTAATTTTGATTTAAATATTGTTGAAAGCCGAAAAATGATAAGTCATGTCGAAAAAACACTTTTTTAATTTTTTGTCAATTCGTGCGAAATTTCACGCAAATATGTCCAAAGAATAAAAATTTTCATACTAATTTTATACCCTATTTAATGCCTATCGGAATTGAATTTTGAAAAATCATTCATTAGTGGATCCCTACATCATAAGAATACGTTTGCGAAATTCTAAGTTTTTAGCCCTAAGCGTTTTACTTGTGAAATTATATAAAACATTCATCCCCTATTTTACCCTCTAAGAGGGTTCATTATTTTTGCCGTACTCTTGCCGAATTTGGCTTACGCCGTAGCGAGAGATTACATCCAGTTTAATTTGCTTGTACCTTCTTTATACAAACAGACAAACTCTGGATCAGCTTACCTCACTCAGTTTTTCCGACCAGCCTTGATATTGGAATTTTTAACAGGAGGGTCAATAAAATTTTTAAAAGCCGGCAACTAACCTTTCGTATTGCAAATGTCTATGGGCAATATTCGCTCGTACGCCTGCAAATACTATAACTAAATAAATGTTCGTTAACATAATACTGCAAAAAATAACCTACAGAAAAACGGAAATCTAATTCAAAAAAGAATTCTACGAAAAGCTAAAGTTAGTTCTAGGAAATTAATGCGTTTCCTACTATGTTGTCGATACATAATATAATAAGTCTGAAGATAAATGTAAGAATCTATAAACTTAATAACGTAGTCATAGTCACCATTGCAGTAAATTTCCTATTTCAATATATTCTAAATCTATTAAACTATGCAAACTAAATATATGAATATCAAACGTCAAATACTACATGGCTATACACCCACAGTTTGCCGATATGTTTAGGTTCTGTGTAATAGAACCAATAACCTACAATGTTTGAAATATAAATAAATTATTTTAATGGTCATTATTTGCTTTATTGATATATAAATGTTCTACGCAAAAACAGATTTTCGGTCAGATTTTTTTAATGTAAAATTTACAAACCCATAAAATACTACCTAAGTCAATGCATAAAAATATTTATATTCGACTCCACTGATACCGTGTCCTACCGGTTAACTTAAGTCAAAAATTTTATTGCTTTTTGTACATTGCTTTTTTAAAACAACTTTAAATCTTGCGCTTAAGGTTGAATATGAAAAAACACGTTTGTGCCACAACTATAAACTTTTTAGACTTAATTAGCGACAGTTTTGAATGTCAGTTTCGTTCGGAACTGTGTATCTTGGGTATTTTATATCAATGGTGAATTTGCATAAAAAAGATTACACACAAATCTGTTTGAAAATAGAGCAACTACAGTCCACACATTCAATATGTTAATTCTGCCTTTGACCGCCCCATATATTAACTAGCACTAAAGTTCAATATAATTATAACAAAAAACTTCTGAAGACGAAATTGAACAAGTTTTTGCTAGGCATTCGTATTTGAGTATACAAAAACGAACCATGGTCACATTGAAAATAATAAATCTTTAGAACCTTTTTCCCTTCCCGAACGTTAACGAAATTAAAGATTCTCTTAAAATTAGTATTCAAAAGACGATTGATAAAAAGTTAATCAGATTACCGGCGGTATACGTGTTCTAAATGGCGTTTCGTAGCACTCAGCCGAAAAGAATATTTTAACGATAAGTACTTTAAACACATTCTTTGTTTTATATCCTCTATGATGACAGCATTACAATTTGTTTGATTGGTATAAATGCAAATTAAACCAATTGTAATACTGTGATGATAACATTACAATTTGTTTACTTGGTGTAAAAAAGCTGACCCACGCAGCTTCGTCTGCGAATAGATTAATATGTCGTCCATTTTTTTTCCGATGTTTCGTAAATATTAATTTTGACATAAAATAGCACATGCAATAAACCAATAGCTTGACTTGAAGGATTAAAAAAATATATATATACATATATATATATATATATATATATATATATATATATATATATATATATATATATATATGTATATATATATATATATATATATATATATGTAATTATTTATTTATATATTTATATATATAAAATTTGTTTTCTTTAGAACTTTAAAATATTTAAAAAAATTCATTTTGAGCATCCACATTAAAATACAAGGTACAGAGCTTGTATTGACTTAATAGCGAGTAACTTGCACAACCCAAAGTCAAATATCCATTTTTTAGCTCTCTCTGGCCATGAAACGAGGCAAATATTAAAAATTGAGGAAAATAAAAAAACATACACATACAGAGTACTTTTACGATTATAAGAGGATTTACAATAAAAATAATGTTAAAAATTTCTGGACTGTATATCGGCACTTACATTTAGAGATGTTTATATAAAAAATAATATAGAGGATTTGTTTAATGTTTTTATGATAGTTTGATACTCTTCTGTAACTTATGCTTCCCTCTTTTAAAAGTCAAAATATCCCACAAAAGAAAGAGCTCTACTTGGTTAACTGAGGGAATAAGACTATCGTGCGTGAATAAAAGACGTTTGTTTGTATTTAGTATATAAACATGCTACATCTAATAAAAATTATAATAAATGTAGGTATAAAACATATAACAAAATATTAAAATTATGTATCATACTTTCTCATAAAATACAAAATCAAAAATGTATGAAACAAAGTAAAAATAAAGGTAAAGCTTAGTGGGAAGTGATAAAAAACTTCACGAACTCTACATCGACAAAGGAGTATATTTACAAAATAATAGTAAATAATAAAAAGTATACGCACCCTGAACAGATAACAAATCTATTTAATAATTATTACATCGATTTATAGCTGTAGCTATAAATTTAATATATAATAAGTTATGTATAACTCAAAGTAATCCCAATACTATTTTCTTGTCTCCTATAGACGCATCAGCAATCTATAAAATAAATTTATCTTTGAACAATACCAAATCATTAGGATATGATGGTATCAGCGTACATATTTTGAAATTATGTGCCTCCAAACTTTGTGTGCCATTAATCTATATCATAAATTTCTCATTTCAAGAAGGTCATTTTCCACATAGGTTAAAACAATCAATAATTAAACCTCTAAGAATGGTGATTGATGTGTCATGCGTAATTACCGACCAATAACAATATTATCAAAAATATTTTAAAACGCCATGTATTCTAGAGTATATACATTTTTAAGCTATCAAAAGATCTTGTCACCGAATCAATTTGGATTCCGAAAAAAAGAACTCAACTACCTTGGCATGTTTCAAATTAGTGAAAGATATTTCTGAGAGCTTAAACAAACGACACAAAGTCTATGCCATTTTCTTAGACATGAGCATGGCGTTTGACTATCTTAGCCAAGGCTAACTTTTATGCAAACATGAAAAGTATAGCATAAGGGGTGTGGCTGAAAAGTTATATAGAGATCAGCAAATGGTTCATATTGATAGAGTAAACAAAGTAAAAGTTACATTTAAATCTAAGCTTAGACCTAATTATTGTGGAGTCCCGCAAGGAAGCATAGTTGCGCCATTACTACTTATTACAATGTTACTTATTTGCTGATGAAATAATATTATTAATAAATGATGAAAAATTTTGTAATATAGCATATGAAAGGAAAATTAATGAAACTATAAATGAAGTAATTAAGTGGATGGAAAATAATAATTAACCATTAAATATAAAAAAGACAAATTTATTACAATTTATGACATATAGTAAAAAATCTTTTAATTTTAATATAAAATATGATAATAATCCTATAGAAGTAGAATATATAAAATATTTAGGTATAGTTATTGACAAAAACTTTAACTGGAAGAAACATATCATCAATATTTTATAATACTCTTGATAAATTTGTATTTGCTCTCCGTAAAATTAGATTACATATATCAAAGGAAACAGCAATAACAGCATACTTTGGATATGTTTCATCGGTACTTTCCTATGGGCTGCTTATATGGGGTAACTGTGTGGATATGATATATGCTTTTAGGATACAAAAAAAATCATAAGGGCCATATGTAACATCACACAAATGCAAAGCTGCAAGCCTTTTTTTAAATCTGAAAATATTAACACTTTCTTGCATGTACATTATGGCAGCTTGCTTATTTGTTAGAAATCATCTTTCATATTTTAAAACTAATGCAGAACAACTTGGCACAAATAAAAGACATGCAAGCAAGCTTTATGTGCCACAGTGTAGACTAGCCATTGTAAAAAAAACCATATTGCATTACTCTGTTTAATAAATTACCAAGCATAATAAAATCGCTACCTATAAACTGGTATAACTACAGTTGCATAAATGGCTAATTACAAAATGCTTTTACTTATAAAGATAATGTAATTGATATCTGGTCAGATGCCAAAATCGTTAATAAGAATGTTAATGTATTATTGACCGCCCCGTTGGACGAGTAGTTAGCGACCCTGACTACGCAATCAATGGGATCCGGGTTCGATTCCCGGCAGGGACAGGCATTTTTGTGATGAGCACGGATATTTGTATTTCTGGGTTTGGGTGTTTATTAAACATATTAGAGTTATTTATATATGTATTTCTATGTATTAGTATCGTTGACTGACACCCATACTACAAGCATATAATTTGTTTACTTTGGGGTCAGATAAATTCGTGTAATTTGCCCAGTGATATTTATTTATTTATAATTTATTTGTTATTTTATATAGTGTTTGTTAGTTTTTATGCGTAATATGATTACCGCTGGTGATATAAATGGAATGTATAAGATGGAAGACCTATATTATTAAATATTTAGATGGAAAACATATTTATATAATGATTTTTTTTATTTTACGTTATAAGATAGCAAACAAGCAGATGAGTGAGTTAGTGACGCGTATAGCCACTCGGTCGCCTCTTACGACCTGCCTGGCAGAACGGCAGTTGGCCTATTCTCCAAAGGAGCCCGGGACCAACACGGGGAAAATAATCAAATTGATAATTAAATTAAATAATACATACATATAAAAATGATATATTAATAATTTAAAAATAAATAATGAAATATATACAATATATAATTTAATATAATTTAAACAAAAAATTAAATGTAAAATAACTTTAATCATATAGAGGAGTAACGATATAATGTAGTATTTAGTGATAAGATATTAAGATTTGCACACCTTAAAAGGGTAGAAGAAATAGAACTATATTATAATGCATCTGATAACCTTGTATACCTTATTCTGGTAAATAAAAAAAATATTATTAATGTTACTATGGCCCTTACTTTTTTATATCATAGAGTAGCAAAATAAGCAGAGGTTCCCCTGATTTTGAGATATAACTATCGCTTACAGATAAATTGACCATACCATTCACACTCAAAACGGTATATTAAATTTATCTGAATTACGCAAGCAGCAAAATCATAGAAATGTATGTAAGATGTATCTATTTACATAAGAAAAATCGAAATTGAGTACCAACATTTTTGAATATTTTTTAAATAGTTGTTTTTTTTTTAAAAATTAAAACTTTTAGCGCGGTTTTTGTGTTCGGCTCATGTCTAAGCGAATATTTGTCAAAATAAATTGCTGACAAATTGGTATACAATTTAAAATTTCTTATGCCTTCACTTTGGATATTTTTCGAAAAAACGAGACATTTTTACGTCCCTGAAAACTTAGGGACACCAGGGCAGACTACTAGAAAACGGGGCAGTCCTACTAGAAAACAGGTCGTATGGTCACGTTACCTATAGACACAAAAGATTTTAATGGTGTCTTGTACTGCTATCCATGTGGCGGGGTTCGAAAACCACATGTATAATTTTACCTGCTAACTTAGCGCCCAAACCGGACATGACAGCGAAAAGCACTGACGTAATTCCGGCAGAAATTAGTAAGTTGATTGTACCAAAACTCGGTCAAGATGCAGAATTCACATAACATGAACATACTCTCATTATCATGATATTAATTACGTGCCTTAACAAGATGCCTAGCAGTAAGGCAGATGATTTATTCTTCTAGACTATCTAAAATAACAGGACTATCTCAAAAAATGTGTGATCGAGTTCCGCAACATCTCGCTTGAGTATTTGGTATCAATGCTTTATTTATTTCTGCCGCAATAGCACCAATGCTTGTCATTGTCGTATTTTGAGGATTAGATAGCCGGTAGACTGATGCATGTGGCCCATCATCAAACCGCCACACGGATAGCAACGTACCATTAACATGTTTGCTGTCTAATAGGCGATGGTTTTTCTTTCCATTAGAAGAGCCATCTAGTTTTTATAGATCCAGGCGTTACTGTGCGGAAAACCGTAATTCAAAGTCAAATTTGTAAAATTTCTGGAAAATTTGTAAATTAAATACCTTATAATTTCATATTTTAGCCTTTTACTTGTTTGCTATCTTATGATATAAAAAATACAAACTAGATGGTAATAATTCAAATTTCAAAATAAACCTTCAATTTTTCTTGTATCTATATTTTTACTAAGCGCTGGACGGGGCTCGGGTTCGATCCCCGACGGGGACAAGCATTTGTGTGATGAGCGTAAATGTTTATATTTCCGGGTTTGGGTGTTTATATATGTATTTCTATGTATTAGTATCGTTGACTAACACTCATAACACAAGCAAATAATTTGCTTACTTTGGGGTTAGATCAGTAAGTGTAATTTGTCCCGTGAATATTAATTTTGCGAGGCCTTAGCTCACTTTGATGACTACGCCTGCCTCATTGGGGAATACATATATGTAATGTTGGAATTATATAGACTGATACAATTAACCTTGTTCTTCAGCCCTCGTCAAAAGGCACTACCTGGCATATTCATAAAAGATTTTAGCTTGATTTAGCTGGTAAAACAAATATGATGTGGAATTTTTCTCTTTGAATCTTCAATATAAGTAGTATGAAATAAAATATCCAAAAAAATAACCCTATTCAATGTTTCGGTTCTTTCAATACTTTATTTGACCACGCCCACTCGCAACCTCAGGCGAAAACAAAGTTATTTTCAATTCTTCTCTCGTATAAGAATAATATATGAATGAACGCGAACTGAATGCCTCGGAAGAAAATATTTTCTTATTAAATATCTCCACGTTGAATACGTATGTTTGTAAGTTTATTAATATTATTGACAATTGTTAATTTATGATTTTTTTATTTATTTCGGGGATTTATTGTTTTAAAAAGTATCTTCACGCCACGTACATCACGTACAACAAGTGCACCCACGATCAGCCGAAGATACTTGGTCCCACAATGTGATAGGTGGCCAGCCTATCGCCAACCGGGCACTTTCCAATCCCGGGCTACTTTGTGTTTCTCAAAAAACTGAAAAACACTTTTTTTAATGTGCCCGACCCGGGAATTGAACCCGGGACCTCATATAGTCAACGCCAACGCTGGTCCACTAGACCACAGAGTTATTGTTTTAGATATATTAATCTCATTTTCCCCTTAACGATGGACTATAACATAGTGATTACTAGATGGTAGATTTCTATAACGTTTTGCCCGAGTATTTAGTATCACCGGTCTACCTATTCCTGCGGTAATTGAAACATGCAATTATCTAGTAGATTATAAGAGTTAAAGATTTCAATAAAAATTGCAAATCCAGGGTTTTTATGTCAATAATTAATTTATCGCGGTTTCCTTTGAGTATATAAAATGGGGGTTTCATTATCGGAATCTGAATACAGAATAATTAATACATGAATGAACGCGAACTGAATTTTTTGGAAGAAAACATTTTCTCATTAAATATCTCCACGTTGAGAACATATGTTCTGGGTTATATGGGTCTCCTGATGAAAAGAGTCAATCATCGCCTATAGACATCAAAGGTGGTGTTAAATGGTGCGCTGCTATCTTGTGGCGAGGTCTAATGCCACATCCATAAGTTTACCGGCTACCTTACCCTCCAAACCGGAACACGACAGTGACAAGCACTGACGCTATTGCGGCAAGAATAGGTAAGGCGGTGGTACCAGACCCGGGCGAGACAATGCAGAACTCTACCACCTAGTAAATATGTTTGTAAATTTATTATTAACCATTGTTTATTAATTTTATTTTTCATTTGTTTCGGGGATTTAGATTTAAGATATATTAGTTTATATCGTAAACGATAGGCTATATCTTTCACTATGTCATGATTACTAGGTAGTAGAGTTCTGCAACGTCTTGCTCGAGTATTTGATATCAGCGCCCTATCTAGTCCTGTCGTAATGAAAGCATTAAATTCAGTATATGAGTATACGATTTCAATAAACATAGCAAATCTAGAGTTTTCGTATCAAATAATTCGTTTATAGCGGTGTCATTATCGAAATTAGAAATGTTTTCGTTCAGATCAAAGCCAGTGTGCCATTTATAAAAAAAATGTAGATTTATGATAGAATTATCTTTATCAGTTTCATACTGGGTACCATCTACGTTCAGCTTTGTTGACTGCTAGTTTGTATGAGTAGATTTATGATATACTCGCTGATGCCTGCAGCCCGCTGCATTATACATTTTTTTGGTTAATCCCGCGGGATTTCTTAATTTCTCCGGGATAAAAAGTAGTCTATATGCTATTCCAGGTTATTGTCTACTTGTGTCCCAAATTTCATTTAAATCCGTTAATTAGCTTTTGCGTGACTGAGTAACAAACATCCATCCAAACATACAAACTTTCGCATTTATAATATTAATTAATATAGACTATCAAAAAAATTCATCGTCTCATTTTCTAAGTAACCAAATAAGCTCAAATATTTTTAACCAAAATAAGAATCATTAAGTTGTTTATAGCTAACTAGCTGTTGCGAGCAACTTTGTCCGCGCGGACTTCGTTTACTCTGAACAGCACCTGGCCGCTAGGTGATAGCGTGATAATATGTAGCCTATATGTTGACCCGACCTGTTAGTAATATTCATGCAAAATTTGAAGTAAATACATGCAATACTTTTTGAGTTTACCCCGGACATACATACAGACAATCAGACAAACAGACAAAAATTCTAAAAACTATATTTTTGGCTTCGATATCGATTGTAGATCACGCCCCAAGTATTCTTTTAAAAAAAATATTCAATGTACAGTTTTGACTTTCCTACGATTTTATTATATGTATCGATTACAACAGTTCAACATTAAACTTTTTAAGAAAGTATATCTAGAATTCTCCGATACCGATGATCCCACAAAACAAGTACACTTTATATTTAAGCACACGTCAAGGTTTCAACCGTTCAACATCAACCTTAACAATATTAATAGCTTTGATATATCTATGATTAACACTTACGACCCTTATCAAGAGTCAATACGAGCTGAAGTCCCTCATCTTCCCATCTAATATTAAGGTACTGTTTTAAACTGAGTTTCGGTATCACAAAAACCCTTAGGAACTCTATGTTATATTTAAATTCAAGTTGAAAACTGCACTTGCTCAAAACTGCTTTAAAATTTAAAATAAAAACTAATTCAATCAAAGACTTCTATGTACCAACGTACAAGACAAGGCATGCCTCACGCCACTTGTGTTTCACTATGGACTGCACCTATGTCAGACCTCATTGAATAAAACACTAAAGCGTTGAATTAAATTCACGGCAACTACGAACTTTTGGACGCGAATCCATGCAATATTATAAATGCGAAAGTCTGTCTGTCTGTCTGTCTGTCTGTCTGTCTGTCTGTTACGCTTTCACGGCTAAACCACTGGACCGATTTTCATGAAATTTGGCATGGACATAGTTGAAGATCCGGAATCAAACATAGGCTAATTTTTTTTTCAAAAATCAGTCCCTGGAGAGCTGAATAGGGAATGAATTTTTTATTAAAAGCTATTTGGACGACTTATTAATATACTCGCGGACGAAGCTGTGTGAGTCAGCTAGTATTGTATATTATACATGTACGCTGCAGCGCTGCATAGTTTTGAATTTGGTTGGACGATTTATTATTATTTCAGCGTTGCACCGAGAGTTAACGAAATGGAACAAGACTTCTACTAAGCATAGCTTCTATGGTACGTAGTACATAAAACTTTCTGCTTTTAATCGATAATACATTTAGAAAAAATATTTTTTAACAGATTTCTTAACACAAAGCCTGATACCAAAAAAAGTCTTGTTAGATCTTTGTTTAATAATCTAATTTCTATGCCTGTAACACAAACTGTCTTAAGAAGTAAAACTAATTTCAAACCAATTCAAAACTCCGTGAAAGTAAATCGAAGCAATTTCTAACAAGGTGTGAGACCAAACAATTTATTTAGATCGGTAACGGAATTTAGATCGTTCGTAGCTTTGGCACGTCCGTACATATTCAAAGGTTCGTACGTCTATTCAGACAAAACACCTTGAATGTGACTTAAAAAAATTATGCTCTTCTCGTAAAAAGAAAGTATCAAACCGGTCGTTGCTACAAAGGTCTGCGTCATTTGAGTGATAAAATTTTATATTCTCTTTCCAGATGTTCATTTTCAGGGTTCCGTAAATATTATAAGACGTTGTAAAGGTTATCTATATAATAATACGTGAAGCAAAAACTTTGTACCCGAGAGCAGAAGAGTATAAAACTTGGCACAGTTAAAGTTTACATGCTGAAGGAGTGCAAAAAGCTAATCTATATTAATTAATTAATTAATATTAATAATATTATAAATGCGAAAGTTTGGATGTATGGATGGATGTTTGGATGGATGTTTGTTACTCAATCACGCAAAAACTACTGAACGGATTTGAATGAAATTTGGCACACAGGTAGCTTATGACCTGGAATAGCAAATAGGTTACTTTTTATCCCGGAAAAATGAGGTGATCCCGCGGGATGCGCAAAAAACTGTGTATAATGCAGCGGGCTGCACGCTGCAGCTAGTATTTTATATATCTATTAGAAACACACCACATTAATAAAAATAAACATTACGTACACTACATTCATTTGACACACATCTTAATATACTACATATAAAAAAAATAAAGTACGTTGTTTTACTCCCGAACGAATCAACCGGTTTTGATCCGATGCAATTTTTGAATTAGATATTGAAATCTATCCGTAATGTTTAAATGTTTTTTTTTAAATTTCAAGTAGGCAAGTTCGTTGGAAACAAAGCAAAGCTAGATTAAACAGAAAGTCTAAATTCAACACGAAAAGATACAAGGTTAACAGTATCAATATCGACATCATTAAGCTTAGAGCCCATGATAACAATTATAAGGAAATATCATTTTAATTGAACAGAACCTCTTCACTCAACACAAACTTACGCTTAAGCAGTTGTTGGCATATATTTTTATATTTATTTATTATATTTTTATTTATTAAAAGGAAAATATATATTTTTTATTTTTTAGTAGTCCCAAGGAATCTAGAAGTAAAGAAATACAATCATAAGAAGTACAATTGGAAGTTGTTAAACGAAAAGGTTCCAATCCACAATATGGTCAAAAATGAGTTAAGTGCACCAAACTGTAGAAACCTTGGCCAGTAAAAACATCTAAGCAAAAATAGCTCTCTATTACTTTATTCAACGTCAGAACTATAAATCCCCATGTATGGTAGGTTAAAAAATTAAAAAATATCTAACTTCAAACTTCAATATTTCTAAACTGATTTTGGGTGAATTGGATCCTTTTTGTGTAACTACGTTCAATTAATCTCTTCATCTACCGACTCCCTTAACAGTCAACTACCGGTTTTTCAGTGGAATATACGAATTATTAAACTTCCGTTAAACCATATTAATTCTTGACTTACAGGACGAGACCGCGTCCTCATCCAACCCGTCCTAATGAAGAACCTTATACGTATATAGATTTAAAACTATTTGGGACTTACGCCAATTTTTTAAACTTAACAAAAAAAACTGTGAACTTGCCTCTAGTCGGCGCGCTCTCACAACCGATCTCTAGATATACATACAAATATACTTGAAAGATATAGAATTTCGAATTGACTACCAAGCTATTGAAACCTATAAAATATTTTTATATATCATAAGATAGCAGACAAGCAGAAGAAAGAGGCAACCATCACTTATAGACATTATAGTTTAATGGTGCGCTGCGAGCCGTTTGCCAGGGTCCTAATGTCACATGCATAAAATTACGGGCTACATTATCCTCCAAAAGGAAACACATCAATGACAAGCATTGACGCTTTTGCGGCGGGAATAGATAAGGCAATGGCACCAAACCGGGCGAGACAATGCAGAACTCTACCACCTAGTGGCCACGATGGTAGTGACATAGGCAATCGTTCACATTTAACGCACTGCCTACCAGAATGGCAGATGGTCTATTCTTCAAAGAAATCTCAGACCCACTTGATCCGAAACTAGTCAGTCAGCGATTAAAGGTGACCAGTATTTTTTTTAAATAATAAGTTAACAGTTTCAATATTTTAATAGTTTAATTAAAGTGAGATAACATCAGATATGACTTTTTTAAATATTTCACTATTCATTTTCTCTCTACGCTAATATGTTCACGTTAACTGAACTTGGAAATTGTAAATGTATATGAGCTTTCCATCCAGATTCAAAGCTAAAGAGATATGTAAATAATTTGCCTGAGTGTATACTACAAAATGCATTTTTCGAATACTTTTATTTTCGTGCTTATAATAATGGCATGTACAGTAGAAATTATTTCAGTTCACTTAATCTATTACGTATTTTCTTCTTTAAGTTCTTAAATGAATCCGAATGAATATTTAGATCATCCCGCTGGTCGAGTGGTTAGCGAGCCCGACTACGCATCAATAGGGTTCGGTTTCGATTCCCGTACAAGGCCAAAGTTTCTGTGATAACATAGATGGTTTTATTTCTGGGTTTGGCTGCTTATTAAATATATTTGGGTATTTATATATGTATTTCTATGTATTTGTATCGTTAAGTGACACCCGTGTTATAAGCAAATAATTGCTTACCTTGGCGTTGGATCAATTGGTGTAATTTGTCTAGTAATATTTATTAGGTGTTTACTAGCTGCAGCGGGTCGCCCACTGCATCATAAAAGTTTTCAGTGAATCCCGCGGGAACGACGCTGATTTTTCTGAGTTAAAAAGAAGCCTATGTGCTATCTCAGGTAATCATCCATGTGTGTGCCAAATTTCATCCAAATCCGTTCAGCACTTGAACGCTATACATATTTACTATAAGCATTTCAAATACTTTTTTTCTTACACCATCGACGAATCTTTACAAGAGCTTTTGAACAAAACATAATCAAACATTATAACAGAATTTGCATATAGTAATAAAAAAAACAGTGTAATAAAAAAACAGTTAAATGTTGTATAATCGTAACAACTACTTTCCAAAGTTATTTCTACGGCACTTTTTATCTGGTTTTAACGAAACATTGTAAGGTTAGCATCTTACGTATTAAATAAAAAAGAGTCATCGATATTGGTATCGTTTCGTCATATCGAATAATCGCTAAACATACACAAAATCGAATGAATTAAGATCCTACTTCTTTTGTAAATATTTTTCTGTTCAATATTATCTCCTAAATAGATACGAATAAACATGAATAAATATTCATATTTTTGAACTCTTAACATGCCTATATATAACCTAAGTAATAATTAAATTATAATTACTAAAAATTAAATTTTCATTATGAATCGTTAATAACGTAATCGTTAAAAGCAATGTAACCTAAAACATTTAATATGAGTTAGAAATAAATTTATCATATAATGATTTAACACAATCAGTATGAATGAAATTTGAAGTTCATTTTTAGAATACAAAAAACAGACACCTCTGTAAATTTGATCGGTAATCATTGATTTTATGAAAATTTGATATGAAAAATCACTTACCTCATCGTAGATGAAATTGTCAATTTCTTCAAGAGGCCTTCCATACAATTTAGGCGGGAAAGGTTCATACTTTCTCGGCAAACGTGCTCCATCCTCCACACTAAGCCGCCTCCGGGGCATGAAGCCGAACTCTCGCACAAGCTGCGCGCCCCGGGAGCCCGCTCGCTTCGCGGACTCGCGCGTAAACGGAGTGACGACGGCGCGCGGCTCGTCATTCCGTCGAACCGACTCGGAAAAGGTGACGTCGAGAGGAATACGCAATTCTTCTCTCCGCGGCTTTTCATCCTCCGTGTCGAGGGCATCGCGGGACTGTGACGCGACAAGAGGGGCAGCCGCTTCAGGGTTAGTGGCTTCTAGCGTCCGGACGATCTCGCCGAGTAAGCGTGAGCCGTCGATTTCCTCCCCGGGCGAGTGCAGCGGCGCCGGCGGCGGGAACGACAGCCGCCGCTCGTCCTCCTCCATACCGCTACGTCAGGCCCATCGCCCCGGCCGTGCGCACTATTTGCGGACAGATGACGCCATTTTTCAATAATTCCTCCTGTAAAAAACATCGTTTGTTACAAATCAAATACGAATAAAGCAGTTTTGTTTATTTACGAATACAACGTATGTCTGTAAAACTGGACGTTAGTTTTAACCATGATTCATGGAATGGTTTTTAAAAGTAAATGGATTGTAAACAAAGTTTGCAGCGGTTTTGTGTATGAACGCATAACCTCGGTTTTGTTACCTATTACATTTATTATGTACCTAAAACTGACCTAACTGGCACAGAAAAGTATAAACAATGTTAAGGATACAATGTCGTATTAAATAAACATAGGCAAAATAAAGAAAAGGTTAGGATATCTTACAATATAAAAAAAAAGTTTTGTTTAACACAAAAGTTAATAAATAAATATCATCACGCACATATCCCCGAAAAGCAGCGTAGTACTAGTGTACCTACGCTTAGTCAAAAGCTTTAAGTCCATGATGTTTCTGTTACTGCGATGTTCAAAGCAATAACTAATCTTGTCGCTACTAGTGTCTACAATGATATATAGCCTTTACTTATCCTTAGCCCCCGCTTACACTTTGATTAGTGTGGTGCGAGTGTTTAATGCAGTGCAATGCGAGTTAATAGTAATCAGCGTAGTTCAAGTAAATAGACGCTAATTCTTCTTAAAACACTCTTCCCCGTGTTGGTTCCGGGCTCCTTTGAAGAATAGACCAACTGCAGTTCTGCCAGACATGTCGTAAAAGGCGACCGATTGGCTATGCAAGTCACTAACATCGTGGCTACTAGGTGGTAGAGTTCTGCATTGTCTCGCCCGGGTCTGGTAACACCACCTTACCTATTCCTGCCGCAATAGTGTCAGTGCTTGTCACTGTCGTGTTCCGGTTTGGAGGGTAAGGTAGCCGTTAAACTTATGCATGTGGCATTAGACCTTGCCACAAGATAGCAATGCACCGTTAACACCTTTGGTGTCTATAGGCAATGGTTGACTCTTTCCAGGAGACCCATCTGCTTGTTTGCTATCTTATGATATAAAAAAAAAATCACTCCTACTAAGCAACGGGTGTCTTGCTTATTACTAAGCATCTGTATTAAACACTCGTACTCGCACTAATCAAAGTATAACCGGGGCCTTAAGCTTTTCTCACTGGCAGATCCATCACTCACATCTTTGATATTAATCTCGAGAAAAAAGATTCTCTTCTGTCCTATAGTAAAATAAAATATTCATTTTCTTAATAATTTTTGCTAAGGCTTCTGCCCTATAAAATATTCCGTCACTTTTATTAAAGTTCATTTAAAATGTAAGTATTATGACGTTAATAAAGTAGAAATTCAAACTTGTGAACAATAAAAGAGAGAATAGAGTTTGTAATAAAGTTTAAAAATAAAGAGAATAAGCTTTTTTCTTTTATATTATTAGATAACAAACAAACAGTCGGTTCTCCTGATGAAAAGAGAAACTATCGGCTACAGACAATAAAGATGTTAAGATGCGTTGCTATCCGTGTGATGGGACGGCAATACCACATGCATAAATCTATCAACTAGTTTGCCGTCAAAACCGGGACACGATAATATAAGTATTGACGCTATTGCGGCAGGAATAAATAAGACGTGGTACTATATATATGCGTTGCTATCCGTGTGATGGGACGGCAATACCACATGCATAAATCTATCAACTGGTTTGCCGTCAAAACCGGGACACGATAATATAAGTATTGACGCTATTGCGGCAGGAATAAATAAGACGTGGTACTATATATATGCGTTGCTATCCGAGTGATGGGACGGCAATACCACATGCATAAATCTATCAGCTACTTTACCTTCAAAGCCCGGACACGTTAATATTAGTATTGACGCTATTGCAGCAGAAATAAACAAGACGGTGGTACCATATACCCGAGCGAATATTTAGGAACTTGTACTATCGAGTATTTAACTTAATAAAACGACGTTTTTTGAAAAAGTCCACCATCATAATTTAATTTATTTGGTTAGGTTGAGATACATATTTATAATGTTAAATTATCTTAGACATAAATTATTGTATTTATTTTACTTTTGTAGTTTTTTATATCATAAGATAGCAAACAAGCAGATGGGTCTCCTGATGGAAAGAGTCAACCTATAGACACCAAAGATGTTAATGGTGCATTGCTGTCTTGTGGCGAGGTCTAAGTATGTAATTAATCTATAAAGATACTTCACAACAATTAAAAACGTTATAGCTGCATGATAGATCACCGGTTTTCAACGTGTATGAATTATAAGCCGCATTGAGACCATGGCTAAAAAAAATGTGAGTCGTCGCGGGACGCCTGGCACATTTGGTCATTTAGCTACTTTTTACTGGTGTCACGACTGAGTTTGGTACAAACACGTTACCATTTATGCCACAATAACATCGGTGCTTGTCATTGTTTGTCTGTTTCGCTTTGGGGAGTAAGATAGTCGGTAAAATACATGTGATAGTCAAACCCCGCTACAAAGGTTTTCTACCTTTGTGGCATGGTTCAACTAAAACATCTTCGGTGTCTATAGACGATGGTTATCTCTTTTCATCATGACTACGTGATTATAATTAATACGTGAAGCAAAAACTTTGTACCTTTTTAAAATAGAGGACTTAGAAATTTAGTACAATTAAAGTTTACATTACGTAAGACTGCAGAAACTTAATGTTTTAAACAAAATGCATTAGAAATATGTCAACTAGCTGCCGCATGCAGCCCGCTGCATTATAAAAGTTTTTGGTGAATCTCGCGGGATCAACTAATTTTTCCGGGATAAAAAGTAGCCTATGTGCTATTCCGGGTCATCATCTATCTATGTGCCAAATTTCATTCAAAGTCGTTCAGTAGTTTTTGCGTAATGGATTAACAAACATCTTTCCATCCATCCATCCATCCATCCATCCATCTATCCATCTATCCATCTATCCATCCATCCATCCATCCATCCACCCAAACATCCAAACTTTCGCAATTAAAATAATAATATAGATAATATCTATATATATATATATATATATATATATATATATATATATATATATATATATATATATATATATATATATATATATATATATATATAACTCAATTGCTGTTCGTTAGTCTCGCTAAAACTCGAGAACGGTTGAACCGATTTGGCTAATTTTGTTTTTGAATTAATTGTTGAAGTCCAGGGAAGGTTTAAAAGGTGAGAAAATATAGAAAAAAAATAAGAGTAGTTAAAAAGGCAGAACAAAGTTTGCCGGGTTAGCTAGTAGATTAATAAAAATAAATATTATGTACACTACATTCATAAGACATAGCTACATGCTAAAATACACATATGTATACTATTTTTTTTCAGGATGAAAGGATGAGGAAAGGATTGTCAAACTTAAAAAAGATTTTATTGTATGTAGTTGAATTTCAACCACAGGGCAATCGCTAGTATTTCTAAATGCCCTCTAGAAGAAGATAAAAGCAATTGACATTGTTGATGACAATATATATTTAAGCGCACAATCATTTTGCAATAACTTTGCTGAAAATGCTTTTGTCTTGATCACGCCATGAAACGCCTATACGTACACGTTTCATTGAAAATAACAGCCTACCAAGCTGTCTATTGTGTAAGCTTTTTTGTCCTAAACAATAGAGCCTCTAGCTTCAATCGGAAATATTCTCGGGGAGCTATCACTGCAAATGACATTTGATATTGTATCAATTTGTACGAGAGCTACGTAATTATTTTAAATAAACAGCATACATGAACAAGATACATGAACAAGATACATGAACAAGATAGTTTTTTATATCACAAGATAGCAAACAAGCAGATGGCTCTCCTGATGAAAAGAGGAACCGTCGCTTATAGATATATAAAATATTTTCATATAAAAAGTTGCCACGACGAGAATATAGGCTCGCACTGTTGTAAAGTTATCAGTGTAGAACCAAAATTCAAACTCTACAAGCCTTAACTTCACAAGCCTAAGCTTGTGTTCAGACGTTTAGCATCAGGAAGTCTCATACAAAATTCCACCTCCCAGGGAGTTTCGGGAAAAGGTTGATAGTGCCTTTGCGCTTCGTTTGACTTGTCGTGTCGGGGGCACTAATTTGCTCCCAGATTCGAATATAATCGATAATGTATTAAACGCGAAATCAGTTGATTTTGATAAAAATTAAAAATCGACAGTGATTGCGCAATATAGTTAAATAATACAAATATCAGGTTGAAGAATTATATCTATTTGGGGGGCCTTTTAATTGTCTTACTAATTGATTGTTGGTTTAATTTATTGTGTTCTGTTGTAACTGCTCTCTCCATCGGAAAATATTTTTGTTCATTTGCTAATCTATGATTAAGAAATATGCACGAGAACTTTGCATTTCTGTATTTTCAATTTCGCAGTTCTTAATAAATTTATAATTAAACCGAGAATGACAATGTGCTTGATTAATTAAATAATATTCATGCCCATGTTTTAGTGTCTGTTTGTAATAAATATAAATTTAAACAAACAAAATTTATAACTAGTGTCTTCTCACTAGTCGACAAACCAGTATCTAAGTAATTTCCTGAAGGGCTACTATTGAAAACCGATTTCAATTTTAAATGAATATTTAATGAATTTTGAAGTATTTCGTACTCTTGACAACTATATTCAATAATTGGATTCGGCGACAGCGCCACACGGATTTTGAAAGTTTTTGGAACCACTCCTTATTGCTTTTATTTGTTATTTTGTTTAAAACGGTACTTAAAATTTCCACTTGTAACACTAGCTTGACATGTAACGATGACATCTATTTCCAATAATTAGGTCGTTACTATACCGAATCAATGTAGGCAATATTGGTTTCAAGAGTACCGTTTTTGACGATATTCGAAACTTATTGTTTTTATCAATATTGGTTAAAGATTTATATTGTTTTCAAGAGTAGGCCTGCAGATTTGTCGGCTGAAGAAACAAGTGATGTTTATCGTCGTATTGTAATCAACTAACTTCTCAAAAAGAAGAAGGTTCTCGATTTATCCGATGTTCTTTATTGTATGGTCACCAATTACTCAAAGACGCCTGAAACGACTTGAAAATTTCGAAACAAATCCGAAACTACGTAATTTATTTAAGATGGCAGCACATACGCTTCACGTTTAGACGTGAAGGCGTATGTGCTGTAAATAGATGCAGAGTGCTAAGTGTGAGTTTTTCTTAGCGCATTCGATCGTGCGCGCGCGCGCGTTTCGAGTTTACTAGGAATCTGTATGTGATTTGTACAGCGCCACCTAGTGGTAAACTGGTTTTTTACGTTTACCACTAGGTGGCGCTGTACAAATCACATACAAATTCCTAGTAAACTCCAAAAGCACTCACGATCGAATGTGAAAAGAAAAACTCACACTTAGCACTCAGATCCTACAAGTATAGAAACAAAAACATTGTTTCATTTACTTTCTGATGAAAAAAGGCAAGTAGTGATTTTGATTGAGCAATATTTCATCGTCGGTCAAGTGGTTAGCGACTCGCATTCGTTTTCCGACAGGGACAGGCACTCGTGTGATGATCAAAGATGTTTGTATGTGTCGGTTTGGATGAGTATTCAATGAATTTCGGTATTAGTACATCTATTTTTATGTAAGATATAAAATCTTTGACTAAAACCCAAATCACAAAACCAAATAATTTGCTTACTTTGGGGTGATACCATGATATGATTTTAATGAAAATGCGCCATCGGACAGATGATAGACTAATTTCTGTCTGTCTGTTTGCCCCGTCTTAGCTCAAGAACAGCTTAATCTTTATGAAAATTGGTGTAAAGTGAGATCACGTATTTGCACAAACATTGGTTTATATTTTTATGTATGTCTGAACGTCATGTTATCATAATATATTAATACGTAAAGGAAAACTTTGGACCCCCTTTTAAGATAATTGCGCATGGAGCATGAAATTTGGCACATGTAAAGTTTACGTTGCAGAGGACTGAAGAAACCTAATATTTTTAAAAAGTGAAATTAATTAAATTTGCTATTATCCGCGAACTATTATTCTATGTATCCTCCGTGATGGTACCGAAAAGAGAGACGTCGGTTTAATAAATGGATAGGACTCACCGATGGTTCCGATCAAACGAAGACCCCCACGGCACACTTATCCGCCCACATCCACCACACTTTTACAACCACGACCACGCCGGCACCAATCACAAAAGCACACAATTCATGTACGTACTCAACGCACGTTTCACTTCGAAACCGAAGCATCTTCAGGAGAAACGAACACTACCTCACTCTACGTTTCTCCTGAAGATGCTAAGTGAAACGTGCGTTGAGTACGTACATGAATTGTGTGCTTTTGTGATTGGTGCCGGCGTGGTCGTGGTTGTAAAAGTGTGGAGGATGTGGGCGGATAAGTGTGCCGCTGGGGGTCTTCGTTTGATCGGAACCATCGGTAAGTCCTATCCATTTATTAAACCGACGTCTCTCTTTTCGGTACCATCACGGAGGATACATAGAATAATAGTTCGCGGATAATAGCAAATTTAATTAATTTCACCTTTTAATAATGGATTTCCGCAAAGTAACGCCTGAATCAATAAAATATCTAATATTTTTAAATAAAATGCATTAAAAATACATTAAATTAATATAAATAAACATTACATACACTACATTCATGTGACATACATGACAACATACTCCCATTTATACTACACTATTTTCTTTACGGATAAAGTTAATTATCAAAAATAGAGTTTTTGTTGTTAAGTCTCAATCTCAATTGATTTTAATCAATCATAAGTACTTTAAAAATTTATTTACAGTAAGAATATGTGATTGCACAAGCCACAGGTCATATAATTTTTGTCTGTATGTATGCATGTTCCGTTACAATTCAAAAACGACTTGAAGTTCTTGATGAAATTTGTAAAGAGTAAAGATACGTGATTGCGTTAATAATCTAAATCAAATAAAAAAAATATTTCGATATAAAACACAACATATAATTAGTAAATTTATTGAAGCCTTCTTTTAAGTAAACAATATAATTCTGAACGAAGACTTCTCTCTACCATGCCTAGAAATTACTATGTAAGTATATATTATTATTGATATATGTTACCTAGTATATTTTATTATAATAAATTAAGGTATTTAGTATTATTGAATAGTTAATTAAATTACTAATTGTTATGAGTGATATTAAGAACCAAATCACTGTGATTGTAATTTCTGATTAAATGTTCACTTTCACCGGTCAAATTCATATTGCTTCTCTAAACTGTAAGCAGTACTTATTTAATCATATTAATATGATACAAAAATACTTTTTTTAATGTCGATAGGGAAGGGCTTGACCACGATCTCAGCTGATGGTAAGCTAAAATGTATCTTAAATTTTATATTTTTTTTGACCGCCCTGTTGGTCGAGTGGTTAGCGACCCTGACTACGCAATCAATGGGGTCCGGGTTCGATTCCCGGCAGGGGCAGGCATTTGTGTGATGAGCATATATGTTTGTGTTTCTGGGTTTGGGTGTTTATTAAATATATCAGAGTATTTATATATGTATTTCTATGTATTAGTATCGTTGACTGGCACCCATACTACAAGCATATAATTTGCTTCCTTTGGGGTCAGATCAATTTGTGTAATTTGTCCAGTGATATTTATTTATTTATTTATATGCTTTTTAAATAATTAGATAGCAACCAAGCAGATGGCGCTCCCGATGGAAAAAGATAACATTCGCCTTTAGACAACAGAGATGTTAATAGTGCGTTGTTACGCGTGTGGTGAGGTGTTAATGCCACATGAATAAGTTTATCGGCTACCTTACCCACCAAACTGGAACACAACAATGACAAGCATTAACGTTATTGCTGTAGGAATAGGTAATGTTTTGTCAAATACCCGAGCAAAACGTTAAGGAACTCTACCACCTTACACAATATAGACAGTGGTCCCAGGAGCAAACAATTTTTTTATTGATAACAAGCTGAATTTTTATGAATAGCTTCGTTTTGACGTGACGCACATCTTTTCCATCTTCAAAAAATCTCGCATCGAGTAACTAATAAAGATAGATAAAAAAGAAAATTTTAGAGTTTCGGTGTAAGAAGTTTCAACTTTACGTGTAGAACAAAGTAACCCTTGAATTGTAATAATAATTAACAAGCTGTTACGAGGAAATTGGGTTGTTTTTAAATTGATTAATGTCAATTTAAAAATTTCGAATCTTTGAGTGGATGACTCGTCAGAAAAACCATCCCATGTATAGGACAAAGGTTTTTTCGTGTTTTTCACAAAGTAATCATGCGACTAACGTAAAAAAATAATTATTGTTATTAATCAATAATTTTTCTTCATCAAATTAAAATGTTTGAAGCCCTCTAACTTTATTAGTTACTCCATTCGCGATTTTCCAAAGATAAAAAAGATGGACGTCTCGTCAAAACGAAGCTGTTCGCCAAAAAAATCATCTTGTTATTAATAAAAAAAGTTTGTTCCTGGGACCACGGCCTAATATTTTTACCAACCTCAATGTATTAGTGAATGAGTGAATGTTTAATATTTAAGCGAAACGGGCGGGCAATAGGTAATTTACTTATATTTAAATAAATTTGAACAATTTCATGTAAATTGGTAAGAATCAGCGATGATTGTTAACAACAACGATTGAAATGCTTAGTTAAATGAATTGGCCTGCTCCGGTGGAATTCCCATTTAAAAAAAAAGTATTTAAAAGTATTTACTTCAAAAAATATTGATATGATGCAGATACTTAAATTATATAGTAATTCTAAAATACCTGATTTTATACCTGAAATAAAAAATGGTTTGAAAGGTTCATTAAAACTTTGTGCAACTCATGTAAATATAAAGGGTTGAATTAATTGGTGGAACCAGGTGCTCCTTCAGGTCGGACCAGCTACTGCTACATTACATTTTAATGAAGTTCGTTATTTTCATACAAAAGTAACATTATATTTTTTATAGGATAGCGAACAAATAGTAACAAACAAACATGATGTTACTGACACGTAGTAGTCTTCTACCGCATTTTACGAGATAACCAGTAATGAGGCAGGTCATATATTTTTCATAAAGGGGCTGGATGGATCAAAACAGGGCAGCCATACTTTTTCTTAAGGACTTAAAGGAACTTATACTTTATTGTATACTAGCTGTTGCCCAGACTTCGTCCGCGCGGACATCGTTTACTCCGCACAGCTCCTCCTCCATAGGTGATATTCATGCAAAATTTGAAGTAAATCCATGGAGTACTTTTTGAGTTTACCCAGACATACATACAGACAAACAGACAAAAATTCTAAAAACTATATTTTTCGCTTTGATATCGATTGTAGATCACGCACCAAGTATTCTTTTAAAAAATATTCAGTGTACAGTTTTGACTTTCCTACGATTTTATTATATGTATAGATTTACTTCGTAAGTAGTTATATAGCAACTTACTTATTAATATTGTATTGTAATATTTGCTGATGACACTTTATTTATATTTAAAGTGAAAACATATGTTGGTAAATGTTACTAAGTGAACGATGCTATTCCAGAAGTTGTACATTGTTTCGATAGCAAAACTATTTAATACATTATATAAAGCATGTATATCTATCTATATACGTATAATAAAATCGTAGGAAAGTCAATGTATGTCCGGGGTAAACTCAAAAATTCCTGCATGGATTTACTTCAAATTTTGCATGAATATTACTGACAGGTCGGGTCAACATATAGGCTACATATTATCACGCTATCACCCACGGGAGAGGACCTATGCGGAATAAACGAAGTCCGCGCGGACGAAGTCGCGGGCAACAGCTAATACATATAATAAAATCGTAGGAAGGTCAAAACTGTACATTGAATATTTTTTTAAAGAATACTTGGGGCGTGATCTACAATCGATATCGAAGCCAAAAATATAGTTTTTAGAATTTTTGTCTGTTTGTCTTAATGTATGTCCGGGGTAAACTCAAAAATTACTGCATGGATTTACTTCAAATTTTGTATGAATATTAGTAATAGATCGGGTCAACATATAGGTTACATATTATCACGCTATCACCTACGGGGGAGGAGCTGTGCGGATTAAACGAACTCCGCGCGGACGAAGTCGCTGGCAACAGCTAGTATTTAATAAACTTAATCAAAGAGATCTGAACCTTATGGGCTCTGTTATTGGGTCTAACACTAGACATAAAATTACTATACATTAGAAACCGCATATCGACAAATTAGCTAATACACTAGACTTGGTCAGCTATTACTTGCTATTATTTGCTATTAAGAAAATGAGACAAATCATTGATGTTGAAACTATGAGAACCGTGTACTTTAGTTAATTTACAGCATTATGTTATACAGGATTCTTCTCTAAGTGAATTCCGCTGAACGAAATACAATTTTTGCACTACAAAAAAAGGCAGTAAGGGCAAAATATAATCTTAGCCCCAGAGATTCCCTAAAACAAAAATTAAAAAGAAATCTATATTTTTACAGTAACATCAGACCATATAAATGAGAACCTGTACGTTCATAAAATATTTGTTTATTTAAGAAAAATGTTGATGGTAGCTTCTCAAAAATATTAGTTTTTTTTTACTTTTAAAGTTGAAAATATATAAATGAAAAAACTTGTGTATAAAATTTCAGATTATTTGGTATTTGTGTGTCATTTATTTTGATTTTTTTTTTGGTTTTTAGTGTATATAGAGATTTATCCCACTCAATTTATCATTTTTTTATAAAATCAATAGCTTTAAGGTCACATTTGTGTTTTGTTTTGTCTACGTTATGCATAAGTTGTGTTTGTTTACTTTTTTCTGTATGTTATTCTTCGTGTGAATTAGCTGGAAGGAATCTCATTAGGAGATTTTTTTATATCATAAGATAGCAAACAAGCAGATGGCTGTCCTGGTGGAAAGAGAAACCATCGTCCATAGACGTCCAAGATGTTAATGATGCGTTGCTATCTGTGTGGCGGAAAGGCAACGCCACATGCTTACACACGCCATATATATACTGTCGTTATACATATATTTTTCTACTTAATTCATCTGACTGATACAATTTGACATTACATAGATATTATTAATCTATTAATTTTGTTGATAATAATTATTTTTCTAGACATGCTAATTTTATATTTTAATTTTGTTAACAATAATTATTTTTCTATAATATCTTAGCAATATTAAAAATGTTAATTTTGCCACAAATAAAAAATTTCATTGCATGCTGTTCATACGGCAAAATAGGAGGAACTACTAACATAATATAAGAGCACTTGTAACTAACCCTATTTTCTGCAATAAACATTTGATTGATTGATATATATAAATATATACTTTGGTAGGTTATATATATACATATATACTTTGGTTTTGTGCATGGAGGTTCATGGTTATTCTCGAAAATATATTGATGTCCAGTTTGGCCTGCTTACACTGCAAGAAAACTATGTGATGATATTTATTTATTTACAAAAATGTAACATTTATTAATTGAAAATATTATCAATAATCCACTTCTGTTGTTCTCTTAACAAGAGTTTCGATCAATTTGCCGATAAAGCCATTAAGTGGAATCAACTGTCAACAAGCTTAGTCTTGAAAGCTGTGGAAATGAGATTGCCGAGATTTGATCGCAATGATGTTTTTTTTTTCGGATTGTCTCAATTGCTGTTAGCCTTATGGGCTGTTACAGCTTCACCGGTCGCGGGGGCGAGCAGAGTGCTCAGCCAGAATTTAGAGGTGTAGGGCTGTACGCCCTCCGCCCTAAGGGTGTCTCCTGTGAGACCGAACCTCGGCTTAGGGTGGGGTCGTGATTTGCGATGAGAGGGCTAGTGGCATTGTTTCGTCCGTCCGCCGAACCTTGCCCTTGGGCTCGGTTCGCCGAAGGGCGAAACAAGGGTCCTCGTCGCCGCCGGCGGCGACGGTGTCGCGAATGTAGGTGTGTAGTGTTATCGTGTAAACCGTTGGCCAGAGTTATCGGGTCATCGGGATCGGTAAGAAACGCAATGATAAACTTTTAATAGTCCACACAGAAACGTGATTTTGTAACATCGAGGAATACTGGAATATTCGTTCGCTCAGTTACAATAAGATTTACCGTCACACAGTGTTTTACCAGTACGAGGTTGAAGTTAATCGCTTATGTGTTAGTCTTTGGTCCATTTTATTAATATTAGATAACTTTTTACAGTTTGTTTTTATGTAAACTAATTACAATTATATATAAAGACTACTGCTTATACAAGATTAACTTTATTTTGTGAAAATATACAATCTTAATTTAAATTTTACAAAATACAGCGTTTCTTATTGCGTAGATAAAAACTGAATCGCTAAATATTACGATACGTTGTTACGTATACATTTTACTAATATATGTTTTCTACGATTTATGTCTTAAAAAAATTTGTTTCATCATAATATCTTTAAATTAAGATAACTTTATGCCCGGACATCCGATTCAAATTAAATAAAGACTATTATTATTTTGCTTAAAGCCAATTTTATATTATCAAGCAAAATTTACATTACTTAATGTAAAGACGTGCACAAACAACCAAACAGAAAGGAAAGAGATCATTATTTAGTGATTGATCTCTTACCTTATTGTCGTTTCCTTTCTTTTTTTATACATAACCGTACGTACAGATACCTGACTAACCTTTTTTTATAAGTATTGATTAATATTTGCTAAACCTAACCAGCTACAGTTTTGATGGGTAGCTAAGTATAAGTTAATACGTCAAACCGGTTAAAATTAATAAATATGTATATGTTATAAAATCATACAAGTGTGGTTAATAATATATTAATACTTAGTGACAAACTCTAGCTATAATAGTTGCCAAATGCGGTGATAGAGTTGGATGGTCATTTCGGCAACCGCAAACCCGTAAATTAGAGGGTCTGAGTGTACGACATTAAATACTATTCACACCATACAAGAGAACCGGTGTCATGATATTTTAACATATGAAACTTAACTAGCAATACCTAAATATATTATTATGTATTTTATTACACACCTTAATAATGTTGGTATATGTAAATACTGAGCGTCAGATTTTCAGTCTTTGTTTTGTCTAAAATATTGCATTTTTAGGAAAATGTCTATATAAATAAATTTAAAAGGAATGAAATGATCTCTGCCATACACATAATATATGTTTTTTTATATCATAATATACAACTGAAATATACATAATATATGTTTTTTTATATCATAACATAGGAAGCAAACACATGGTCCCCTGATGGAAAAAACAACTATCACCTATGGAGACCAAAGATGTTAATGGTGTGCTGCGAACCTTGTATCGAAATCTTTATTGCCACGCTTCCAAGTCCGAACATGACAATGACAAGCACTGGCGCTATTGCAGTGGGAATAGGTAAGGCGGTGGTACCAAACCACTTAGACCTAGTAGCCACCACGGTAATGACTTACATAGCAAATCGTGCGCCCTTACGAACAACCTGGCAGAACGGCAGATGGTTTATTCTACAAAGGAGGCTCGGACCAACACAGGAAGAATAAAATAAATAAAAAAGAAAAAAGTAAGTTTGCCCTCATTCCTTACGCTACTTTTCGTTTCAGTTGCGTCACAACAGTTCCATATAAGATTTCGTGGAACTTTTGCAAATTAAAATTTTTCTTTTTTAAAATATGGATTTCCGCAAAGTAAGGCCTGAATCTATTAAATATTTAAATAAATAATATAAATATGTATACAAAAATTGCTGGTTTAATTTTTAAAGTTTTTTCACGATAAAGCTGTGTTATAATGTCGAGTCGAGTCCCATCCTCGCCCGCAGGGTATTTAGCCGTGGTATTCGTTACTATTTGACCCGCGCCAACACTGATACCCCGTTGTACAAATAATATGATTTCTCTATAATTAAATCATATTTTATCATTCTGTAAACGACTACGTATAAATAGATATATTTTCTGTCTACTAGGATTCAAAATAAAGTAAAACATTTTACATTTTTTTCCATTATATTTTCCGCACTTTGCCACTTGAGCCGTTGTACGTAGATATAGATATATAATAAAATTCAAATTCAAGTTAGGTGCGGTCATATTTTACCCATTGAGTGCCGGTAGAAACTTAAAAAATACCAAGCGGTCAAATATGATCGACTGGGATTCGACAGGTCAATCCCGTTGTAATCATATTTATACTCAGGCCTTTTTTTGTTACTTCTTTTTTGGGGTACGCTAATTTTAGACAATTCTAGCTCTTTTAATCAAGAGAGCTATATCACTCTTTTCTTTTCAAGGAGCCGTTGGTCGCAACAGCTCTTTTGTGGGTACTCTGTGCCTTCGCGTACCCCTACAAAAAAGCTCCGATTATATTTATTGTATTAAACAAAAAAGTTATAATTCTGTTTAAATATAGCGATAGTTTCAAAACTGATTTTTCTGAGAGTCGTATCAAAAGCGTAATATTATTTATATAAATAAAAATGAATCGCTGAATGTGTTGCTTAGCGTAAAACTCGAGAGTAGCTGAACTGATTTAGCTAATTTTTATTTTGTAATATTCATTGGATTCCGAAGAAGGTTTTTATGGAGAAAAAATTGAAAAATTGTAAAGAAAATAATAAAAACAACACTTTTCTTTCACTTCAGAACCTGTTCCTACTGCCAACTATTTCACGTTTTAAATCTGTTCTAAGGCAGTACGACGTACGTCGGGTCGGCTAGTATTTTATATTAATAGTAAGTTACAAACACTTGTACTGTTTTACTTAGGTTTTATTTATTAACACCTAGTTGTACAGTATTGACTTGTATTGACTTATTGCCCTGATGATGCCTTAAAATGCGAAACCGGTTGGTGTAATTAATAAAACCTAAGTAAAACATTACAAGTATTTATAGTAAAATATTTTTATTAAAATGACTATAAAAGAGATTTGTTCCTGATTTACTATGATGTTTCCTCAGTAAGGAAGTAGATCATGGATCCGTAGATTAAATAGCTGTGTCGGGTAAAATATTTTTAATCATATTATTCAACTGTATGTCTTATGTGTAAAAAAACCGAAAAAGCAGTTGGAAACTTCATAACTTACAATCTATGTTAATCTATATATTAATATTATAAATGCGAAAATTTGGCTGTTTGGATTTAGGGATGGATGGATATTGTTACCTACTCAATCACGCCAGAGCTACTGAACAAATTTAGATAAAATTCGACACACGGTTAGATAGTTACCTGGACTAGCACATAGGCTACTTTATCTTGGAAAAATAAGTTATTCCCGCGGGATTCTTCAAAAACTTTTATGTAGCGGACTAAATGATGCAGCTAATATTACAAATGCGAAAGGATTTGGATGTTTGGATGTATGCATTTATGGATGTTTGTTACTCAATCACGCAAAAATGGCTGAACTGATTTGGATGAAATTTGACACCCACGTAGATGATGACCTAGAATAGGAAAAAAGCTAATTTCTATCTCGGGAAAATAAGTTACTTCCGCGGGATTCCCCAAACACTTATAATGCAGCGGGCTGCGCGGTGCTTCTAAAGTAATATAAATAATGCATCACTCTAGTTAGAAATGTGGTAAGCTATCAGAAACTTGTGGCAAAATAATATTTCATTTTCTATGCTTTTCTTACGAGGATAAATTTGGAAAACAGGTATCACGAATAATAAAGTTTATTATAAAGTGTCAGAAATTGCCTAGTGATATTTAATCCTTTATGTTAATTTTAACAATTAAAGTATGGATAGTTGGTATCACTCACATCAGATGTAGAATAAAATTAACTAAAATTGTTTGATTTTTTGTTTAGTGCAATGCTGTTCTATTTTGCCGAGGATACTCCGATTACGAAGTGAAACATGTGTTGAGTACATATACTATGTATTTTTATTTATATCAAATACTTTCTATTGGTACAATAGAAATTTAGTTTACCATGATTCACCAGTTTTCGATTGACGAGATGAGTAGTGATCGCTGCTTTCTACCACAGTATACTGGAGACTAACAGTAGTCAATCTACATACATGTGATATTCGAGCAACGCACACATAAACACCTTTCACGGACGCGATATCTCGGAATGGTTCGGTACAGTTTGTACCGCACCAGTCCGAGATATCGCGTCCGTGAGAGGTGTCTATGTGTGCTATGCTCGAATAATACTTGTTTGTAACAATGACTTCTTGTAGTCTCTAAGTATTCTGTGACTCTACCGACCCGATAACAATTACCGACTATTTTGAACGATATCTGAGGCACGGGAGTAGTAGCAGACCACCCGTCAGACTCCGAGCTGCTACTAAAGTTTTGGACCATAAAAACCATAATAATACATTTGGCTCGACCCAGGGATTGAATCTGGGACCGAATATGTTAACACCTAGATCACAGACAGACAGTCGAAAAATTAAATTACTTTAATTTCTTCTTTGCAATATACATTTTGTGCAAAGTAACCAGAATCTATAAACTGTACATATTTTCTAGAACAATATATTAGTTTATATCTAAAGGAAGCAAAATTTCCCGTATAATGAATCCCTCGTGCTTACCAGTTGACTGCGAACGATTACATAAATCATAGTTATGTGATTAATATTGTTTATCTAGACATATCTGCCTGGGTTTACTGTTGTTGTTAATGTTTCTCATTATATGTTTTTGTTAAGGTCAGCCGTTTAATCAAAAGACTTCCTTGATGTTTTAAATTAATAATATATATTTTTTAATTTTTCATTATTTCGCGTTCATAATTTTCAACATTTTAAAAGTATTTTTGGAATGAAGTTTCTCATCGGACCGTAGGGACTTGGCAGATGGGGGCTAGGCGAAAAAAGTGTAGGTATCTTTTGCCACGAGTTACCGTCACGAGTCTTTCTTTTGTGTAAACGATTTAATTTCCTTGTAAAACTCAAAAAGAAACTCATAAAGAAATTAAATAAGGAAAAGGTAGGATGGGGGAAGGGAAGAACAGAGGGGGGGAAACTACATCCAAAATTTACATAAATTACAAACCATACGCCTTCGAGTAATATCAAAATATATTTGAGAGTAGTGGCGAATTCAAACTCAATCATATTCGTTTTGAAAAAACATGTATAAAATCTAAGTTCTAAACTCGTAAAAGTAATTACTTTTTTTTAGTATTCTAGTCACGTAAGGCTTATAATTTTTATATGAATAATGGTCGCTTTAAAACAACAAGGCGTAATGGAATAATTCTCATTAAAGTAATAAATATTAGCTTATTTATAATAATCGTCCTTGTGTTTCCTCTTTTTTAAGCCGTGTGGCTTTGACCCTAGTTTTAAGAGGGTCGCAGCAAGAAGCCCCTCTTAAACACTCTTAAAACTTACCTTTATGTTTTGGCGGTATGCGTATTTGTAAGAAAACATCAATATTTGCTTAAAACTAAGGCTGAAGTATTAGGAAACTCAAATTTTAGAAACATTGAGAAACTGCACGTACTTAGCCAAAAATTCAACATTTGTAAAATCTATATATTGAATATTTATTAATATATACGAGGGTGGATTGAAAAGTACAGATCCATTCAATTCTAAAAATCAAATCTACCCACATTATTTATTTCAGTCCAGAGCAGTTAATTGTGTGAAGTTCGAAACGTGTGCAATAATTTGTTGTGATTTTATAAATTTTTTAACAAAGCAGTCGGACATACTTTCTGCAAATGGAGCAAATTGAGCAGCGTGCCGTCATTAAGTACCTCTATTTGAAGGTGCTATCACCGAATGCACGAACTCAAAATATCATAGTCAACGAATTGGGTTTTCACATAGTGTCTGCGAGGTGGGTTCCGCGACTGGAGTTTGGAGTTATTTGAAGCCGATGCAAATGGTTTTATATATATATATATATATATATATATATATATATATATATATATATATATATATATATATATATAATAAAATCTTACAATTAAAAAAAAATATGATACTTATTCGCCACCTCCCATAGGTGTAGTATTATCAGACTTCAATTTATGATCATACAAAGAACTGTTAAAAGTTTTAGGGTGGTACAATCGTTTTGCTAAAATAAAAAAAAAACTTCTTTGCGGCGGTATGGCGACCATTGGAAACCATCGGAAAAGTATGGCAATTTTATAATTTCGTGAATGACTACTCGACTATGATAGCTGTGCAAAAATTAGCCTGGTATAAATATTGCTATTGCTTTGAAGAAGTTAATGATTATTGGGGATCCATTAACTCTGTTAATAGTATGTAATTACTATGTAATACCTTTTCATGAAAGCGATTCGCGGATCACATCACAGAATTTTCTTAAAAGTCATTTCACAAAATCGCCAAATGAAATTAAGGTATTTTCTAATCGATGCGAGAGCTGGACGTCGTCGGCCATATAGTGCACCTAGTGCTGGTAAAATAAAAATAGTATTAATATTTTAATATTTTAATTATTACTACGCGGTACTAATTTTGGCAACCGGACGTAGCGAATTTTATAGTATTCTCTTTTATTTGTTTTTGAAATAAAAAATAAATGAATATTATTAAAGTAGCTTATTTTTGCATAAGAATAAAATATAATTTTATTCTATGAAAATTTAACATATATATATATATATATATATATATATATATATATATATATATATATATATATATATATATATATCATTATTTGGTAACAAAAAACCCAGTTAATATTTCGTTAATTTTCGTTGTAATTGGCATATTTGCTTAATTAATTAGATATAGTTATAGATATTTTAGTAAAAAAGTAATCCATTCAGGCACAATTACGGATGTTTCTGGTAATTAAGTATTTTTTCTAATTAAGTTTGTTGATTCTAGCAGTAGCAATACCTTTTGGAAAAGTAGCTTCCTTACGTAATTGTCGAAACTTGATTTCGGAGAACATTTATTATAAGAAATACAATTGATAATTAAAAATTATGTTTCATTGAAGCAATATTTAAAAGATTGCACTATCTAATAATATGAAAGTAGAAAGTAAGTAAGTACCTTATAATATGAAAAATGAGGAGTTGGAAAATTTTGATTTCTTGTCAAGAGTTGGTCTAACGTGTGAACTGCCTCTTAATACTTTTATTTTGACCGCCTTAATTATACTTTCATGCCCATAGAAATTATATATAGTTAATGCCCTTTTTAACAACATTCACACACTTAACACTCTCGCTGCTATACAATATCGTTAAGATAAGCACAAAATTATGCAGGACAAGACGGGCACACTGACTTAAGACAGTGCTTTCAAGCCGTTTCTCTAACACTATCCATTATATTCCTCAAACTAGTCATGTGTATTGTATTGTTCATATAAACTATTTTATGGTAGCGCTTTATAGTCTATATACTATATTTTTCTAGTTTTGCGTTGAGTCTACATAGCGCACTGTTAATATAACGCTATGCATTACATTAACTACCACAACTCTACCTCATACACATTCTTCATAATCTATCAGCGATCTCTGCTAAAAGTACATCTATGATATACAAACCTACTCGACATTCCAACACTATATCATTAACCACAACTCTGCATTCATTTAAATTATTTCCCTTTGAAATATCAGTACCATTTTTTCGCTTTTAAAATACATAGTTTTATAACTTTATGTAGTAGAACCGCTAAGAAAATGTCCGTACAACTCGTAGCAAGCGCTGTGTATGATTAATGAATTTCAACTATAAGATCATTTTATAGTTTCCACTTACGAAGCAACTGAGCTAAAACATCTGGTAGCACTTTGTCTTATCATACTCAAGATCCTTTACTGGTCTTGTTATCGTCTACATAATAAGACAGTTAAAAAACTTGTTAATGATTTAGGAAATGAATATAAAACATTCTATTTTTCATTTACAAATTTAAACACAAACTCATTTATCTTAACTAATATTACAAATGAAAGTGAGTTTTATTTGTTACTCACGCTTTCTCTTCTACTATTAGATCGGTAATCATGAAATTTTGCATACACATTGTTTGTGTACAAAAAAGCACATAGAGTAACTTTTATACTCACAAAAAATACTATTTCCTAGAGAAATAAGCTATAACATGAGCGAACCCAAGGAAATAGCTAGTAGAGGCTAATATCATCATGCCTTGCTTAAATTAGTGGTTTTTTGTACAGCGAAATAAAAATCAATAATATTTTACTTGTCTACCCGACTCAACGGTTATTAAACATGGAAACTCAAAATCTCAACCCAATGTGTTCAAACTACAACTATTTTAAAGCAAGTGACCGCTGCCGCCCGTGGACACATCTCTCTCTTGTAGTTGCGTTAATGGCCTTTTAATAGGTAGTGTCTCTTTTCTTAAAGATTTGGCTGTGCGAGTCACTACCATCGTGACTACTAGGTGATAGAGTTCTACATTGTCTCACCCCGGTCTGGTACCACCGCATTGCCTATTTTTGCCGCAAGAGCTTCAGTGCTTGTCACTGTCATATTTCCGTTTATAGAGAGAGGTAGCCTGCAGGCGAGCCATCTGCTCGTTTGTATTTAATAATATAAAAAATATATTTCAAGGATTCCCACAATTGGTTCCATAGAAGAGTAGTGTGGGGCAAAAATGTCTCGAGTATCGCGCATTTGCACCAATCCCCAGTGAACCAATTGTACAAAAAAGTAGAAACTGACTTCTAAACGCCAAGATATTAAACTCTTTACTTCTGTGTAATAAAGGATATTCATGTCATAAAAACAGCACAACATCTCTTAAAGAAGATCTTATATAAAGTACAAGTCGATAAAAAATCTCTTATGGAATCGATTTTTCTTTGCGGAAATCTATAAAGTAACTAATGATAACTTAGTGGACGTAATTCCTCTATTATTTATATAATAATCATTACATTCACTTTTTTTCGATCGGATCTTGTTGTATCGGTTTCTAAAGTAAATTAGGTAACAGACATTACCGTGCTGTCACCGGATAGCAATGTATAGTGAAACGCCAGAACTGACTACCTTTTATTCTGATAGAATATTATATTTTAAATTCCTATCTTGATCTGGTCCTTTTCTGGAGTATAGTCCATATTGCTTTTCTATCAGTCAGCTCATTAAAGGTAAACCGAGGAGGGGGAGATGTATCTTTCTATGTGAAGACTATATTTTTTATGCCATTAACTCATTACATAACATTAACAAGCAATCGCTCTCCCGAAAGAAAGAGAACCTATCAGCTATAGACACCAAAGATTTTAATGGTGTGTCGCTTTCCTTGTGGGTAGATGTATAAGTTAACCGGCTACCATACCCTCCAAACCGGAACACTAGAATCTGTGCTTGACTCTATCATTTTTATAGTATGAAAAAAGAACTAACCAAAATATTTCCATAACACACATAACATTTCTTCGCCACGACGGACAGGAGAGCATCTGCTTATTTTTTAACCTGTGATATGAAAAAAATAAATTATAGATTGGTATATATTAAAAACCAGTGAAAGAAATCCAGCGAGCTTGTTATAATGCACAGACCAAAAATTACTTAGGCGCTAATGGAACGTAAAAGTATTTCACCACAAGTCCAGCAACTTGAAGTGGATTCTTAGAAAGTTGTATCGATATGAAGTTAAAGTTTGTAAAATTTCCGACATGTTTTCTTTTACGCTTAACCGAAGAGAAAATGCCAAGAATAATAATAAGCAGTGGAAATTCTGAAGCATACGTAATATTAAGTTTTCCCTTTGCTTTGTACAGTATAAAATTGTTTACGAAAGTACAGTACAATATTCATTGTTTTGTGTAATAGATATTAATTATAACTAGTATAAATATTTAATGGCTTCATTAAAATTCGCTCCTGGATTCAATCCATAGGTCGTGCGTAATCGCAATTGGGTGTTTTTGACAAAAATTGTCCCCAGTAAGACCAGGCTTTTTAAAACTTCAATGATTTTAATATTTTTTACGAGGCACATCAAAAAGTAAATGAAATGTTAAATAATTTGGGCAAATGTTTTAGAATCAAGTTTAACTAATACATACTATAAACGTAAATATTTTTTTATTTATTTTAAAGAAAATTCTAATACGAGGTAAAAATTTTGTTTTCCGACGGTGTTCTCAGAGAATTAAAGATATCGTGTTTGTAAAATACTTCTCCTCAAATATGTTGAAAGTGCTTTAGAATAGTATATGTTTGGTCATTACGGTGCTCTTTTTTAAAGGGCAATGGGCCCACCTCTTGTTCCCACCACTGTAACTTCTGTAAACCAGAATCAACGGTGGCAACCGTCCTGATAACCACTGAGTTGCGAGCTCAGGGTGCCCTGGGGGAAAAGCTAAGCTGTCTTGGGACCCATATCGAATTTAATCAGAAGTGTATAGGAGGAGTAGGAAAATACATCCAGTTTCCCTCCCTTTACAGCAGGAGACAGCGTAAAGATAAAGCAAAAAAAACTGCTAAGAAATGAGACGTTTACAATCAGGTTAAGCCTGATTGTTATTGCACCACGGTAATTTAGGGATTTGAGGTCCTACGAAATTGGCCTACTTAATTCTGCTTCCAGTAGTACGTATCACAAAATCGCTTGAAGGCACGGAAATTCCCACGTGTTGCTACAAGGTCGGAATAGTAGATTACCCCGGATATACATCGTATACTATCAAGCATTTGGTTACGTTCGTTTTGCCAGAGATTACACTCCCAAAGAATATGATGTGCAGTTTGTTCATATTTACAGTTTATGGTAGAGCATTTGCAAAAAGGAGAAGGAACTAACTTGAACGAGAATAATTTAGCTTTAAAATTGCCATGACTAGTAAGAAACTGTGCAACACTATAATCTATTTCTATCCACGTTTTACTTAATCGTTCACGGACGCAAGGGAAAAAAATATATAAATGCCGTCCTTTGGTTGAGCAGCACCAACGCAACTGCCATTCATTTATTAATTCATTAGTAACATCCGTCACTAAACCTAAATATGTTACGGACTCCTTTCTCTTTAATGTGCTATTATTTATTTTTATACTGGGAGACGATATAAGCGAACCTTTTAGTATTAAGTAGAACGTTTTATGAGGCGCCAATTTTAAATGATTTCTAAATCCCCAGTTGGATATCAAATTAAGACTAGTATAAGCCAGTGACTTTACCTGTGCTCGTGTGTTTGCTTGTATTATTAAAGCAACGTCGTCCGCATAGCCTATAAGCGAGCATCCTTCAGGCAAGGCTAGTGAAAATAAATCGTCAAATCCTAAGTTTCATAGGTATGGCGAAAGTACTGATCCCTGTGGGCAGCCCAGAGTAAGGCGTTTAGACGCAGCGTAATGCCCTAGTTGTAATTTCAAATGACCGTTTTCTAAATACGATGTAATTAGTTGATATATATTAGAATAGCATCCCCTTATTTTTAGTTTCAATAATAACATCGGCCACCACGCGTTATCAAAAGCACCTGAAATATCCAAAAAAAATACCCACAACATAATTATTTTGTGATAATTCTACCGTTTTGCTCATGGTTAGCACTGCATCTGCCAAGCACCGTTCTGTCAGGCAGGTCGTAAAAGGCGACCGATTGGCTATGCAAGTCACTGCCATCGTGACTACTAGGTGGTAGAGTTCTGCATTTTCTCGCCCGGGATTTGTACCACCGCCTTACATATTCCTGCCGCAATAGCTTCAGTGGGTGTCACTGTCGTGTTCCGGTTTGGAGGGTAAGGTAGTCGGTAAACTTATGCATGTGGCATTAGACCTCGCCACAAGATAGCAACGCACCATTAACATCTCTGGTGTCTATAGGCGATGATTGACTCTTACCATCAGGAGACCCATCTGCTTGTTTGCTATCTTATGATATAAAAAAATATAGAGATAGGCTCTTGAATAAACAAAAATAATATGTAAAATTTAAATATAACTAATTTGAAATGAATAAAATGTAAATAAATATTACAGCAATCTGTGAGATTGGCAGCGAAAACTGAACCTCCTAAGAGGATTCTTTGGTGGTTTCTTTGACCCAAAGACATCGTGAAAATACATTTACCACCTCACGACTGTGACACAGGGCAATCTTACCCTGTGTAATAGTCGTAAAACGTAAATAAAAAATCATACAAAATTTTGTGCAGAGGACTTTTCAAACACTAAAGTTAATTGCTTTACGAACACTACCCCAAATAGGTCCCTAATGAACTTAATGTTTACAATATTTACCGTATACCTGGAAAATGCCGACCGGTGACCTTTGTGCATTAACTCGTAAAAAGTTTTATGTTCGCTCACACTCTGTTAGTTTATCCACAACTTCTAGTACAGTGTCAAATTGCTTTCTAATTCCAATATACGGATAGCGATTAAAAGAATACCAACAAGTAAGAAGTTTCTTGGCCAAAAGACTAAAAATAAAAAAGTTTAAAGTCGATTAACTCCATTATCCATAATTACTATAGCAATAGGCTAGTTGACTACATTTGAAAAACCAAAAAACTATTTTTTTAAATACGTACATTTATAATACAAATTTCAGTTTTAAAATTTAAATTTACCGCGTAAACGCTCTGAACTGTCATGGCGTCCGCAAGACATCACGCTGTACTTAATATCTACGTGACACACACTTTGGTTTCTTTCAAAACGACAACCTCAAGATGACGTTTTACCACTGTGTGACGTAACACTTCCAGATTTGCGTTTACTGTCATGTGACTTAATGTCTATTTTTGCCGAAATTATATCGTAAAAATATAATTAATTCTTAAATTTTATAATAAATATTTTAGTTTTTTGTTATCTCCATAAAATGACGTGTATAATTTAGAGGTCAATGTCTCCATATTATACTTAATCATTAAAATCTTAGTAGATACGAGCCTATTGTTTGCGGCGACAGGCAACAGATACGACAGAAATGAAAAAAGTGGAGGCACAAATCAAAAAGTATCGGTGTAGATCTCATCTAATAATCATGGTAAATTTCTTTGTCTTTTACAATTTGCCTGACATGAAATCAGCCTATTCATCTAAAGTAGACCTCCTTGTTCAAAATACTGAGTTTGTTTAATCAAGGACTCATTAAAAGAGTTAGTATGTTTATTTTTTGCAAAATTTTTTTTATTTATTCCAACGTATACGCTGAAACGAGGCACGCTAAAAGTGCGATGGAAAAAATTAAATTGACTTGAAATATCAACTATATTATCTTAAAAACCACTGAGCCGATTTTGATGGAACTGAAACTGTTCCCTAAGTGAAAATATACCCAGTTTAAGTCTAAAAGAATTATCTCAATATGATTGTTAGTTCTCGAGGAATTCGTGGACAAACATATAAAAATACCAACACAAACATGCAAACATACATACACTTACGAAATTTAGTACAAGTGCTTGGACGCCTAAAGAAATCATCATACTCGAATATTATGCAATTTCAACAATAATATTACACACATACATATCAAACTTATAACCTCAGTTTTTACGTCGGTTGAAAAGAGCCTTGTCCCATGATACAAAGTTTGTTTAAACAAGGATTTATTGAGATGAGATGGTAAGTATATTTTTACGTGAGATTTTTTTTTGCAACGTATTTGCTACAACGAGCCAGGCTAAAAGGATAAAATTACAGAAAACTTTGTTAATATAAATAATTTATAGACATTTCTAAATATTTTAATAAAATTATAAATTACCTGGAAAGGCCTGGAAATAACAATAGTTTATACAAAGATCAGACTATGACGTGGTCTGGTTAAAATAACAATGGTTACCTATCCTTGTTAAATAAATGATTACTACTAACCCTAAAGTTTGGGATAAGTTGCCCGGTATTGTTTAACTTATTAATTGCGGTTGGACCCGTATATAAACTATGCCAGATGCAGCGGTTATGAATATTCAGGAACTTAAGATAATAATCTTATAATCAATTTACTTGTTTTATTAAAAGCTTGCCTTTTGTAGTGCTTTAAAATGTTATTTGCTTTATTTTTTTATTTTGTGTGTGTGTGCAATAATGTGTTAAATAAATAAAAAAAACAACTGAGATAGAAAAATACTTTTAATCTGTACAAATAGGTAACCACATAAAATTTTCACATGGTGTATAGCCGCTATAAGTACCTTAGTGCAGATAAAATAAAAAACGAGAATAAAATAAAGCAAAAATATTTAAATATACAGGTGCATGATATATGCATTTTTATCCATTGCCAACATAATAGCAAGTGTTTATCGCTATATTGTTCCTATTAAGAGAGTAAGGTAGCCGATAACTTGTGTGACATTCCATCCATACTACGTGGAAAGCAACGCACCATCAGCACTTTTGGTGTCCATAGGCAACTGTTTACCCTTTTCATAAATATCTTCTTATTTGCTACTCTGTGACATAATACCAATAGTGTACAGCAGTATAATATTTTTCATGTACGATTCCGACTTACACATTGCCCGTTCTTGTTTTATTGACAGCATATCTAAGTGCCTCTGCCTACCTCTTCAGGGATACCGTCATAAAGATTTAATTACGCAGGCGTAACAAGGGACGAAAATCAGTACAAAATAAAACTTCAAAAATTTGTACGCGTTTTTTAATGGCTTTTTTAAGTTGAAGGCTGTTTTAATTAGATTTTTGTGGTAGAAGTTATAAAACTGCCATACATCTTAATTAAGTGCTTGAGCAGGCCAAAGAAGTTTCAAATTCATTTACATAATTATCAGCTGGTGATTTAGATTTCCAATATTTTAAATTACTACTTAATACGGATGAGATTTAGCACTCTTGGGAATTGCTACAATCAGATTGCAATTTAAGGTTTACAAATCGACGGGTCCCAAGAACAAAATCTTATGGAGAGATCAGACGAAATTGTTTTTATAATAAAATTCACATTAAACACGCATAAAGCTACAAGACAATATATTTTTTATATTTATTGGTCTTTTGTTTTTGGAAATACTCAAGTGAACATCATCTTATCTACAATGTACTCCCACAAACAAACATATTGTAATTTGGTCATTTTGTAGATACGATTTTGTTCTTGGGACCCGTTGAAACTTTTTTTTACACGTCATATTAAGTCGCCCCTGTGGTTTAGTGGTCCAGTGTAGGCGTTGACCACATGAGGTCCCGGGTTCGATTCCCGGATCGGGCACATTAAAAAAAGTGTTTTATTCAGTTTTCTGAGAAACACAAAGTTAGTTGCCCGGTATTGGAAAGTGCCCGGTTGGCGATAGACTTGCCACCTATCACATTTTGTGGAACCAAGTATCTTCGGCTAATCATGGGTGCACTTGTTGCACCTCTGCCTACCCCTTCGGGCATATGGACGTGAAGATACTTTTTTTTCTTTTTTGTCATATTAACTACAATTTGACTGTAGTTAGCATCGAGTTACTCAAACCAATTGTGATTGGAAAGCGAATGATAATACATATATTTAAAAGTCGGTTTTTTAAACGTAAGAAACAATTTTATAGTAAACAACATACCTGCATACGTTTTTTTTTAATTATTATTACAATTTCATTTCATTTTCGGACAAATACATTTGTCTTCCATCTTCAATGTACAAGATTTCATGGAGTTGGGGAAGCCATTGCTACCGCAGTCATCTTGGAGATAATACTCCCGGCGGCTAAGTTCCCATAATATGACTAGGCTGCTGCAGCCATACTGCCGCTGGCGATACCGGCACTACCGAAACCGAGCCACGGGGCGACCCACGCCGCTCCAAGCCCACCAAAAAGCTCGGTGTGCTCAGCAGAGCGAGGCAGTACTTCTTGCCGGCCCATCGCCTTCAACTTTATAAGGCTCAAATTCGTCCCCACATGGAGTACTGTTCTCATCTCTGAGCCGGAGCTCCTCAGTACCAGCTCCTTCCTCTTGATCGCATTCAGCGTAGAGCGGTTCGAATCGTTGACGACCTGGCTATTTCGAAACGGCTGGACTCTTTGGCATTGCGCAGAGATGTTGGCTTACTCTGTATCTTCTATCGTATCTTTCATGGAGAGTGTTCCGACGAGTTATTTGGATTAATTCCTGCCGCCGAATTCCATCATCGGACATCGCGTCAAAATTTGAAATTCCATCCTCACCATCTCGATGTCTGGAAATCCACAACTGTGCGTTTCTCTCGACACTTTTTGCCTCGCACTACTTTGTTGTGGAACCAATTACCGGCAGGGGTGTTTCCAAACAGTTACGACTTGGGGGCCTTCAAGAAAAGAGCTTTCTCATTCTTAAAAGGCCGGCAACGCAACTGCAAGACCTCCCGTATTGTGGATGTCCATGGGCGGCGGTGATCACTTACCATCAGGTGCACCTCCTGCTCCTTATATTATAATTGATTTGCGTTGCGACTGGCGCCTTTTGAATCATAATGTTTCAACCGACGGTTTCAACTTTCAAATACAAAATACAAAATGATACATCATGCAGTGCAAAATCTACAACAAAAGTTTTTTATTGAATTTGCAGGCATACGAGCGAGTGGACTATGCAGTGGAAAGCAGTCACCACTGCCCATGGCCATTTACAACACAAGGGGTTGATTGCCAATGCAATGCCGGGTTCTAAAGAATTTGTTGATCTTCCTCTTAAAAATCCCGATATCAAAGCTACTCGGAAAAACCGTGTGAGGTAGGCTGTTCCAAAGTTTGACTGTTCGTATAAAGAAAGTACGATCGAACAGTTGTAGATGACCAATCTCAAGATTGTGTGGGTGGAATCTTTCATTACGGCGTGTAGAATGTTCGTACTAAATCGAAAAATCATCAGAACACTCCCCATTTATACAGACATATAAATACAATATAAAAAATAATACAATAAAAAAATCGATCAACTATTGAAGGAATTTAGCTGTAAAATTTAAGCAAATTTGTCAATACTTTGCTTTTTCTTTTTTCGTTTTTTTTATATCTGTGATCAGATATATCTTTATAATTATTTATTTTATATATTATTATTTTAGATAATTTTAAGCTAAAATAATACGATACTGTTAATGTAAATTAATTTCATGGCATAAAGTAAAGAGAATTCTATTTTACCTAAAAATAACGAGTAGGTATATGAGGTAATATAATATAATAGTATAAGGTATATGAGGTAATATAAGGTAACCTTATATAAAGTAAAATTGAAATTCTAATTTAATATTTACCTATCCATATCATACAAAAAAGGTAGAACTACCTACAATAGATTTAAACAAGAAACTTTTTATTGACCCTGTTTTTGTTATTTTGTTAATAACTTAGATATTATTATTAAATTTACTAAAGTTATTAATGAAATTTTGAATAGTATCAATAAACAGATATAGAATTTAGGATTTTGAAACATTACTATGATATTAGACCTTTTCTTGAAATTAAAAAAAATATTTTAAGAAATCATCTTCCGAGAACATTTGCATAGGATAGCAATTTTCTTCTTATATAGATAATAAATACAATATTTCCTTATTGAATACGGTGGTATAACTAGTAACCTGCTAGAATTTTCAAACTTTTTAGACGATGATAATTTTCGGAGTTTATCTTGCCTAGTAAACGTTCAAAACCTAAAATTATACGTAATCATAAATTAAAAGTTAATAATAGAAAAATACTACTCAATCTATATCACAATTTCGATGTAATTTCCTAGTCCTATAATATATTTCTGACTACCCTCGTTAGATTTTCCTAGAGCAACCTGAGCTCGGAACTCAGTTCTCAACAGAAGGTTGCCGCTGTTTATTCTGGCAGTACCCTTATTAAAGTATAATCATCAAATCTCTCAAAAACTATTAACATGGTGTTATTTGACATGATTTACTTAGTTACCGGCACGGTTCTTGAGCGCTCGGAGTGAGGATCGCTTTGCACACGACAAAATAAATCGTATTACGGACGCAATAAGTTATATAATTCACTTCTGCGCAAGTCAGGGTCAGCGTTTAAAAAACGGGCCGAATACTATATATAACACTTTGTTAACACTTTTCAATTATTGCAAGACAATTTGTTGATTAAAAAACGATTAAAAATAAAAGATTGTAGGTAAAGATTATGTTTAGGACTTGTTTAGGACATGTTTAGCACAATTATGCGTCAGATTCATACTTGAAACTGAAAATGCGTAACTTCATAATATGCTTCTTAACACATCCTCAAGATAACAAGTAACTCATTTCGTTTTACTTTTTTAGTTGTAAACAAATATATATCATTAATTAATGAATTCTAAGGAAGAATAGAAAATAAATTGGTAATAAACAAAGCCGGTTTGTGTATTTAACAAATAGTGTCATAAAATCTTGCGCCAAGAATATTGTTCTGAAATAAAAGAAACGCTATCACCCTCTTTTTTAATTCCGCAACATTCAACGCCTGAGGCGGCTGAAATAATGAAAGCTATTCAACTGAAGTACGGCTATAGAAATACTTGTAATTTGATAAAATTGTAGAGCATGTCAATGGTCTAAGAACAAAAAAAATATTTGTAAAGAAACCGTCACCGCATAATTTTGTGGTAATTAAATTTTGCAATGCAAAATTTATGTATGATGTTTTAACACTATGAGACAACGCTAATAAGATTTTATCACGACCATTAAAGATCGTCTCCTGGGCGAAATTCGACCATAAAGTAATAATGAAATATTTTCTAGTTTTGACAACAGACTTTAGACATAAAGAAAATAGTATACATGTGTACATATTACCATGTATGTCACATAAATATAGTGTGTGTAGAGGTAATATTTTATTTGTAACTTTTCTCGTGCATATTATTAAATATAAGGTCGACGCAAAAAATTTCGTATTGTTCATATAAAGGAAAATATTTTTTATGTATAATTTTTTATTTATTTATAATATGTATGTGCCGTTTTAATCAATGACTTGTTGTCATCTTGTGGGTAGTGCCATGATCCCATTCCTGTAGACATTTTGAGATTTTTGATGAAAAAATCTGACAGGTAGTGTTCACAGTGTTCTTTTGAGGTTAGCTTTATGGTTCCTAAAGCGTTCTACAATGGCGGAAACGGGTAAAAATCTGATGGAGCAAGGTCAGGGCTATACGTAGGATGCATCAACACATACCAGCCAAGCTCTCTCAATTTTTGCTACGTGGCTATATATGAGTGCGGTCTGGCGTTGTCATGGTGGAGTACCACGCCCTTCCTATTCCCCAGCTCCGGCCGGTTATTCTCAATAGCTTTTTCTAACCGCATCAGTTACTGATAGTAGAGGTCAGAATCGATAGTTTTACCCGGTGGTAAAAGCTCATAGTGGACGATTCCTTTCCAATCCCATCATATACATAGCATAACTTTGTTCCGAGTCAGGCCGGGCTTTGCCACGGTCTGTGGAGATTGTTCATGCTTCGAACATGATCTTTTTCGCGTATTCTTATCGTAAATCGTCCATTTTTCATCACCTGTAATCAACTGTTTAAGAAACGTTTTGGAATTGTTACGTTTTAACAAAGAACCACAAACGCAAATACGTTGCATTAGGTTTCTCTCAGTGAGATCATGTGGTACCGAAGTGTCAAGTTTCTTCTTGTACCCAGACTTTCGTAAAAGACGTAAAACTATTTTATGATCAATATCCAATTCTTCAGCAATGTCGTAACTACTAATATGTCGATCTTGCTCCACTTTCTCAAAGATGGCACTGATTTTATATATGACAGGGCGTCTAGAGCGAACCTCATCTTTCACACTAAAATTTCCAGACTTAAAACGCTTTCAGAATGTTACATTAAATGATGTTAAAACCAGCCAGTTACATTCAGTACAGATAAGGAGGTTTGTTTACTGATAATATATTAAAAATACGAAAGTACTTTTGCCCCGACCTATTATATTAGGTTCCGGTAGGCCAAACCACTGAACCGATTTGGATAAAATTTGGTACAAATATAGTTTGAGACCCAAGAAAGGACATAGGATAGTTCTTATCCCGGAATTTTATTTTAGAATTTTTTCCACGCGAACGAAGTCGCGGGCACAGCTAGTATTAATATATTCTTAACAGATAATTTAAATATTAAAAAATAGATTCTTGAATAAAAACTTCAACTCCCTTTTCTTCTGTACATACTTACATAACACAAACTTAAGCAGATAAGAAAAGTGAATCCATCACATAAAAATAATAAAAAATATGAGTATGCCTAAGAAGGCGCACTTAAGTTGAGCACGTAATTCTAAAACACAATCATGTAACAGAGACCAAATATTATTTGGTATAATACACAACGTCACTTATGTTGAGCACATAATTCTGAAGTGCAATAATATAACGGAGACCAAATATTATTTGGTATAATAAACAAAGTCACTTATGTTGAGCACATAATTCTGAAGTGCAATAATATAACGGAGACCAAATATTATTTGGCATAATAAACAAAGTCACTTAAGTTGAGCACGTAATTCTGAAACACAATCATATAATGGAGACCAAATATTATTTGGTATAATAAACAAAATCACTTATATTGAGCTATACTTCTGAAACACAATCATTTAACGGAGACCAAATATTATTTGGTATAACAAACAAAGTCACTTATGTTGAGCACGTAATTCTGAAACACAATCATATAACGGAGACCAAATATTATTTGGTATAATAAATACACAATCATATTATCGGAGACCAAATAGTATTTGGTATAATAAACAAAGTCACTTAATTGAGCACGTAATTTTGAAACACAATCATATTAATGGAGAACAAATATTATTTGGTATAATAAACAAAGTCGCTTAAGTTGAGCACATAATTTTGAAACGCAATCATATTAATGGAGGATCATATTAATTGAAACAAATAATATTTGGACTCCGTTAATATGACTGCTAATAATGGAGACCAAATATTATTTGGTTCAATACGCCTTCTTAGGCATACTCATATCCTTTGTTTACCTTAGTATTCTTCATAATTCTAGGCCACCAACTGTGTGAGCGTTTTTAATTTTTTTATTTGTCGAATAGTACTTGTGCTTATATTCCATCTCTCTTAGGTTTTGCTTCTTTCAAGGCTGAATTATTCTCTTATTCGTTTTTATTTTCCCGCTACGTATGTAGATAAAGAAGTTACTGATTTTGGCCCGATTTTCGAAAATCGAGTTTTCACCAGATCTCCACGTTTTGAGGTCCTAGGAACCTTTTCCGAGTATTTTCACGATGACGTCAGTATGTCTGTATGTATGTATGTGTGTGTGTGTGTTTGTGTGTATGGAAATATCTCATAACTTTTGAACGGCTGGACCGATCGAAACGCGGTTGATAGCATTCGATTGGATTACGCTCAACTTAGACTTCCTAAAAATTTGAACCAAGTGGGCCCAAGAGGTTTTTAAAAATTTTGAAAATAGCCAAAAAATGTTGGCGAAACAGTATTTTTTTAACATAACTTCCAGATTTATGTACTAGTTGAGTTCAAAAATTAATCAGCTATTTTCCTCAAAGAATAACATCTAATGCACAAATTGCACCAAAATCGGTTTATCCGTTTGGGAAAAATCGTTGACGAAAAATTTTGCAAAAAGTATTTTCAATATAACATCGGAATTTTTCAACCAATCATTTCTTGGCATTCAACGATATTTTAGTATTAAGAAAACTACGTCGAATGCCGTTTCAAAAATCAAAACCGAATCTAATTTTCAAAAATTATAGCTTTAAAATATTAAAATTATGTTGTTTTTAGCAAACTTACTTAATAATTTTGAAATAACTTTGAGGCTAATACACCGATTGACTTAAAAATCTTATCGGCTTTTTTCCTTTAAAAACTGCGTCAAATGCCATTAACTGGATCAAAATTGGACAATTTGTTTGTGATTTATCAATGACGAAAACTTTTGAAAAAAAAAATGTTTTTGACATTCGAAATTTTTCAACCTATTGGTTATTTAGCTAAAGCCATATTCTAGATCTCAAAAATTGGGTTGAATGTTATTCAAAAGATCGTAATCGATCATCATTTCTAAAATATACAACTTTTCAAAAATAGTATATTGCCATTTTTAACTTAAAAATCTATGCTTATAGCTTTTACTCTTCAGAGCTTAAAATACCTTAAATTAGCGGGAAGTCTCAAGGATGGCCCGTAGGGTGAACCGTTTACCGAATTTTTGTTAATGCATTTAGGTTGTAAAATTTATTTCCATCCCATACGGACCAGCAAATCTTTATTAATTTTGAAATACTTTATTTGACGCGAAAATTATAATGTAATGGTATAAATATTTATATTGTTGGGTTAAGGTGTTTATTATCTATGTTACAGTATTTATATACTATGTACTTGTATTAATTGTGAATTTAGTATCGTTGACTAACACCCATAATACAAGCACATAATATATGCTTAATTTGGAGTTAAATCAATTCCAGTAATTTGTCAACACTTTATAATGATATCATTTCAATAATGTAAAAAAAAAATAATTGTTTGATATTATTATTAGACTAGGAATTCGTAAAAGTCTAAATGAATATATTTTTGCGTCAGTTTTTTAGAACGTTTCAAGAGGTTATATCAAATTCGCTCCAAATCTCAGTTGAAGAAAGACGAATACTCGCAATTGGGAGAACCACAAAGCGGTTCGTGTTTAGGCGGTAGGCTGTGGCGAGTGTTGGTTCTCGTGTTAAGTGCTCTAGACGTGAAGACGCCGTGTCAAGGGTCTACGTGCCGCCCTGTGAGACGCAAGGATGCCTATGACCTCGTTGTGTTACAATTACGTAAAAATATTACTACAGGTTTACAAGATAAATGTTATAAAATCTCAATTATTCGAGTTTCTACTATTTCATATCAGTAAAATGTTTAAATACATATAAGAAGAAAGATCTCTTTATACGAGACCACTTACATGGTAGGCAGAGAGGTTCGAGTTTTATGTATCACAATCAGATTTGCCTAGCTTCTTCCACATTCATGTCTCTTTTCATGTAAATACGCCGATCCCGGAGACTTGACACCGCTTTAGGACAACAACCGATTAACATGATGGCCCTGTGTAGTCTTGATCTTACCCGGTACCTAAATCGTTCCACATTCTCGCATTGTAAACTTGTTTTGTTAATCTTAAAATAGCCTTCTTAATTTATTGACTAATAAAATATAAAGATATTGCTGGACAAATTACACGAATTGATCTAGCCCCAAAATAAGCAAATTATTAACATCTCAATAAACCCAACATAAGTATTGTTGACTAATAATCATGTTAATCTTAAAATAGCCTTCTTAATTTATTGACCAATAAAATATAAAGATATTGCTGGACAAATTACACGAATTGATCTAGCCCCAAAATAAGCAAATTATTTACATCTCAGTAAACCCAAAATAAGTATCGTTGACTAATAATCATACTACATGTTTATGGTTATTAGTCAACAACACTAATAAATAGAAATACGTATGTAAATACTGTTACATACAAACGAAGAAAACTAGTTATTTTGCAATTTTCCGCGAACTTTAAGTGTACTTTTGCGATGTTACTGAAAAGGAAAACATATAAAAGCGGTGTAAGATATGGAAGAAACGTACCGTAGATCTACTTACATGTATGTATTAAAAGTTGACCTATAAAGGATCATACGTGAATTCGACAAAAGCTCAGGCTTTTGTCAGTTCTTTAATACGTACAATATATCCTGGAAATAACCCGTTTATAACATATTATTTATAACCTGTTTTTGACAAAGAACTTTAGTGGATGTGGTGTAGGTGGTGTAGTAGATATCATTAAGTGATGTCGAATATACGAATATTACTTTAGTGGATGTGGTGTAGTGGACATTATTCGTTTATTCAACATCACTTAATGATGCGCACTACACGACATCCAATAAAGTTCTTAGTCAAATACAGGTTGTAAAACCTATTAAAGGATGTCATATTTACTGGTCATCTGTAACCAATTAAACTAGAAAAAAGGAGAAACTTCAACGAAATTAGCCTAATAATTATATAATTAGCGTAATATTCAAAAGTTATGGTCACCGCACGGCCCACTAATGAATGTAGTTAAGAGTTCGGTAAATCGCCATTTTTTATGTTATAAGATAGCAAACAAGCAGATGTATCTCCTGATGGAAAGAGTCAACCATCGCCTATAGACACCAAAGGTGTTAATGGTGCGTTGCTATCTTGTGGTGAGGTCTAATGTCACATGCATAAGTTTACCGGCTACCTTACCCTCCAATCCGGAACACGACAGCGACAAGCACTGACGCTATTGCGGCAGGAATAGGTAAGGCGTGGGTACCAGACCCGGGCGAGACAATGCAGCACTCTACCACCTAGTAGCCACGATGGTAGTGACTCGCATAGCTAATCGGTCGCCTTTTACGACCTGCCTGGCAGAACGGCAGTTGGTCTATTCTTCAAAGGAGCCCGGAACCTGTGTCCCTAATAAATATTTTTATTTTATAATTAGATCAAAATTTAAGTTCCTATTTTTCTTCAGTATGTACAGTCCATCAATTCACGTATCAAAATATCAATCGAGTCGAAGCGCTGAGGGGTCTTACACACATAAAAATAATATAACGTGGCATTGGGCTACGACGCGGCATAATATGTAAAAAAATGTGTAGGCGCCCTGAACTCGACTCAATTGACGTTTTGTTACGTGAATCGGTTCCTTTAGCATCCAACCAACTATACAAAATTAAACATTTGTATTCCATTGAATTAATAAATATTCCATAACATACAATATTTATTAATTAAATCATTTGTACTGTATCACAATAGGTAATTACAATTAATTTCCTCCTCCATCCTCAGGGTATTTACAGTTGTAAATTATAATTAAATTAAATTAATTATAATTACCTTATTATGAAACAATAAAAGTGATTTAATTAATAAATATTGTATTAAAATGGAGTTTCACCAAGTGCCGACGATGAAACGTCTAGAATTTCCTTAAAATATTCCAAAAATGAAAAAGTGAAAAATTCCATTCATGTTCCTATTTTAAATAAATATAAAATAGAACATCCGCTTCCAATCCTCAGTAATCTCTATTTGATATGCACTCGCGCGATCGTTTCGTGCCCGGATTTCGCCACAAAACTCTTGACAAATCGCTTTTTGATATCGGTATTATTGTGACGACGTTCAAATAATATTATTCAAATCTTTGCAACATAATACTTAAAAACATAGTTTTTTTTTATATCATAAGATAGAAAACAAGCAGATGGAAAGAGTCAACCATCGCCTATAGACACAAAAGATGTTAATGGTGCGTTGCTATCTTGTGGCGAGGCATAAGTTTACCGGCTACCTTACCCTCCTAAACTACCCTAACTACCTTACCCTTCTAAACTAACCTAACTAAACTGGAACACGACAGCGACAAGCTGCACTGACGCTATTGCGGCAGTAATATGTAAGGCGGTGGTACCAGACCCGGGTGAGACAATGCAGATCTCTACTACCTAGTAGCCACGATGGTAGTGACTTGATAGCCAATCGGTCGCCTTTTACGACCTGCCTGGCAGAATAGCAGTTAGCCTATTCTTCAAAGAAGGCCGTGACCAACACGGCGGCTTAGCAATTGCAAGTTATAAATAAATATCATCACGTTCATATCCCCATTATAGACAGAGGAGCATTAGTGCATCCACGATTAGCATACGACGTTATTCTATATAAATGACAGGCTTCCTTTAAACCCCGTGTTGGTCTTGGCCCCCTTTGAAGAATGGACCATTTACCATTCTGCCAGGTAGTTCGTAAAAGGTGAACGATTGGCCTAACTTGTCACTTTTATTATGATTAGAATCATCGGGAAATGCGGCAGGAATAGGTCAGGCGATGGTACCAGATCCGGAGGAGCCGTTGCAAAACTCTACCACCACTAGGTGCTCCTCCGGCTCCTCCGGATCTGGTACCATCGCCTGACCTATTCCTGCCGCATTTCCCGATTTGGAAGGTAACGTAGGCGGTAAATTTATACATGACGTGACATTACCAACCCGCTATATGAACAGCAACACATCATTAATACTTTGGTATCTACAGGCAATGGTTTCTCTTCCCATAACGAAAGTTGGAAAACGAGATTTCGGCTTGTTTGTTATCCTCTGATATAAGAAAATTTGACAAATTTGAATTGATTAATTTTGTAGTCATTTCAATGAATGTATTCATCTGCAATTAACTAAGTTTCGGACACAACTACAACATTTTAAAATGCTACGACTTAGGTAAGTTCTAAACATAATATGATATATATTTTTTAATTTATTGTACAAAATTTTTACATATTACATACATTGATAAAAAAAACTATGCACTAAAAACTTAGGCCGTTTATTTTGTACATAATACATTGCATGTTTTGTGTATTTCCTTAAATTTTATAATTTAAAAAAAACCCTATTAGAATAAATCAAATTATACCAAGGTAAAAAATTGCCAAATAAATTAAAAATTTCCTATAGTTTTCGGTACAAAATCAGGGTCCAAAGCTATGGTTTCGATTTCAGTAGACCTTTCCTTACTCGTTTATAAATATTTTCATTACAATTTTTTAAACTTTGATTATTGTTTTAAAGACCACACATAGCTTAATTCGCCCAAAGTCGATATGCCAAATTTTTGTTTTCAAATTTCATTCGATCCCTTTTATAGAATACATATCTGAATCAGCGTCTATATGCAAAATTTAGTGTTAATTAATCAGTCAAATTACAGTTTTTGCAACCCTTAAATTCTCATGGGTTACGATCTATTTGCGTATACTACTAATTTGGCACAAAGTTTCGTCAGAGACAGCCTCCACAGCCATTCTCACCGCATGCGCTTATCACAGGCTTGTTGCGGTTTATCACAGACGTATTGCGGTTAAAAAATTAAAGTAGTCATTTTTATAAGCTTTTTTCAACTTGTTAGTAGGTAATGTTGGCTTTTAAAGCAGTTAATCAGTTAACAGGGGTGACAATGCATGGTGAATGATAAACAATTAACAAACAGATGTACAATACGAATGTAGATAAATGTAGGTACCGGGAGAAACCAATACTAACATACAATTATCAAATTGATCTCGTGCTATCCGAGTTTGTGGCAATAGTTTCTGAAACTGGTGAGTTTACATGAAGACAGTTGTTAATGAAGACAAAGCGAGGGAAGTGTGTCTGAATCATGATGTATGGTACTCAATTCATATTACATATTCCGTAACGAATTTGGTATGAAGAAATATAGGTATGTACAATGCAAGTTTAATTAAATGTCACTTAAATGTCCATCTAGATCCAATATTTTTAATCACCACCATGATATATGTATTTAATGAAAGGGTTTTCTGAGAGGAATAAAATCAGGCATATAAAAATTTTGTTAATAAATAATACTTTATTTAAAACAAAAATAATAAAATAAAATATAACACCGAAACAGAAGAGCTGATGGACCGACTAAACATAACGGGTGAAGTCAAGGCGCATCGACTTCATTGGCTCGGTCACTTGAACAAACGGGCGAAGATCGGAGTGTGAAGAGAGCATATTTATGGTGACCAAGTGGTCGAAGGTAACCCAGACGACAACAATAGACAACCCAGATATCTTTCAAGATACAATTGTTGGTAAAACTTTTGCCATATATGCTATCTTCTACGAATGTCAACGTCCGCCAAATTATTGGCGTGAAATCGAAAAAACCTCCAGATATAAATTGAGAGATTTATTGAAAAAACTGCTTATTAATCCGCAAATTAATATTGACCCCTTTTATTATTGTAGCCGTTCGTAACTTCGGACTCTTAATATAGCTAAAACATGAAAGTTTTATAGAGTAATTTAATATGATCCTAAACGCTACATAATGAAAGATTACTTTGCAATACATACAATGAAATAAGTTTTGAGGAATAGTCACGCAGGGTTATAAATCAGATGGATACGTGGGGACAATTACTGGCTTTTATATTTCGCTATGAACCTAGATAATGTATTAAATAGCAGCAGGAGTGGTAAATAGCCAGTATTGGAATACTTGGAGTCGACATTACGAGTGACGTTCAGTTCCGCGGTCACTTGGAAGGCAAGGCTAAATTAGCCTCTAAAAAGCTGGGAGTTCTCAGTAGGGCCAGGCAGTACTTCACACCGGCCCATCGCTTATTACTTTATAAGGCGCAAATCCGGCCTCATATGGAGTACTGCTCTCATTTATGGGCGGGAGCTCCTCAGTACCAGCTCCTTCCTTTTGATCGAATTCAACGTAGGGCGGCTCGAATTGTCGAGGACGAGACTCTTTCAAATCGGCTTGATTCTTTGGCGTTACGTAGAGATGTGGCATCACTCTGCATCTTTTATCGGCTCTACCATGGGGAATGTTCCGAGGAACTGTTTGGATTAATTCCTGCTGCCGAATTTCACCATCGGACATCGCGACAAAATTCGAAGTTCCATCCTCACCATCTCGATGTCTGGAAATCCACAACCGCGCGATTCTCGAGGCATTTTTTGCCCCGCACCACTCCTTTGTGGAACCAGCTATCGGCAGAAATTTTTCCAAATGGATACGACTTAGGGACCTTCAAGAAAAGAGCTTACTCATTCTTAAAAGGCCGGCAACGCAATTACAAGACCTCTGGTAGTGTGGTTGTCTATGGGCGGCGGTAATCACTTACCATCAGGTGAGCCTCCTGTCCGTTTGCCCCCTCTTCTATAAAAAAAAAAATAAAAATAAAAATAAAATAATAGCTACATTAATCATCTAAACTTTGATTTCTAAAGATTTTCTCCGTATGGGCCCGGGCTCCCTCTGATTAATAGACCACCTGCCTTTCTACCAGGCAGTTCATAAAAGGCGAACGATAGGCCTTACGTGTCACTACCTTCTTGACAACTAAATGGTAAAATTCCAATGTCTCGTCCGGGTATTTGGGACCACCGCCTTACCTATTCCTGCCTGCCTGTAGTATCGTCAATGGTTTTTCAGTGTCATATTCTGGTTTGGAGGAAAAGGAAGCCGGTAAACTTATGCAAGTGCCATTAATACCTCGCCACAAGAATAGCAACGCACCATTGATATCTTTGGTGTCTATAGATGATGTTTGCCTCTTTTATCAGGAAAGTCATCTGCTTGTTTGCTGTCTTATAAGAATGAAAAGACAAATTGGATAGATATTATGATTTAATAATGAATAGATAAATTGGATTGATATTATGATTTTAGTCTTACACCTTAGAAATTTTTGTATTTCATGATAAATTTATTCAATATTAATATATATATATATATATATATATATATATATATATATATATATATATATATATATATATATATATATATATATATATATATGTGTGTGTGTGTGTGTGTGTGTGTGTAGAAAGAAGTAAATGTGAATTTCCGAGGATAATTCGTACGTTTCAACGCAACTATTTATACTGCATAAATAGTTGCGTTGAAACGTACGAATTATCAGCTAACTTAGTTGAAACCACACAGATCGATTTTGCACGCATCTTAGGAAAAAGCCAAAAATAGGGATGATCGTTCCTCGTACATTAGTCGAATGGTTAGAAATGGCTTCTATGGTCGAAGGGTTTCTTAATTTTTAAACCTTTTAATGATTTTTCTGCTCTTGTAATCAGTTAGGCAGTTCGTAAATCGGTTGAAAAATATTAAATAACATAAATTGGAGCATGTTAATTTTACCTAAACAAGTCCATCATCACGTTTCAAATCTCTATCATTCATCGAGTGAGTTGTTCAAAATTACATACTAAAATATAAAACAGAAGATAAATAATGATTAATTTATAATTTATTTTTAAAAAATTGTGAAATAGTTTGTGTGATTGTTTGCGTAAAGGAAACGGAAACCCCTCCATACAATCTTGGGCCCTCTTGTAATAAGATGAAAATTATTTTAAATAATAGCTAGTTTAACATTATATAATTACTTAAATTTTTTCAGATTTTAGCAATCTAAAACCAGAGACATAAGATATTTAGTAGGTAAAGGTGAGGTCACGGTACCACGGTTTAGTTTATCTAACCGTTTACTATTATACGAGCAACTGATACTTGTAATATAGGCAACGATGTTTCATGTTTATAAATTGACACAATACTCAACCACAAATTTTTGGAAACGATTAATTGAAGGATGCCTCTGTACCTAACATAGCAAGGAGTGAAGTCCGCGACTTGCGAGCTGTCAGTGATGTCAGTTGTTATTGTCACTTTTAGCTTTATAAAATCCACAGACAATAAACCGTATTAGAATCGATCTAATGTAATCAATCGATTATTAAAATTGCATCGATTATATTATTCTTTTCATATTATCAACGGTTTGTAAAATAATTATGTTACTTACTGTTGACTAAATTAAATATTAATCAAGAATTCAGACTATATACTCTTTATCAAATTTGCCTACTTTTTATTTTCCCCCTTTTATATTTAAACCACTTACTGCGTATGATATTGAGAAGGCTGTATTGTCCGTTTCTTCGAATACTGTTGGATGCGATAACATTAGTCGTAAGATGATTCTTCGAATCCTGCAGATAATTTCTCTTATATGAGCTGATATTTTTAATAATTCCCTTAACCCTTGCATTTATCCGGAGACACGGAAACACGCCAAACTGATTCCCCTCCCTAAAAAGTCTAATCCAGCAACATATTCAGACTTTCGTCCAATTGTGATTCTGCCCTTTTTGTCAAAAGTCATAGAAAAAACCGTTCATAATCAACTAAGTCGGTAGTTGAAAGAGAACAATCTGCTCAATACCTCTCAATCGGGCTTCCAACAAGGTCACAGTACCACTTCTGTTCATGTGAAAGCTACTAATGACATTCAGCTTACTTTGGACCATAGACAACTCACTGTACTATCATTAAAAAAATTTAGTAACGCATTTAACACCGTAGATCATGATGTACTGTTAAGTCTCTTAAAGACAATTAACATATCTCCAGCGGTAGTGAACTGGCTTCAGTGTTTCTTAGAGGGGCGCCGGCAATGTGTGCCAAGTGTGTGTGACAAGTTCTCTGATTGGTTTATCAGCAAAATTGATATTCCACAAGGTAGTGTCCTATCTCCATTACGTTTTACAATACTCATCAACACAGTCACAAATCAATTGAAGTCTATATCTCAGCTGTACGCAGATGATCTCCAGATATATACGCATTCCAAGGTGAGGTTTTCTCTGCAGTTTCCCAGATAAATAAGGATTTATCAACAATATCTGAATGGAGCAAAACTTATGGCTTGATTATAAATCGAAAGAAGTCGCAAGTAATTAGCATTGGTGGAGCAAAACAAATTACAAAAATTGACTGGGTAAATATAACACAAGTCGTGGTAGATAGCGGTTGCATTCCCTACAGCAAATCTGTAAAAAATTTGGATATATATCTGGATAAAACATTATCTTGATGCATCAAATAAGGGCATTTAGATGCGAGCTCTCCTCTCTCCTTTAACTCCAAGCTTTTTACTCTAAGCAGTAAAAAGGTATTTAGTGCTTGGAGTTCATTAAAAAGATTACGTAATCTACTACCGATCCCTACTAAAGTGATTATTGCAGAATCCCTTATTCTATCTATTGTCGATTATGCCGACGCTAGTTATGTTGACTTGACCAACGAACAGCTAGATAAACTTGAGCGTTTTCAGAACTAGATTCAGAATTAGATTCATATTTGGCTTACGCAAATATGATCATAGTTCCGAATATAGATTAAGACTCAAGTGGCTACCAATTCGTCTTCGCCGCAATACTCACGTCCTTTCTCTTCTGTACTGTGTGGTGTTTGACCCCCATACACCAACATATTTAAAAGGAAAGATTTGAATTTCAGCATACTCGTTATTAACATCTAAGATCTGTTGATAATCTTTCGTTTCGCATACCACCTCAAAACATAAATTATTACCATTCTTCTTTTACGTGTCCAGCTTTAAGGCTCTGGAATTTGTTGCCCTTACATATCAAGAAAGCTGAAAGCCTTGCTTTGCTTATGGTTGTCTGGCAGAGATCCCTCTGTAGCGATAAGACCGCCTTTGTGTACCCATGTTACCTACTCAGTGTAATTGTAAAATATTTATTATTCTTGTATTTATTGGTGCGCAATAAAGTGTATTCATTCATTCATTCATTCGTTCAAGAATACACTTTTACATATACATACTTCAGAGCTTCCATTTTGGTTAAAATTGTTAGCATAAATCGATTACAATTTTATTGACTATACAATTTTAGTACTGCAAAACTTACTTTCGTGATTTCTTTTGTTCTCAGAAAGCGTATAAGGTTCATATTTTGAAATTTGGAATAGAAAAATAGGACAATATTTATGATCTTATATTATATATATATATATATATATATATATATATATATATATATATATATATATATATATATATATATATATATATATATATATATATATATATATTATATTATATTATATATCTTATATTATATTATATATATTATATTATTATATTATATTATACTTCAACTCCTTACATTTAGTCCCAAAAATCCCCCCTCTCCTTTACACAAAGATTTAAGTACACGTAGCTTTGTTCGCAAAGCAATTAAATTTTTACGAGTCCGGAGAAGGGTTCCGTACATCTCCAAAAAACGGCCAAAAAAACCACGTTTGTTGTATCCCATACCCATACCCCACTTAAATATTTTTTCATTCTGGTTTCAGTATTTGTTTTTACAAATACTAAAACCAAAATAAAATAATAAATACATAATTTGTACAAATTTTAACTGTCTGACTATCACGGGCCATGAGATACAACCTGGTGGCAGACAAAGGGGACAGACGGACAGACAGCGGAGTCTTAGATAGGGTTCCGGTTGTACCTTTTGGGTACGAGGTATGGGTAAAATATTTAAATTATAAAATACTAGCTGTGCCCGCGACTTCGTCTGCGTGGAAAAATTTATAAAATAAAAGTACCAAAGTTTTACCCGTATAGTTCCCGTTCCCATAAGAATTCCGGAATAAAAACTATCATATATCTATTCTCGGGTCTAAAACTATCTTTGTACCAAATTTCAACTTAATTTATTCAGTGGTTTAGGCGTGAAGAAGAGACAGACAAAGTTACTTTCGCATTTATAATATTAGTATAGATTATGACTTTAAGATAAAAGATAAATTATGGTTTTTCAGGATTTATTTCTTATTATTTATATTTATATTTATATTAGTCTTCCGCTTAAAAAACACAAATAATTAATATTTATGTTTGGTTCGGTGGTGAAAAGCTCCCTGTCATCTGCCGTACTCACCAGACCTTACGCCTACAGACTTCTATTAATTTTTCCAGAACTTAGACAACTTTTTGGCAAAAAAACTTAATACTCGAATGTCTATAAAGAATTTGGTGCCAGTCCAGTTGATTTCTTCAAGAAGGGCATCAATAAAGAGCCATTACGTTAGCAAAGATGCATCATAATCGATGCATACATGGGTGATTAATTAATGAAATAAAAAATAACATTAATTTAAGTTTAAAGGATAATATTGTTACGAGCTTTGAGTCCGTATTGTATAATAAAATACCACTTATATTAAAACCGTGTATTTATAACACAAATGTGCAATACACCCCAATACGCACTGATAACACTAATAACACTATCACTATATTTCATTAGAACTAACTGACTAAACCAATTACTAAACTAACACACTTTTCGTTACACTTTTCACTGTACTATATCGCTTCACACTGACCGTTTGAACTATCGCTTTCGTTTTGTTTTATAAAACTGACTCACTATTCGCCAACACGTCCTTATTTATACACAAGGTAAAGTTTGACCATGTTCTCGAATGTTTCAAAAATGACTCGTAAACAACTTTGATGTGAACAAAGCTAATTAATATGCACGCTAACTTCACCCTTATGCTCTATGCGATCCATTATGGCACAGCTGTTTGGGTAACGGCAGCTATTGTTTATCGATAGAAGCAGCTATCTCTTTCTTTTATTTCTAGATTTGTCCAGTGTTCTCACTTTACATTTTTCTAGATTATTCGCAACAATATAAAAGTTTCCGACAGTACGCGAACAGTAAGTAGAGTATGTAATTTGGCACAGTTAAAGCTGCCATTGCGGAGGACTGCAGAAACTTAATATTTTTAACCCTTAAGTAACATCCTGGAGTAATTTTTTACCCCACGCGCACAAAACCGTTAATATTTTTTGTTCTAGCGAAAGCAGCGCCATCTTGTTTCGAGTATTCTCAGTGTAGCGCACGCGCTTGATGGTGGTTTACGTGTGTCGCGAAAAAAATAATTAGTTTAGCCTGTACAGGTACGTGGGGTAATCTTTTACTCCAGGGTGTTAGTTACATCTCATTTTTTATCGCCATGTAAACTGTCGTTTTGTTGATTTTTTTAGCAATAGAGCAACATAAGTGAAAATCTAAGTGACGAACAAGTTGCTAGAGTGTTGAAGAATATTAGGAATAAAGACGAGCTAGATCCGGGTGAAAATATTGCAAATTTCAAAAGTGATTTTTGAAGATCTACCCTCAGAACACAGTGATCACGAATCACGATGACAATGATATAAATTTCTACGATAATATACCTTTATTACAGTTGTTAAGCTACTCCGGAAAAGATGTGAAATGGTCAAATGGTCAAAATTGTCTCCACCTTCATTAAGAACTCGAGCTCATAACCTTAGTCACTTACCAGGAATCAAGGAACCAGCTGTTCTCTGCTGTTACTCTTATAAACAGGCGCGTGCGCTCCTTATAAGCAGAAAAGCAGTGCTTTACTTGCCATTCACAGATATTTTAATAAAACGTTCGTACGTTTTAGATGATTTTAATTAATAATAAGTAAATTAATAAAATGTGTCATAATCATGTGCACGCCGCTGAAATCTATAAAAGAAAAAGTTTTTGTGGCCGAGTACTCCGCCGCATACTCAGTATCATAATCCTGTGCACGCCGCTGCTTATAAGACATATTTAGATTAAGTTAATAATAAAGCAATTGTTTGTGTTCAAATCCCACAAAAATTATGTTCTTACTGTTAGAATTAAGATTTTTATAAAAGATTTTGTGAGAGTGAGAGTATTTTTTTAAAAAGTTGTGTTTTTGTAAAGTCTAATTAAAAAGATTATATTTAGTAAAATATTTTTGTTTTAAATTTTACACTTGTACTGTTTCACAATTCACTAATTATATATAATATATACTTTTTTTAATTTAAATAGCCAACCGGTTTCGCATTTCACTGCATCATCAGGGCTAAAACTTTTTTTAGCCCTGATGATGCAGTGAGCTAAAGTTTTAGCCCTGATGATGCAGTGAAATGCAAAACCGGTTGGCTATTTAAATTAAAAAAAAGTATATATTATATATAATTAGTGAATTGTGAAACAGTACAAGTGTAAAATTTAAAACAATTAATTATGACGGAGTTTCACCAAGTGCCGACGATGAAAAGTATAAATTATAATAAAATATTGTTTTGTTTCTATAAAAATATAAATTAGCAATTACCTTTGCACATAAAAGCTACTAGTTTTGTCTTAATTGTCTTTAAGTCTTCATTTTTTAATATCCGATTGGGGTAATTTTTCACAACAGGATGTTAGTAATGTTACCAAAAATAAGGATGTTACTTAAAAGTTAAATAATATGCATTAGAAGCACATTAATAAAATAGACATTCACAACAACATTAATGTGACGTACATGATTATATACACACATGTATACTATTTTCTTTAAGGTTAAATTCTTTTGTCGATGTTGGATCGAATGGTCGAATTTCAACCACAGGACGATTGCCAGATTTATAGGTAAAGACCTATTATAAACTAAAGTAGACAAAACTTTATTCACAAAGCGACTACGTAATCTGGAGCGAATTAATTTTGCATAAATTAGCCTCTAAATACATACCTACCTTGGTACTAAGTTAGTTGTTCCACAACTACATTACCTTACAACCCAAAAAATACCTTGTGTTGTAGAGCATTCTGACATATAATAAAAAAAACATTAAGATTTTAATACCTTATTTTTTAGTAGTAATTTGTTTATGGAGAAAAAACTAATAAAAATATTAAAATATATACTAAAGTAGACAAAACTTCTACCACAAAACGAACAACAATGTAAACTGTAGCGTGTTAATCCTACTAATATTATAAATGCGAAAGTTTGTGAGTGTGTATGTATGGATGTTTGTTACTCTTTCTACTGAACCGATTACGATGAAATTTAGTATGTAGATAGCTGAAGACCCAGACTAACACATAGGCTAATTTTTATCCCGGAAAAGTTAGGTGATCCCGCGGGATTCACTAAAAACTTTTATAATGCAGCGGGCTGCACGCAGCAGCTAGTTTTGTATAAATTAGTCCCTAATTATTACTCACATCCTCCGATACTAAGTTAGTCGTGGAAAATTATAAACCAAAAATGTTTTATGTTGTAAAGCGTTATGATCTACAATAAAAGATAAATTTTGATTTCTTCACTTTTACTAGCTGACGTGACACACTTCATTCTGCCTAACATTCAATGAATGAGTAGATTTTAAAACATTTTTGATGAATATCATATTTTAATTTATTATTCTAATTCCGAAGAAGACCAATAAATACAAAAACAATAAATACAATATAAATTATAATGCAATACAAAAACACAAAAATCATACAAATCCTTCTAACCCTTCTTGGTGTGACTAATACGACTTTATTTTATATCATATAGATTTTTATTAGCAGTAACTTGTCTATGAAGAAAACAATTAATTATAAAAATAACTACGTTTAAAAAAACCGACTTCAAATACTAAAAAGTAAAAAATAATAAAGATTTAATATTAATTAAATACTACCTATTATTTATATGTGCTATTTAATAATAGGTTTGAAGTCGGTGCCAAGCCAATCCGGCACGCACGCGCGGGCAGACGTCATTGACGAACGTCTTGAATACTTACATAAAATTTTTGAAAGAAAGAAAATATTTATTTGCAAGAATATGGGTGTTACAAGTTGTTAAAAATTAATTAAGCTACCAATATATTCTACCATTATGAGCTGTAAATTTTAAATTAAAAATTTTGATGCATTTTAGCTTAATTGATAATTCTACATTATTTCACATGAGCATTTAGTTTAGGAATTCTGTTGAATACTTTTTCGTTTTTTTTTTTTTTTTTTTTATTATTCTTCGTATTGATTGAAGCTGCTTATAATATTAACATTTAATTGCTCTTTATTAGGTATATTTACGCATCTTAATCTTTAAAGTAGGCATTTCATTGTATTAATTTGCTCGTATTCCTTTAAGTGATTAAAATATTAATATTTGTTTAAGGCTTGGCACCGACTTCAAACCTATTAGTAAATAGCACATATAAATAATAGGTAGTTTTTAATTAATATTAAATCTTGATTATTTTTTACTTTTTAGTATTTGAAGTCGGTTTTTTTAAACGTAGTTATTTTTATTTAATACTTTTTAGTGTATTGTTGTATTGTCAACTATTTATGGGTAGACTACAACAGATGCTGCGCGCCTTAACAAACATAGATCTCAAGAAACCGGAACGGATAGAAGTAGTCGTCTCCGTAAAAATGCTCTTCGAAACACAATGTTAAGTTGTAAGTCAAACAGAGAGCTCATAGATTAGAAGTGATACAAAACCGTACAGCAACCGAGTCTGCTCAGCAACGTGAGAACCGACTAGCGGCAGCGCGTCAGACGTCACAAAGACGTGTTCAATGACTGAGCATAATTTTATAATCACCATATGTCAATATGCTGAAGCTATCATGTACAATCTGTAAGAAATTAATATATCCAAAACAACAGACATCATTAGCCACGGCACGGAGCCTCCTTCCGGAGAAGCTACTGTTGCTCGACTACCATAAAAAAGGAAAAGTTCAATCTCAGGCCTACTGGAACAACATGAAAGTTATGTCTTTACCTCCTGAACTGACCAACTTGACAGACGTAAAACAAAGACTTTTGTCAGGAGTAGTTCCTTTTATAACGAGTTACCACCCGCACCAAAGTGCTCGTCAACACAAATCAAACGAGCCCAAACTCAATAAAGTTGTGTCATTTAAATACTGAGCTCCTATGGCCACTTACTGGCTTCATCATCGAACCCTGGAGGATCCTAGTTATCACCAAGCACCAAAGTAGTCGTCAACACGAATTAAACAAGCTCAAACTCGATAGAGTTGTGTCATTTAATTACTGAGCTCCTATGGCCACCTTGTGGCTTCATCATCGGACCCTGCAGAATCTTAGTTACCACCAAACACCAAAGTGCTCGTCAACACCAATCAACTGAGCCCAAACTTGAAAGAGTTCTGTCATTTAATTACTTAGCTCCTATGGCCAGCTTCTGGCTTCATCATCGGACCCTGGATGATCCTAGTTACCACCAAGCACCATAGTGCTCGTCAACACGAACTAAACTCGATAGAGTTGTATCATTTAATTACTGAGCTCCTATGGACACCTTCTGGCTTCATCATCGGACCCTGCAGGATCCTAGTTACAACCAAGCACCAAAGTGCTCGTCAACACCAATCAACCGAGCCCAAACTTGAAAAAGGTATGTCATTTAATTACTTAGCTCCTATGACCACCTTCTGGCTTCATCATCGGACATTGCAGGATCCTAGTTACTACCTAGCACCAAAGTGCTCGTCAACACCGATCAATCGAGCCCAAACTCGTAAGAGTTCTGTCATTTAATTAATGAGCTCCTATGGCCACCTTCTGGCTTCATCATCGGACCTTGCAGGATCCTAGTTACCACCAAGCACCAAAGTGCTCGTCAGCATGAATCAAACGAGCCCAACTCGACAGAGTTATGTCATTTAAGTACTGGGCTCCTATGGACACCTTCTGGCTTCATCATCGGACCTTGGAGGATCCTAGTTACCACCAAGCTCCAAAGTGTTCGTCAACACCGATCAGACGAGCCCAAACTCGATAGAGTTCTGTCATTTAATTACTGAGCTGCTGTGGCCAACTACTGGCTTCATCATCGGACCCTGGAGGATTCTAGTTGTGGTAACTAGTACCAAGTACAAGTACTAAAGTGCTCGTCAGCATGAATCAAATGAGTCCAAACTCGATAGGGTCTTGTTATTAAACGATTTTTAACCATTTAATTACTGAGTTCCTGTGGTCACCTTCCGATTCCACCATCAGATCAGGTCTATCTCATAATAAGTTTTCATTGTCATCCAATTTAAATGGGAAATGGATAAAATTTACTTGCGAGATTTGATTTCAGATATCGGCATAGGTAAAATAAATAAAAAAATACTCATAAATTAAAAACTACTGGGCCTACCTGAATCAAATTTTTATAGGACCAATTCGAAACTATTCCGCATCAAACAAAAAAGAATCACGTAAATTGGTTTAGAAACCTCGGCGTAATCGGTGTACATACATAAAAAAATATACCGGCCGAATTGATAACCGCCAACTTTTTTTGAAGTCGGTTAAAAATATACACTGAAGAAGACAAAACTTTAATCACAAGGCTTGTCACTGAGTTGATAGTGGAAAATTACAAACCAAAAATATCTTATAGTGTAAAGCATTCTAACCTACAATAAAAGACAAATTACGATGTCTTTACAATATATATATTTTTTGATTATCAGTAATTTGTTTATGAAGAAAACAATTAATTAAAACACATACTGAAGTAGACAAAATTTTAATCACAAAGCGAACAACAACGTTAACTAGAGCGTGTTAATTTTGCGTTATTTAGTCCCTAATTATTTTTCATGTCCCTTGATACTAAGTTGGTTGTGGAAAATTACAAACACAGAAATATCTAACAGTTTAGAGCATTGTAACCTGAAATAAATGATGTTACCATTTCTTTTCAAATTATACATAAACCTGTAGCGGCTCAAACAATCACAAACGCTACAAGAAAAAATAATAAAAAATGGACAAAAATCAATAACAAATGAAAAAACTGAAATTCAAAATAAAATCCTGAATTGCGATATTACAATTATTTATCTTGTAACATTATATACAAGTTTCAACGTTTCTCAAACGGACTTCGGTCCCCAGGCAGTACACCTTGCCTGGCTGGGAAGATCTTCCTTTTCCCCTTCCTTGTCTTTGTGTGACGTCATCGACCTCCACAGTTATGACGTCACCTGACAAGCAGCTGGCCCGCTGGTTGCATCACTATATCCCCTCAGCGGTACCGACCAGCGGCGCCACAGTGGTTATCCCGACGTAATCCTTCTCCCTTCCACGTTCTTACGTGACGTCATCGACCTGCACAGTGATGACGTCATCCCGACGTGATCATCACCACTAACAGTTAACAATATGCCACAGTGGTGACCCTCGGCAAAAAAACACGCATCAGCCTTCTGACCATTAGCGTCTAATATACTCCCCTCTGCTTCCAACAGCATCAGCCAGCTTCACAAGCTAAGCCTCATCTACGCTTTCCGGAATCCACTTCGAACTGCACACGTTCACTGGATCTCCACGCAGCAACCCTATCCCGTTCGTTCCGACTCATTGCGAACCACAGCGGAGGCGCACTCGTCCCGACTCACCGCGGACCGCGCATATTCGGCTCGTCTCGATGCACCGCAGACTCGAGCACTCAAGGCACATACGCTTCACTGGCTCAACTAGATCGACCTACGGTCTTGGGGGAGAGTATTGTAGCGGCTCAAACAATCACAAACGCTACAAGAAAAAATAATAAAAAATGGACAAAAATCAATAACAAATGAAAAAACTGAAATTCAAAATAAAATCCTGAATTGCGATATTACAATTATTTATCTTGTAACATTATATACAAGTTTCAACGTTTCTCAAACGGACTTCGGTCCCCAGGCAGTACACCTTGCCTGGCTGGGAAGATCTTCCTTTTCCCCTTCCTTGTCTTTGTGTGACGTCATCGACCTCCACAGTTATGACGTCATACTGACAAGAAGTTGGCCCGCTGGTTCCATCACTTCGACCCTCCAGCGGTACGGACCAGCGGCGCCACAAACCGAAAAATATCTTTTATTTTCCTTATTATTTGATAATGACTTTTCATGAACACAATTAATAGAAAAACTGAAGTAGATGGGGTGCGACTTTGGGTACGGGGTATGTACGGGGTAGTAATAACTGTGCGATCAAAAATTTTCTGTACGTTTTTAGTTTTTTTTTTATTTTCAAAAATTTACTCTTTAGTTGGCGGGCGGAAACTGATTTTTAATATGATCCTGAATGAATATGATCGTGAGAATGGCCTCCGGGAAGTGATGGATGGCCAGGATCAACCGTTTACAGTTTTTTTAACATACAGACTTTAAAACTTTACCCCGTACCCTACATATAACTTAATCACAGAGCAATCAACAACGTAAGCTAAAGTGTGTATATATAACAAACGTGAAGGTTCACAACGAATGATATACAAATTTTTCGGTTGGTGAGGTAGGATTTATTGACTGCATTTGATTTGATAATTTAAACTTGTAACTTAATAACTATACTCGCATTGTAAAAATTACGAACCAAAAAATATCTTATTCCGGACCCTTTCAAGAAGGTCATAAATGAATTATTATAACTCTTCATACAAAGACGCTGATTTTGAGGGCTTGTGATCAATTCTATCACGTTAGGTCAATCTAGGTCCCTAACGTAAATTCATTAATATTTTCAACTATATAAATTTGTGTAAATAAAATTATAGAGGTGAATCGTGGATAAAAAAATATGTATAGATCAGTTTTTAGGTTTAAATACTCTAAAAATAGCGTGATATCTTTATACACATATATGTATACTAGTTGACCCGGCAAACGTGGTTTATCATACAAATTTTGGTGGGGTACTTGAGGTGGGGGGAGGTTAACTGAGATAACACCTAATCCTATCTTACTAGTTGGATTGGACCAAATAGTAGATATCCACATAATTTCATTTCATCGAAATCGGTTCAGTAGTTTCGGAGACACTCGCAGACAAACAACGTGAAACGCAATTTATGTATATTAAGCTTATAATACAAATATGTAGTCTATCGGTAGATACATTGGTTTTTTTCCTGTGTTGGTTCCGGGCTCCTTTGAAGAATAGACCAACTGCCATTCTGCCAGGCAAGTCGTAAAAGGCGACCGATTGGCTATGTGACTCACTACCATCATGACTACTAAGTGGTAGAGTTTTGCATTGTCGTGCCTGGGTCTGGTACAACCGCCTTACCTATTCCTGCCGCAACAGCGTCAGTTCTTGTCACTGTCTTGTTCCGGTTTGGAGGCTAAGGAAGCCGGTGAACTTATACATGTGGCATTACACCTCGCCATAAAACGCACCATTAACATCTTTGGTGTCTATAGGCGATGGTTGACTCTTTACATCAGGAGACCCATCTGATTGTTAGCTATATTATGATATAAAAAAAAACATTGGTTTGTTTTTTGTATAAATCGTTTCTAAAGTTTCTGTGGTCTTTTTTCATACAAAAAGTATGTATTAAATCTGAGTACTTATAGACTAACCACTCTTGTACCAAATAATCCTGAAGATATTTGAAAATTAAAACAGAGTATATACAGCAAATAAGCATCACTTGAAAAAAGTACTTGATGAAAAATTATAATCCTCTATAGATTCAGGCGTTACTTTGCAGAAATCCATAATTTATCGATAAAAACTATTTAATGTGCCCTTGAACTTTCAATAGTGCTCCTGCAATGCTACTAAATGAAAACAAACGGTGTGAGGAATGGAACAAAGTCACCGTAAGCCTGAAAAATTAAGAAGACCTCAGCGGCACAGTTATCTACCCTTTTGATTTTTCTCATACATTGGCATCGTCAGGGTGTAAAAAATTCGCGAAAATTTGTAAATTAGATAGTGTTTTTCGTAAAATTATATCACACTAGTTGACCCGGCAAACGTTGTTCTGCCTTTTTAACTACCCTTATTTTTTATGTTTTCTCACCTTTTAAACCTTCCCTGGACTTCAACAATTAATTTAAAACCAAAATTAGCCAAATCGGTTCAGCCGTTCTCGAGTTTTAGCGAGACTAACGAACTGCAATTGATTTATATCTATCGCCCCGTTGGTCGAGTGGTTAGCGATCAACGGGGCTCGGGTTCAATCCCCGACGGGGACAAGCATTTGTGTGATGAACATAAATGTTTATATTTCCGGGTTTGGGTGTTTATTAAATATATTCTTGTATTTATATATGTATTTCTATGTATTAGTATCACTGTCTAACACCCATAACACAAGCAAACTAATTTGCTTACTTTGGGGTTAGATCAGTCAGTGTAATTTGTCCCGTGAATATTTATATTTATTTATTATATATATATATAGATTATCATAAATCACTACATAGTATAAAACAAAGTCGCTTTCTGTGTCTGTCCCTATGTCCCTATGTCCCTATGTAATTTATGCACATAAAAGATTAATATAGCAATTTATGCACATAAAGCATGTTTGTTCATTTTGGAAATCAGATTATATGCATACTATAATATACTACAATATTAGTACAACTAATTAGTAGTTACTTGTTAATGAAGAACATTAATAATTTATACAATGAATTAAGTACACAAAACCTTAATCACAAAGCAATCAACAACGTGAAACGCTCCAGCGCCTCAAGTTGCATGTTTTAGTTTGTAGGATCAAACTTGTTTTACCTCTTTATAATTAATGATGCGAAAATTAAGTAGCTATTGTAAAACTAAGTTTAAAACAGACAAAGTACTGAAATTTTTTTCATTGTTATTAAATGAAATAAAATAAATGTATATTTTGCATATTAAAACATTTTTGTCGTTGAATTATTTATGAATAAAAACTGCATGCAAAGTAATTGGCAATTGAAAATTTAGCAAGATTTTATTTTTTTTGCGTTTTATTTCTATTTACGCTTATAGAATTTTTTTGAACGTTAAACAAACATGCAGATTGCTCTCCTGCTGGAAAAAGAAACCATCGCGATCGCATGCAGACACCAAAGATGTTAATGGTGCGTTGTTATCCGTATGGCGGGATGGCAATGCTACATGCATAAGTTTACCAAACCCTCCAAACCGAAAAATGACAATGACGCATTGGCCTTATATAATATTGACAAAAATTGGTGGTACCCTGTTATACCCGGACGAGACGTTGCGGAACTCCTCTACCCCCCAGTAGACACGATGGTAGTGACACGTAAAGCCAAACGTTTTCATTTTATGAACTGCTTGCCAGAATGGCAGATAATCAGAAGAATCAGAAGAATGGCAGATCAGCTTGCCAGGATGGCTTCAAAGACTAACACAGGAGACTACTACCCGTAATACAGAAAAAAATCCAAATAATATTATAAATGCGAAAGTAACTGTCAGTCTCTTCTTCACGCCTAAACCACAGAACCGATTTGGATGAAATTTGGTACAAAAATAGTTTGTGGCCCGAGAAAGTACATAGAATATTGTACCCCAGAAATCCTAAGGGAACGGGAACTATGCGTAAAACCCTGAGACTATCTTTTAAACCACAGCGTCGACATAGTAATAGGTCATAAACGGTCCCACGACGTTTGTTTTCATTAAACAGCTAGTTTGTTTTTTTATTATCATCAAGTAATAACTAGCAAAAAGCAGAGCATTGTAAGGGCTTGCAAAGTTTTACTACTTAGTAATATTGTTAGGAAAGTATTTTTATGAAAATTACATGTTTTAATGTTTATGATGATCTAACCTAAAAAAAACCAGCGTATTTTTAACCAAACAGTTCCCATTCCCATCAAAGGCGTCATCAGGCTTTGGTCTAGGAGGGCGCAGAAAAATAAAACCAAAATAAAAACATGTTTCTAAGTACTACTACATTTTTTATTACTTACAAGAAAAATTCTTTAAAATTTTCTTGATTTAAATAAAAAAACTTAAATTTAAAATAAGAACAACAATTTGAAAATTACAAAAAAAGTAGTTAGGGAGGGTGCTATATGAAAGGTAGCAATGAAAGATTTGACTTAATTTTTTAACCAGTCGATTTTTAATATTTTACTTTTTTTAATATGTACTTAAAACTGCTAAAAATCGAATTAAGTTTTGTAACATACAGCTTTTTAATTTTTAATTATAAACAAGATATACAAAAGGTGAACCTAACGTCTGAACACATTTTCTACCAGTTAACCTTAAAGTTGTGATTATATATTCAAGATTGAAATATATTTATTGATGGAACCTCTTGAATATACTTTGGGAGATAATTCCAGAGACGTATTGCTGTTAGTGTAAAAGATTCCAAATAACTTTCTGTAATGTGGACTGGGACCAAAAGGGCATTAGTGTATAAAGAGCGCTGAATACGACCATGGGTATAAAAGTAATGAAACCGTTCACGTAAATATGATGGAGAGAAACGATCACGCAGTATTTAAAAAAGCAATATAATAACATGATCATTCCGACGGTTACGCAAGTCCAACCATTTTAATTGATATCGAAACTGACTTACTTGACCAAAAACTTAATAAATCTTCTTCACAAATTTTTAAAATAACTTTTAGACTTCGCGTTTTTCAAATCTGATTTTAAGAAACTGATCAAATAACATAAATTTAATTAACTTGTATCTTTTACTTTGTTTGATTCGTTCGGGATTTATTTACGATATTCATTTTTTTTTTGAAAAAATAAATTCTTTTAAACGTTACTTTGTTATTTTTCAACTAATCGATTTTGAAGCTAGGACAAAATTTAAGGGCTCAAATATTGAGTTGAGTGCCATTGAAAGGATCAAAATCGATCATCGTTTCGAAAATACTCAACGGTTCAAAAAAAGAAGAAAGAGTTCCTTCACACCCGTATCCCCGAAGAGGTAGGTTGAGGTACAAGTACACCCACGATTTGCAGAAGATATTTAGCCCCATAATGTGACAGCTGGCAAGCCTATCGCCAATCGAGCACTTATCCAATCCCGCGCAATGTTCTTTTTATCAGAAAATTGAAAAAACACATTTTTCGAATTGCTCGATACGAACTAAAGCCTTTAGAACTTAGAACTAGAATTAAGCTTAGTACCTCATGCGGTCAACATCGACACCGGACAACTGGACCACAGAGGCGACAACTTTTCAAAAACGAAAATAATTATAATTTTAATAAATTCTAGAGTTATGAATTCTTTAAGTTTCAAAAAGCTATGTTTTAGTATACTTTAAGATCCTTTGAGCTTTATCCTAGCTAGTGTATTTTGTCGCAATCTATTTAAAAGACCCATTCGTTTTTAAGGTGGCAAAGAGAACACACAAACATCTTGTACTTTAAACTGGAAAAAATCAACAATAATTAACTTTGAGCATATCATTTCTTTAGAGGCACAATTGTATTAACGTGGCACAATAAAAAATTAAGTCAATTAAGAGCGCTAGGAATGTTTCTATACATTGATTTCGCTGAACCACAGTATTAAAGAGTAACTTAGGCTACTTTCATTTTAGATTTTCTTTTCACGTGGACGAAGTCACGGGAACAGCTAGTATTTCATAACGTTTTAGATATACAACAAACGCCAGTCTAAAATGAAGTATCCTCATTTATCACAAGTAAAAAGTATTTCACTATTTAGTTATATAGTTTTGTGAAAAATAATAAACAACATAAAAACTTTAAAGTACAAATTTGTTTGCACAACAAATTCGGGCTTCAGATTTTAACGCTTTAAATAAGAACTGGCAGTATGCCGACACTTTGTAACCCTCATGGCAATTTTAATAAATTAGGACCAAATTCCGGTTGAGTTCTGCCGCCAATTCGTTTTAAGTTTGGCCAATTACGTAATTTAGTGGTTTAATCTTACATACCTATGTTCATATCCGCTATTACATTCTTATTAAAGCGTCATTTTTTAATATTTCACAAATACAGACGTATTTTAAGAAAAACTTAATTGATTAAAAAACATTAAAATTTTACTCAATTACTTAATAATTATTAAAATTAAATATTTATTTTAAATTAAGTCGCCTCTGTGGTCTAGTGGTCCAGCGTTGGCGTTGACCATATGAGGTCCCGGGTTCGATTCCCGGGTCGGGCACATTAAAAAACAGTGTTTTTTCAGTTTTCTGAGAAACACCGCCGCAATATCATCAGCGCTTGTCACTGTCGTGGTCCAGTTTGTAGGGTAAGGTAGACGGTACACTTATGCATGAGGAATTAAGACCCCGTAACAAGGATGGCAGCGTATAAGCGATAGTTGTTTATTCTTGACAATCTTCATCTATAAATACTTATAGTCTCTCGTTTGTTTGCTATCTTATAATTTAAAAATTTCTTAAGTAAGCACATTGTGTACCATGTTTATGAGGTGTAAATGTACCAACGATCCATTTTATTTATTATAACAATGATTCCTAAGGTGGTCGCTGTGGATTTTGATGTCTATAAGCGATGGTTGTTTATTCTTGACAACCTTCATCTATAGACATCTATTCTTCGTTATGCACAACACAACAACAATAAATTTAATCAATACTTTGCCCTCCGAGTTAGAATACGACTATGACAATTACTAATTCTATTTCGACAGGATCAAATAAATCAATGGTACTAAACCTGGGCGAAACTTTCAAGAAATTTACTACCTAAAATCACATTGTAGCGACAGATAGGGTCAACCGCTTACCTGCCTGTTGAACTATCTAACAAGAAGGTAAATGATTTATTCCCAGATATGGACAGGAAACATATTTTTCCACATAACATAAATCGTTGATCAACGCACTGATTTCTCCCCAATGTATACCGAACGTCAAAATTCACCACTTAGTTGATTAGCGAAGTAGATGGAGCTCCAATCACCGCATTTATAAAATGAAACGATGATCGCTTGCAATAGTCGGGATCAACGACATTACTTACTTTTCCAACGCAACCGCATCCACATTCTGGGCAGCAATAGTGAGTTTTCTAGAAAGAAACGAGCGCATAAAATCGAATATAGAATATCGAGAAACTTAAAATTTCGAGACCATCAAGCCAGTCTATTTGCCAAATAAAAATCATTTTACTCATCTCTTTTTAGCTCATACTAAACATCTATGGGTTATTTTTAGTTGAAACTAGTTTATCACTCACTTGTACTTTTATTTCACTATTATTATACACTAAATTATTTAATTTTATCGACCGGTTTCGCTTTTTAAAGCATCTTCAGGACGTAATATTCTTTAGTAAAGATACGTAATATTCTTTAGTAAAGAATATTACGTCCTGAAGATGCTTTAAAAAGCGAAACCGGTCGATAAAATTAAATAATTTAGTGTATAATAATAGTGAAATAAAAGTACAAGTGAGTAATAAACTAGTTTCAACTAAAAATAATGGAATTTCACCAAGTGCCGACGATTGAAAGTGTAAAATCTATCTATGGGTTATTTTGTGACATTACATATCTGCCACGTGAGGATATTAATGTGCCGTCTTGTTGTATGTAGTCAATGTTACATAATATAATGTCTGCGTTAAACATTCTACAAGTATCTTAATGCCTGCAATACTGAAAGACACAGCAATGAACACGCCGCGAATGTGGAAAGGCACTTACACAGTATGGTTTGAAATGAAAAGCTTTTGTTTAATTCAACACAATTATATACAGACTGTACGTATTCCGGGGAAAACTATTTAAACAAGCCTTGGGTTCTGGGATTTGCTAAGCTTATTCATAGGAATGAATACTACGGAATAGTTCAAACATACTTCACACAAATTTCAGCACATTGTTTTGACATTCTAGTTGAATTAATTATGCTTAGTGTGAAATTTAATAATTTGTTCATTTTAATTTCATTAAATTTAATAACTTATCTATTAACTTTATTAATGTATGTTTTTAGTTTCCTGATAAAAATTATGTTGCCCGGGAGTGGAAAGTGCCCGGTTGGTGATATCTTCTTGATCTTGATCGGCTTGCCGCCTATCACATTTGGGGGAACTAAGTATCTTCGGCTAATCTTGGATGCACTTGTTGGACCTCTGCCAACCTCTTCGGAGATACGAGCGTGAAAATACTTTAACTTTATTAATCTTAATCACTACATAGTATAAAACAAAGTCGCTTTCTCTGTCTGTCCCTATGTCCCTATGTCCCTATGTCCATATGTCCCTATGTATGCATAAATCTTTAAAACTACGCAACGGATTTTGATGCAGTTTTTTTAATAGATAGATTGATTCTTGTGGAAGATTTTAATAAATCTTTCCGATATTCCCATCGTAACAAAAGCTACGCAGGTGAAACCGCGGACAGGTCGCTAGTTAATTTATAAATTAAGCATGTAATATATCACTATAACACTTAGTTTATGTTGACATCAGTACTTTATTTATGTTGTTTTTAAACTGAATTAATTTCTTATGTATTCCAATATTTTGCTAAATATTTTTATAATTTTAATCCAGTTGATTGTTTTTTTTATTGTTTGGTTTAAGTTAATTAATAGTAGTCATGACATATTACCAAGTTACGTTTAGTGACATAATGAAAAATATAATCAAATTCATTCCCATACATATTATAAATGTAAAATTTTGCATAAAATTTTGATTTTGATATTTATTAATAATCAAAATATACGTATAATTAACATACACCTTACACACACTTTCTTTCAGCCCTAACCTCTCTCTCATTTAAACATTACGAACCCGGTCTGCGAGTGTTACGTCACATATTTTCCATAGCGTTTCAACATCGACCGCATTGATTCTACTGTCATGCCCTTTCTGACATTTTTTATATCATAAGATGCAAACAAGCAGATGAGTCTCCTGATGGAAAGAGTCAACCAAGACAACAAAGGTGTTAATAGTGCGTTGCTATCTTGTGGAGAGGTCTAATGCCACATGCATAAATTTACCAGCTACCTTTGCCCTCCACACCGGAAGACGTCAGTGGCAAGCACTGACGCTATTTCAGTAGGAATAAGTGAGGCTGTGGTATCAGACCCGGGCGAGACAATGCAGAACTCCACCACCAATGAACTAACATACCAAGTCAAGACGAGCACCCTGAATTAAAACTTAAATAAAAAATGTATAATTTATTTTATTAATTAAGTATACAAAGTTGCTAAAACCTGTATTACAGTGGGCCAAAAACATAAAAGTGTTAATCTAAAGTAATTTAGGTAAGTTATATATGAGTTAAAATTGCGTGGTTAAATATTGTTATATAAAGTTCAAGTGCCAATTTGACTGCTTTTTGTTCCGATAAACTTTTTTCGTTCCGTTCCGTGTTCCGTTTTGCTGCAGCCCTGAAGGCCTAGAATATGAACATCAGATAAAATATTAAGCCAGTACAGAATCACATTATAGAATTATTATTATAAATACAAGTTTAATTAAATTTTTGTGTGTGCGTGTGTGTGTGTGTGGGGGGGGGGTGGGGTTGTGAGTCCTTATGTGTGTTTATATATGTGTATATGTATATTACATGTCTCGGGAAGTAAAGTTTATTAATATAATATAGGCCATTTTTATCCTGAAAGGATATTATAATCTTCTAGTGAATTCACATAAAAAAATAATTACATAGCGAGTTGCCGCGGGCGAGTATTTACAGGTCACAGGAAACTTGTGCCAACAAACACTAACACTTATTGATTTTACCCCAATTACTGTTGTATATAGTACGGTACGGTATAAAGTTAAGCTTTAGAAGTTTACTTGTTTCTTATATTAGTTCTTAAAATATGTTGGCTACGTTTTGTTTCATTTTTAGTTTTGACTGTCTTGTGTATGAGATAGCCTATTCGACTAGGAGCAGGCAGTCTCGGGTTCGGTCCCACATTGGCAAAATTGTTAGTAACATTTTTGCAAGGTTTTTCTCGAAATTCCAAAATCTTAGCAACAGCTTAAAGCCTGGCGGGTGTTGTCTTTATTTTTTATAACATCCATCTAATATTTATTACAAAAGTATAATTAATATTTTTGAAACTTTAAAAATATATAAAGAGTAGCCAAAATTTTCGTTTGATGTGATATTTGTAACTTTTCTATATTTCATATATCTACGAACAAGATACAAAAAACTTACCTAAAACATTAACACATATTATGATATTACAACAAGCGAGTTGATTAGATTAATATTAAATTAACCTACCATTTTAGCTCTTACTAATATTGTACAGAGTTAACAAAACCGCAAAATAGAACCCTTGCTATTTCTCTGCGGTTATACTTTCCTAAGTTGCGGTAGCTGTGCGTTAAGCTTTCAGAGCGCTACTTAATTGTGATCTGACCCTTAGAAACTAAAACTACAAGACTACGCTTTAGTCTGTTGTTACATTTATTGTGATAAACGTGATTAACGAATAATGAAGAAGTTTTTTCGTAATGATGTTTATCATGATTTATTTCTAATCATCATTTTCCTGTGTTGACATATCTTGTCTGCCCAGAATAAATCATGCATGAGAGATAGAGAAAAAAAATATGTTTCAATATCAGCAAATAGTTCGTTTATCTAAATATGCATTACATGTATTTATAAGGCTATTATTTGAAATTATATTCTCAATGAATATAATTTTATTTATTGTAATTGAACATTGTAAAAAGATTTATTGTAATATTATTCTAATGTGCTTTTTTTAAAAAAATGTAGTAAAGTGTAGGAAAATTTCAAGTAAATACACAAAATAAGCAATGTATTACGCGCTACACGCTGTGCATGTATGCAAACGGCTGGTTCGAGAGTTCCGTGGTCGTGATGAGTCCCGGCAGTGTACGCTTTACATTTCATGGCGTGAAAAAAAGAAAAAATGATAAACTGCAACATAAATATATATATATATATATATATATATATATATATATATATATATATATATATATATATATATATATATATAGGTTTTGAAGGTCTGGCCAAATATATTGAATTGAATGTGCGTTGTAATTATTGTTGTAAAATTGTAACAAAATAATATTTGAAAAAATGTTTTAAAACAATCCACTAAGTGCATCAATAAACCAGATGTAGAGCAAAACACTAAATAAGTTGTAGATAAATAGTGATAGAAATAGTAAGTTAAAACATATAGTCAGCATAATTTTGTTAAAAATACTTGGTTATTTTTTATTTTGTTAATTTTTCATACTCCCATTAAACGTTTCGAAACCCTAAAATCTGCACTAGCCGATACATAATATAATTTAAAGGGAACCTGTTATTAGCCTTATAAATATGAAATGTACCTATATTATTTATTGTAATAATGTAACGCTGTTGGTTTTCTGAATAAATAAATAAATAAATAAAGTGTTCAAGTTATCACTTTCATAAAACAATATTTTTTTTTATATCACTGAATAGTACACAAGTAGATGGCTAAATAGAAAAGTAGGCAAACAATTAGATAATTCAGTGTTCATTATAGTTTACATTTGCCTATTCTCATGCTATTAAAGAATAAACTTAAAAAAGTGCCGTAAAATATTTTATCGAAAACGTAAGTGTTAATATTGCTATTTTATCTCAACTATGAACAACTGGGCTATTAAAGGAAGTAGGTAATCTACTTTGTTTCCAGCCGTTATATTTTTATTATTATAGCATCGAGCGATATTGTGTTAACAAAGTTATAATTAGTTTTAAATTCTACGCTATTATAGTAAGCTGGGAATAAATTTATCAACGCTTATTAGTAAGTTATTAAAATCTGTTTAGAAATAAAAGTTGTACTTTCAATAACAATAATTTAATTTCATTGTGTGTGCGGTAACAAATGCAAAATAAATGTTTACATTTCCATAGACTTATTCCGGGTTCCTATAATCAACGATCCATCATTCGTAGCAGTAACTTTAGCAACCAATTTAATAACAACGCGGTGTCCTATAAATTTTTTAACCCTTTGGTGTTTTACATTTATAGGATTAATTTTAACTTACGCCTTGTAGAATATATTACTTCTAGTAACTATTACGAATCGTTTTACTATTATAGCGATCGGGCGTAAATCAATAAAATGACATAAATAAGTTTTTATAGTTCCATTATAGATCTGTTATTTACCATAGACAATCTACGGCGTAGACTATAACCGCCTATATCACACAAACTTTATTCTATTTACTAGCTTCGTCCGTGCGGACTTCGTTTACACCGCACAGCACCTCCCCCGTAGGTGATAGCGTGATAATATATAGCCTATATGTTGACCCGACCTGTTAGTAATATTCATGCAAAATTTGAAGTAAATCCATGCATTACTTTTTGAGTTTACCCCGGACATACATACAGACAAACAGATAAACAGACAAAAATTCTAAAAACTATATTTTTGACTTCGATATCGATTGTAGATGACACTCCAAATATTCTTTAAAAAAAAATTTTTTATATGATTTTAATATGTTTTTTTTAGATTTTATTATATGTATAGATTAACGTTAAATATTTCCGTTACCACGAGCCATTGCAAAACAATGCCCAGTATCAATTATAAAATATACACAGTGCTACATCATAATTATTTTCAATAGACTACTACTACTTACAAACTCACGATAAATTACTTCTATTACAAACGCACCTTACACAACATTCATAATCTTCATTTCATTCATATTTTTCATTTTAAAGCAATCTACTGGTTTTAAAGAATATCTATCCAATTTCATAGTGATATATTATTATGTTAATTTTGCTTTTCTATGGTAGGTGGTAGACCTAAGTAGGTCTTCCACATTTAAGTACTAATATTTATATTTATACATATGAATAAAATTGAAGTGGCTGTAATTTCAAAATAACAAGATTTTTTTTCAAACGCAGAATGTTATTTTAAGATAATACCTAAACAACTATTTCTAAATATCTGTCTGTCTGTCTCTCATTCTGTTTGTACAGGGTAATTTATGGAACCGCTAAATCGATTTTGATAGATCTTTCACTGAACAGAAGAGGTCAACACAATAGAGGAGGTTATAAGGAAGAACATTGACTACTTTTTAGCCGAGGGCGAAAAAGGGAGTAATGATTTTGGATCACCGGAACGAAGTCGCGAGTAATAACTAGTAAAAGGTTATCTATCATTATACTTTGATTTCCTTTTTTTATATCAATTTTAATAATTAACAGTAAAAAGTTTATTATTATTTGACTCAGGTTTATAAAGAAACAACGATACTAAGAACTGAAGACAATAAATAAATGCAATATTTAGTAACTTAATATCAAAAGTGAATAGGCTTAAGAATTTAAAATAAGTATATTTCATAAGAAGGTGAAAAAGTACAAAAAAAATTAACGATATACGCTTTCATTTGACTTGTATTATTAAGTGAGGCTATACATAATTCTACGAATTTAACTTATACCTACAAAATAAAAAGGGTTCAAATATTCGGCGAAACGGTTTGAGAAAAGGTAGGCTAGCGCTTCGCTTGGCTCGTTTTGGCGGGCACTACCGTGCGCCCAGATAAAAACGATTGTTGTGACTTATGTGCTTTAGACTGCTAGCCTTAGAGTTGACCGCCTTTTTAATCGAGTTAGCGACCCTGACTGACTACGCAATCAATTGGGTTTTGGGTTCGATTCACGACAGGGCAAACATTTGTGTGATGCATGTACCCCGCCAATTGTGAAGGACAGGCCATAGACTGCTTCTACTTTATTGCGGGCCGTGGTGAGACAAAACGTTGCGTGGACCAAACACCCAAAACTTTAAAAATGCCAAAATTGTTTTACAGCATAACTTTGCATTTATAACTAAATTTTCTACCATATATTACAAATATAGTTTACTAAAATTGGTTTACATTGTTTACAAAATGAAACACGACTTCTGCTTACGATACTTTCTCTAGTTCATAGTACAGTAATCTCTCAGGTCAGGAGACACGCCTAGGTCTATATAATGGAAGCAAAATTCAGGTTAGACAGAATGGTCTTGAATGTACTATTACCACCATCAAGATGAGATTGCAAGGAGAACCGGGGTGAAACATAGGCTAACATATTTTTTTAAATCAACCCCTAAGGATCTGAAATAGGGGTTGACAGTTTGTATAAATAACTATATAGAAGAAATGTGAATCTAGTCGCGAGCGAAGCTGCGCGGGCCAGCTAGTCTATTATAACTGTAGGCCATGATTAATTCTTTCCATCTGAAGAACCATCTGCTTGTTTGCTACGCTATGATATTTTGGCTATACCAACGACAATGAGTTGTATAAGTTCAGCTTTATATTATTTGGATGAGTAAATTCGTCCAAAATAATAAACACTGAGGAAAGGTCCCAAGTCCCTCTTTATTGTATCTTTACACAAAAAAACTACAGCAAATAAGTATGTTTAAGACGTCTTACACAATTACGGAGATCGTGGTTCGTTTGGCGAATTAATTTCTCTGCCTGCTCACAAATGCATGAAAATCCGACCAAGGCGACTTTGTTTGAATTTAACACCCATTGTTTACAATTTTTTATTAAAAAAGTTACGTCCCGCAGCCTCTGTGCGACTAAAGGTTTTTTAAGCCCCATGAAAACAATCTTGACAGAAAAAATAAATAAAATTTAATCATGCCGGTTCTCTTGAGGTGCACGCAGAGGAGAGGAGAGGGTTTAGTGGCACGCGAAATATCGTCATCGCATCGTTGTTGCCATTTAACGTTTTTTATATCATAATAATAATCGCCTCTGTGGTGTAGTGGTCCGGTGTCGGAGTTGACCACAGAGGTCCCGGGTTCGATTCCTGGGTCGGGCAATTCAGAAATGTGTTTTTTCAGTTTTCTGATAAAAACAACATTGCCCGGGATTGGAAAGTGCCCGGTTGGCGATAGGCTTGCCACCTATCACATAGTGTGGGACCAAGTATCTTCGGCTAATCGTGGGTGCACTTGTTGTACCTCTGCCTACCCTTTCGGGGATACGGGCGTGAAGATACTTCTATATCATAATAAATAAAAATATAGCAATGATGAATATAGAAAGAAAACATCACTTATTGATACTCGTATGTATTGACAGTATGTATAATGTTTCTTTACTACGCAACCGACGGGGCTCGGTTGTGATCCCCGACGCGACGGAGACAAGCATTTGTGTGATGAGCATAAATGTTTGTATTTCGGGGTTTGGATGTTTATTAAATATATTCCAGTATTTCTATGTATCAGTATCGTTGACTAACATCCATAACACAAGCAAATAATTTGCTTACTTTGGGGTTAGATCAGTCAGTGTAATTTGTCCCGAGAATATTTATTTTATTTATTTATTTATTTCTTATATAATATATTAATTAATTTTCCCCACTATTTCTCTATACAAACTTCAACTACAAAATTTTATACTTCTCATTCCCTGCAATTTTTGTAAAAATACAAAGTTTTTTCTTCACGTATTAATACCTATATAGATAACTGTCAATGGAATTAACTTATTAAGAGTTTTTCTGCATCAAACCTAAGAATAAGAAATAGTATTTTAATAAAGAGATTTTTTCTAGGATTGTTGATAATCAGTTATTTGTTACAGTTGATTACCTGAAACAAAAACAAAGGTTTTGTAATACTAAAATATGCATAATATAACAAATCATAGTACACACACAATTTACATGTATAAGACAATATATTTAGAAAAATATTACTTAAAATAACAAGTAGTTTCAGTGAGGTAAAAATACTTTGAATCACGCTGCGAATTGCGAGGTACAGGAAGAATTAAATAAAAATAAATTATTGTAAAAAAATAAAAACAAAGTGTTTTGAATGACCTAGAGAGTAAAGAACAAGTGTCATTTTTTATATACGTGTACGCGGGTACAACTAATTTTTCCAAGTTAAGAGCGTATATTCGATTCGTAATAAAAACTTCATGTTTTTAAATTTTTTCCAAAGCAATGTCATAATGATAAGGATATTACAGTTTTTGCAAGATTAAGTCTTGATTTAGTGCACTATAGAGCAAGATTCTAATTTTTGATAACGGTTTTTTTATACGAAGACAGTCACTTCATAGCGTTTTACGAAAATAGGCGTTAGAGTTATCTTTCAGGATAAATACATACAATCATTGTAATGTGGCAAAATATCTTATTTTATGCATTTTTCCAACAGGATATATAGTCCTAAAGCAAAACACAGAGCCAAAATAACGAAAATATCATTTTTAGATATTGAAAAATAATATTACTCTTCATATAAAACCAATTTTTTCGGGATAAAAATCTATGCGCTATTCCAGGTCATCATCTACCTATTCGCTA
>JAUPFN010000019.1:22234043-22384043 GCA_036924255.1 Apodemia mormo | reverse complement strand
CAATTGTCACTCGGTGATGAATATAATATTTAATTGATGTACGCTTTAATCGCCAACTAAACGTCTTCGTACTCTCTAATTTCTTGGAAACCTGTACCTACGTCAAATAAATGTTTTAAATACGTTTTTTTTATATCATAAGATAGCAAACAAATATCCTCCTGATGGAAAGAGTCAAACATCGCCTATACACACCAAAGATGTTAATGGTGCGTTGTTATCTTGTGGCGAGGTCTAATGCTACATGCATAAGTATACCGGCTACCTTACCCTCCAAACCGGAACACGACAGCGACAAGCCCTGACGCTATTGCGGCAGGAATAGGTAAGGCGGTGGTACCAGACCCAGGCGAGACAATGCAGAACTCTACCACCTAATAGCCACGATGTTAGTGACTCGCATAGCCAATCGGTCGCATTTTACGACCTGCCTGGCAGATTAGTAGTTGGTCTATTCTTCAAAGGAGCCCGGAACCAACACGCGGAATTTTGATTTTGATTGGTTGATGGTTAAAAATCTATATACGATTTTGTTCCTGGTCTGCTTCCGAAAATTATATGTGACAGTGTAATGAAGGAAACTACTTTGCGGTACTACGACTGTTTAAGGTCGTGCTAATTTGCCGCAAGCAACGTGCAACGTGCACATGCTTTACAGTTTTTCAACGATATTAATAGAATGCAGCTAGCGACACTATATACACTTCCTATAAAATAATTCGAAAGCCCTAGTGATGCTCTAATAAGCAAAACTGGAAGGCCTTAAAACAAACGCCTAGTAGTTGTGAAACAGTACAAGAGTTGCTTTCAGGAACATGAAACGTATATTTACTACAGTTCAGATGTTAGTAACGGATGTTCGTGTGGTAGATTCACTAGAAATATATTTCTAACTATCTTCCTGGAAGGCCGTCTCGTCAGGCTGGCTGTTAGCGCGCGCAGCTGTTGGTTATGAAATATCAAATAGTCTTTTTTACATATATCATAAGACAGCAAACAAGCAGATGGCTTTCCTAGTGGAAAGGAACAGTCATCACCTATAGTCACCAAATATATTAGTGGTGCGTTGCTAACCTTGTAGCAGAGTCTTAATGCCGCTTGCAAAAGTTTACCGGCTACCTTAGTCCTTACCCTTCAAACTGAAAGACGTTATTATGGCATAGGTAAGGCAAACAGAATTTATATAATATTAGTAATAGGTAAGGTGGTGGTGGATCCGAGTGCGAAATTGCAGAACTCTACCACTTAGTAGCCACGATGATAGTGACTCGTTCATCTAAGGGCGGTTTCTTGCATTTGCAGCGTATAATTCAATATGGGTACTGAAGGTGCGGTATCCGTGTTCTCCTTTAGTATTTAGAAATTAAAGATTGTGTATACTGATTTTAATTTATTTTTAAGTACTAGCTGTTTCCCGCGACTTCGTCCGCGCGGACTTCGTTTACTCTGCACAGCTCCTCCTCCGTAGGTGATAGCGTGATAATATGTATCCTATATGTTGACCCGACCATTAAGTAATATTCATGCAAAATTTGAAGTAAATCCATGCAGTACTTTTTGAGTTTACCCCGGACATACATACAGACAAACAGATAAACAGACATACAGACAAACAAACAAAAATTCTAAAAACTATATTTTTGGCTTCGATATCGATTGTAGATCACGCCCCAAGTATTCTTTTAAAAAAATATTCAATGTAAAGTTTTGACTCTCCTACGATTTTATTATATGTATAGATTACATTACATTGACGTGGTGTCTACCCTAAGCTATACATTTTCATCTACCATCTGACAACATAATCCTTATTGTTTTTCATCATTCTATATAATTTAAATAAAGGGGAAAAACAATAATCTGCCAGTGACCTTTAGGATTGTAACACTATGGAGGTATTACAGTACCATACATCCAGGTGAGACGTTGCAAAATTTTACCGCCTAGTGGTCCCGATGGTAGTGAGTAGTGACAGACGTTTATCTTTTACGAACTGCCTTGCAGAATAGCGCATGGTCTATTCTTCAAAGGGAGCCCGGACCAACACAGCGGTTATATTTAAATAATAATACCGAGAGCCTCGTATTTTCTGTAGTGTCGGGGATTTTTCAGAAAATATATTAAAATGCAAATCACATTACTGATTTAATATGAATATCATTTAGCGCCATCTTAGAAAATTTTCAAATATCAGATGATTAATTATTTTCCTTTGGCAACCGAGAACCGCAAAAAATTACGGAATGCTGCTATCTAAAATTGGCAATATGCACATAGTTATAAAACACTTTTTTAATTTAAAATTGCTTTTTCATAAAGAACTAATAAGCAGATGACTCTCCTGGTGAAAAAAAGTAGCACAGTACACCTAAACAACCAAAGATTCCAATGGAGCATTGCCATCCGCGAGGTAGGGATGTTATGCATACACTTAACGAGTACTTTACTCTCGACACCAGAACACGACAGTTACAAATTACATTTCTAGATTTTAGTTCTTGTTTTAAACTTATTGAAGTCCAAGCCTGTTTTATATCAGGTTTTCTAACAGATCAACTCATAGAATTCAATAAAAGCATTAGGTATATTTTAAGCTCCTTATTATATTATAAAAGAATTGGTAACATCTTCAAACCAGAGCAATTTTAAAATATTTGTAATATTTCGTAACTTTGTTAATACTTGTTTGACAAAAAATTTTTCGCAAAGAGTCTTAAACATTTTTTGCAAATAAATAAAGGTATGTCGGCCGAACCTTACCGCAGATATTAAGAAACATCAGTATTTACTTTACAAGTCTGCGCCCTTGAGAAGTCAAGGCCACACTGTAGCTTATAATGGCTACACTTTTATTATTTACAACGGTTTTTTAAAATTTTAGGTAAATGGTCTGTATGACCATTACTGCATAATTGGGCTTTTGGGCGAGCATAGTACTTAGCCAGTGTTCCAGTTATTGGGTGTAGACACCAGAGCCCTAACGGTGACTCCTTTGAAGCTGAACGGCAGCTTAGGGTAGTATCTTAACGATAAGTGGGAGAGTAACTGAAATCAGGTTCTCGGCTCATTATTAGAATGACCAGGGTCTCGGATGTTTTCGGACCAAAATAGTGGTTTACATCGTCACCGACGACGCTGACCTCTGTGTGTAAATTGTGATGTGTAGGCAGTGATGGGATCATCAAGATCAAATACGGCCGCTTGAATAGCATGTACAGGCCACTTATATTTTTTTTATAATTCTTACATAAATTTTACTTTCTGAACTTATTTTCATATAAACCGCCTGTAAACTCCGAAGTTGTTGAGTTTACTTGATATAATCCATAGGAACACGACGTGACAAGCACAAACGGCTATTGCGGTAGAAAAAGGTAAAGCGCTGGTAGCAAACACAAGAGAGCCATATGTTCTTTACTTCTAGAATGGTTCCCTTTTTACGACCTGCTTCACAAGAAGGCTCAAGTTCTATTCTTCAAAATGGGTTTGACAACCATCTGAGCAACATCTTGTTCAACTACTACCGCATCGTAAACGCGGCCACGTACTGAAAAGATCCGGCGGCAGATCAGCGAGCTTTTTTTTTAATATCATTTTTTAAATAATATTTTACATAATGTTTAATTTGTAAGTATCTAATTGTTACAGTAATAATGAAGATTGCCGATATGAGGAGCGGCTAATCTCATGCTTTTCTTTCATCTAGGTATTCAGATATTTTATAGTAACCTATTTTACACAGTTTTGTTTTATCACATGTTTTGAATTTGTTAACTGGGAAATCTCTAATGGCATCAGGCAGCTTATTGTAGAAGCGTATACTCCCCATAAAAGAGTTGCTTATTCTGTGGAGACGAGACACATGCACAGCAATATTGTTTTTGTTTCTTTTATTTAGGGAGTGAATATCACTATTCTTTTTAAATAAGCAAATATTTTTACGTACGTATATCAAGTTTTCGAATATATATATAGCTTTTTTTTGTAATACAAATATTGTATTTATTTCAGCGGAATTCCCCCAGAGAAGAATTCCATATGATATAACACTATGAAAATAACTAAAATAAACAAAGCGTGCAGTGTCAATCAGTAAGTGTCTCATTTACTGCGAATGCTGCTGAACTTAGTCTACTGGCCGATTTCTCGATATGTGGTCCCCAATGCAATTTTTTATCTACAGCAACTCTTAAAAATGATCAATACCTACAAGATTTTCGCCGTGTTGGTCCCGGCCTCCTTTGAAGAATAGGCCAACTGCCGTTCTGCCAGGTAGGTCGTAAAAGGCGATCGATTGGCTATCGAGTCACTACCATCGTGACTACTAGGTGGTAGAGTTCTGCATTGTGTCGCCCGGGTGTGGTACCACCGCCTTAACTATTCCTGCCGCAATAGCGTCAGTGCCTGTCGCTGTCGTGTTCCGGTTTGGAGGGTAAGGTGGCCGGTAAACTTAGACCTTAGACCTCGCCACAAGATAGCAACGCACCATTAACACCTTTGGTGTCTATAGGCGATGGTTGACTCTTTCCATCAGGAGACCCATCTGCTTGTTTGCTATCTTATGATATAAAAAAAATAAGATCATTTTTTTACCGTTAAGTTGTACATTGGTATTTATATGCCTTTTTTAAATTTTATACACTGTTTTGCGTTTTGTTACCATTTAGAAGCAGATTATTAACACTGAACCAGTATACAACTTTCAAAATCACATTCTTTACTTCGTCATACTTACCAATTTGTTTCTTCACTTTAAATAAAAGTGAAGTGTCATGCGCAAACAATACAATTCCATGCTTATCACCCACATAGTAAGGTAAGTCATTTATGTATATAAGAAACAGAAACAGAAATGGATCAAGGATGGACCCTTGTGGGACACCCATTATGACAGCAGCACCAGAGGATCTTATTTCGTTAATTCCAACCTTCTGAATACTCCATTTAAATAAGAAATCAAAAGATCGAGAGCCTTATTTCTAATTCCATAATGGTGTAATGTCCTAATTACACCATTGACAATATGTGTGTTGTTATTAATTTAATATATTTCTTTCACCACGTAAACTTTAACTGTGCCAAATTTCATAATCCTCCATTCTAGTAATTGTCGTGAAAAGGGGTGCGAATTTTTGCTTCACAAATTAATATATAAGATGAAAAACAGAATTGCTGTATGTCAAATTTTCTCGTTATAATTTTAATATCAAAGGTACAAAATAAAATGCAGTTTAAATGAGATTAAGACTCGAACACAATAAATGACATTTTTATGAGGGCAGCCAAACCGCAACGCAAATAGGACTGGTCAGGGTGGCGCGTGCAGGTGGAACTTTTAATCTGGCACCCATTATGGATGTAATGACTGTTTCACACAAGCATGTGGTGAGAAACCGCTTCTATTAAAACTAATTTATAATTAACACTTTCCATTTTGGTGAAATTACATTATTAATGTTTCATCCAGTTTTGCTTTTTAAAGAACCTAGTTTAAGACGCTTCAAAATGCAATATCAGTCTATTATTGTACTAAAAATGTATGAATAAGTGAATATCGCTGAACAATAAGACACTATTACTATTGCACTTGTACTTATTTCACTTCTAAACATATATTTTTAATATATGTATTACTCGACCAGTTTCACTTTTTAAAGCATCTGCAGAATGTAATATACTTAATTAATTATTGACTGTTGTATATAAACAAACAAATATTGAATGTAAGAGGGTAAGCTTGAATATTGCTCAAAAGTGTTGTCATCCTAAACAATTTACCCCTGAATAGGCGAAACCGGTTGGCTGTAAGTTTAAAAGTGATTGTGTAATAAATAAAATTTAAATTACATTTGTGAAACAGTACAAGTGCTTATATTATATAATTATATACCAGCTGTTGCCAGCGACTTCGTCCGCGCGGACTTCGTTTACTCCGCACAGCACCTGGCCGCTAGATGATAGCGTGATAATATGTAGCCTATATGTTGACTCGACCTGTTAATAATATTCATGCAAAATTTGAAGTAAATCCATGCAGTACTTTTTGAGTTTACCCCGGACATACATACAGACAAACAGACAAAAATTCTAAAAACTATATTTTTGTTGTAGATCACGCCCCAAGTATTCTTTTAAAAAAATATTCAATGTACAGTTTTGACTTTCCTACGATTTTATTATATGCATATATATATATATATATATATATATATATATATATATATATATATATATATATATATATATATATATATATATATATATATATATATATATATATATATATATATATATATATATATATATATATATATATATATATATATATATATATATATATATATATATATAAATTACCTTTATGACTTTATTGCATCAGCAATATCGGAAGATGATATTAGATGATTTGTACCAGTATCGCAGTTCTTCAGGGGTCTAATTACGTAATGACAAAAATGAAAATAATGGTCATAGCGCTGGTACCGGTGGCGGTCCAACCGTTAATCGTTAAATTACGAGTGTCGAACGATTCGTTTCACAAAAATTCTTGTATTTTCCGATAGTCGATAAAAAAAATAAGTAGGCGGTAGCGTAATGTCACACTTCTCCGGTGTGGCTTATAGCCCGCCATACCGAGGCCAACATATTATTTAAAAAAAAAAACAATTCAACCGTTTGTACCAAGCTAATTTTTGCACATCTAATCATCGTCAAGTAGCTATTTACGAAATCAGCATCCCATACTTTTCGGACGGTCCCAAATGGCCGCCATACCGCTGCAAAGAAGTAACTTATTATTTTTTTGCAAAACGGTTTGTACCAGTATTGCATGTGGATTTTTGGAAAGTATTTGATAAAATATTACCGTTATAATATTTTCCATACTTCTAGTAGGAGGAAAAAATCCTGTCATAATCAAAAAAACTTATTTTCTCGTCACGTTTTAAAAATATGACTGTACAATACGTAAAATATTTTTTACAGCGTAGCATTATTTTATTCTCCGATATGATATACCTAAAAAAATATTCCAGCTTGTAACCATGGAGCGCACCACTTAAGCCAATATATAAAAAGAAATGACGGTTTGTACCAGTATAGTATTCGGATTTTTGGAAATTATGTAATGTAATAAGACCAATTATTATATTTGCCATATTTCTAGTAGACGGAAAAAGTGGCATCATCGTTGAAAAACTTGATTTTTCAACACGGTTACAAGGTACAAGACATAAAATCATTTCTTACAGTATGGCATGAACCTAGACCTCCACAACTCCAGAGAACTTCCTTCCTCCTCTCGTAGAATCTTATATATAATCGTATAATATTATATAACATAACATCTGGTAATAAAATAAGATTGCATCCACCGAGGTGTCTGAAATTTTGTATTTATATTCGTTAAACCTCAAAGTTAAAGGAAAAATTAGTGCCATACTGGTAGAAATCGTTTGAAATACGAATAAAACCTTAAAATTAAAAAAAAAAATAATGTACCCATTCGTCACCCCCCATATGTATGGCATTATCAGACTTCTATTTATGATCATATAGAGAACTGTTAAAAAAGTTTTAGGGTAGTACAAATCATGTTGCAAAAAAGAAAAAGTTTACTACTTTGCGGCAGTATTGCGGCCATTGGTAACCGTCGGAAAAGTATGGCAAGGCAATTTTCGTGAATTGCTACTCGGCGATAATAATTATCTGTGCAAAAATAAGCTTGGTATAAATAGTTGAATTGTTTTTTTTTTAAATAACGTGGTGGCGTCGGTATAGCGGGCTGTAAGCCACACCGAAAAAGTATGGCACCATGCTACCACCTACTTACTTTTTATTGACTATTGGAAAATACAAGAATTTTTGTGGAACAAATAGTTCGACACACGTAATTTATTCGACACGTTCGATTAATGGCCACGCGGTTGGGCCGCTGGTATCTGCGCTATAATCATTATTTTATTTTTTGTCATTACGTAATTAAAGCCTGAAGAACTGCTATATTAGTACAAATCATCTATATTTTGTGTCATCATTTCCCGGTCTATAAGTAGTATAACTTTGTACTTCAGTGTGTAAATGCAAGCTACACTGACAAACTAAAAAAAAATTATTGAAAACAAAAAACCCGACTGCATTTAATCTTTAGAAAAGGTTCATTGCCTGAAATGAAAGCTAAATAGAAAGAAACAAGCCCAGTACTTTAGAATAATATTAAGTAATAATGAATAACTTCACCATTGAAATAGTTCTATAATCGATGTAGGTACATACATATAAAACAATTCATGAATTTTAATTCATCACAGAACGATTAACAGTTGGGGCCCATTCAATTTTTTTCGATTATAAAATTATTTCAATGGTGAAGTTATTCATTATTACTTAACATGATTCTAAACTACTGGGCTTGTTTCTTTCTTATTAGCTTTCATTTCAGGCAATGAACCTTTTCTAAAGATTCAATGCAGTCGGGTTTTTTGTTTTCAATAATTTTTTATTTTACACTTTTTAGTTAGGATTCATTAACTACGATATTAAAATTATAAGATGGTAAATTACGCAATCTTGACATTTCATTCAGAGAGTAAATATCGTGGGGATTATTAAGTAATTTATGGTGGTCTAAACTATTTATTATTAGCCCCACTAGAGATCTAACCCGGCTCAAAGCAACGCATGCTTTGAGCCGGGTTAGGTTCGATTCTGACTTTCACTCCAGCAACATTGTTTTTAATTGCTTTGTCGTCAAATTCTATATAGGTAAACAGCCTATGGCAATTCTCCGTCTTCGAATTGGTCCCTTCGAAGAACTGGTCACTCTATTGTCCTTATAACTCTCATTGCTCCCTTTCCATTGTATAATATTATATTCAATTTACTTCTTTTATTTATATTTTGCATTAATCCCTCCGCTGTAAAGGCAGAATAATGAAACACTAATTAAAGTATACGTATAAAGTAGCTACTTGTTATAAGTAGGAAAATGGTTTTAAACAAATTTATATCGTTATACATAATATGTACTTATATCCTAAACTATTAGATACCTACCTCTGTTGTATCTTAAAAATAGAGCATCTTCTTATGACAAGGACGTTCCGAATTTTGAAAATTTTCATTTACCTAGTGGGAAGTTAAAAAAAGGTAAAAAAAAGGTAAGGTAAAAGTATTAACGCACTATTAAATAGGTAGATACCTAATAAAACCAACTAACTAACGCCCTGACCGCCCCGTTTTTGCTTAAGTAGCGACCCTAACTACCAATCAACAGGGCTTGGCGACAGATTATAATAATATAATGGCTACAATCGTAACTTGGGTTTGATTCTAAGCAGGGACAAGTATTTGTTTGAAAAGCACGTATGTTTGTATTTCTGGTTTGAATGCTCATTAAATAACCAAGCAAAGCTTTGTGACGATAGACGCAAATGTGGCCGCAGCATTAGAGATGCCACGAATATACGTCGCCAAATATTCTCGTGATTTTGGTGAATATTTGGCGACGTATTTGTTCTCCCCGTGTTGGTTCCGGGCTCCTTTGAAGAATAGGCAAACTGCCGTTCTGCCAGGCAAATCGTAAAAGGTAGGCTATACGAGTCACTACCATCGTGGACACTAGTACCACCGCCTTACCTATTCCTGCCGCAATAGCGTCAGTGCTTGTCACTGTCGTGTTTCGGTTTCCAGGGTGAGGTAGCCGGTAAACTTATGCATGTGGCATTAGACCTCGCCACGAGATACCAACGCACCATTAACGGCTTTGATGTCTATAGGCGATGGTTGACTCTTTCCATCAGGAGACCCATCTGCTTGTTTGCTATCTTATGATCTAAAAAAAACATTAGCGAGTTCGGAGTTGATCGTATCATAAGGTACAGGTATTATTTGTTTATGACGATTGAGTGCTGTGAGCAGATGGTTCTCCTGATAGAAAGATGGAAAGATAAAACATCGCCTATAGACACCAAAGATGTTAATGGTGTGTTGCTATCCGTGTGACGGGATGGCAATGCTACATGCATAGGTGTACCGGCTACCTTACCCTCTTAACCGGAACACGACAATAATAATCATTGACGCTATTGTGGCAGGAATAGGTTAGGCAGTGGTACTAAATATCCGGGCAAGACGTTGCAGAAATCTAACACCTAGTAGTCACGATGGTTGTGACGGAAATAGCCAATCAATCGCCTCTTACGACCTGCCTGGTAGAACGACAATTGGCCTATTCTTCAAAGAAGCCCGGACCTGCACGGAGTAAGAACTACTGAACCGATTTTGATAAAACTTAGACAGTTCCCTAAGTTGTTATATAACTTATTTTAAATCAAAAATAATTGTCTCGATATGTCTTATTTCCCGAAAAATTCCTGGACAAACAATTATATATATATAGACAAACAAATATACATACACTTACGCCATTTTAGTACACGTTACACGTGCTTGGACGCTTAAATATATCATCATACCATACATGTCAAACTGATAACCTCCATTTTTTCGTCGGTTGAAAATATTGTCTAACTGATGATAAATACTGATTAATGAAATGAATACCGAATAACAAATACTGAAGTAGGTAGGTATATAGGTGTGTATAAAGTACGTGAATACAAATAGAAAAATTAACTTTAAATCGTTATATATCTTAAACTGTTATTTAAAAAGAAAAATGATGAATAAAACCCAAAATTATTTTTAAATACCTATTCAACGATACCCCACATGATATTGTTTATCAATATATTTTTTAAATTTTGACAATATGGCGCCTGGTGGTTTCCATGGTGGGTTTTAATAAATGTCATGTCTTTAGTGACACTCGCAAGGTTAAGACGGATCGATTGACATGTGAATCATCAAAATCAGCCTGCGCGTTTGGCCTCTAGAATGCCACATAGGAACAAACATACATACATACATACATATATAGACTGATAAACACAATACCCTCCTGCAGTCGAGTAAAAATTGTCTTGAAAGCGAATCCATTTAATCCGTAGAGGAGTATACCCATATGAAGACTGTGACATATATATAGAGATATCGTAACAACCTTTCATAACATAACATGTGTAATGCGCATTAATTTCATTGTTTGCGTCGTCTGACCGCTATAACCTCTAAAGGTTTTATTTAAATAACTCATTTAGGGGTAAAGGTACTTTCTCAACTTCATTAATATTAAGCATACACCCTGTCTCAAAAACATTATAATAAATGAAAACTCGTCTGATGTCGGAGTCTGTTTAGTAATTTTAAATGAATCCTCTTTTTTTCGTTTATTTGTTTTTGTGCAGCAGCCATAATATTCAACGTTTGATTCCCTATTGCAAATAACATCTTCGTCGGAATACTCATATTCTCTCACAGTTATACTCCACTCTCTATGATCTGAAATCTCCATCTTATTTGAAAGAAAGATTCATTTTCCGTGACAACCAGCACAAATATCTTAGATCGGCTGATAATCGTTCCCTGTTAGTGCCAACGCAGAACACTATTTATTACAGTCGTTCCTTTACCTCACAAGCTGTTACGCTTTGGAACTCTCTTCCAGTAGATATCAGAAAGGCGCCAAGTTTAAACTCTTTGAAAAGTATAGTCAAACGTCACTTTTTATGTACCAAGTAATTTTGTTAAATTTTTCTTATTTAGGTTTATGTATTACCACTGTTTTATTTGCGATTTTTGTTTTGTTTTGCTTTTCTGTGTAACTGTAACCGGATGTTACAGTTATTATTATTATTATTTTATTTTATTTAAGAGCATAAAAACTATAAATTATCTTGTGTCATTGCCGTGTTCCGGTTTAGAGAATAGGGTAACAGGTATGTTTTGATGTGGCATAGCCATTCCACCGCACGGATAGCAACGCACCAATAATATTGTTGGTGTCTATAGGCAATGGTTTCTCTTTCCATCAGGAGAGCTATCTGATATTTGCTATAAAATCATATAAAAACCTAGTATGTGACGTCACATCAGGAAATGTGAATGAGATGGATTTTTTTAATTTACCTATTGAAAATTAATTTTTATTACTTAAAACAAAATGTTTTTGACATAGATGCGGAACTCTAAGAATATATCAATTAATAAAGTTGTTATCTTGAGAATAAAATAATATAAAGCGAACAAATTGTCAGAATTAACAAAAGCTTCATCGTTCTCAGCTATCTTAACCAGCGATTAGTTTTAATGGGCCGTAATAAACACCGGGAAAGCTTTCGCTATTTACTATGCAAATAGAGTTTGGAGGTTTATTTTATTTTAAGATTTACCCAGGATTTTACTTTTTAAATTGTGTTTATTGGACGAAAAATCTTGAAAAATTTTTCTTTTTGTCAAGAAATGGAAAATACTTTCGTAAAATAAAATTTTATATATATATTTTTCAAATTTCAAATAAAACTTTGGAATAATAATATAACTTTAACATAAAATATTTAACTTTAGAAAAAAAATACTAATAAAACTTCTGATTAAAATATTTGAATTGATTTTAATATATTTTTTGTTTGTGACAGAGCGGCTCCCAAGATGGGTTGCATTAAATTTGGAGCCGGTAGGGAGCGCTGCAATTTAGAATTCAGAACGTCTGATAAGTATTATTCCATTTAGCAAAAAATCTAGGTTGAAGTTTAATATACAAACACACACATATATTATTTATGCCATAAAAAAGCCTACCGTCTATAGATACCACAAATGTTCTTTTCTATCCACGTAACAGGGACAGAATGCCATAAGCATAAGTTTACTAGTTATCTAGTATCTTTTCTTTTAAACCGGATCACAACGAGTAATAAAACTATTGCGGCAGGAATAGGTAAAGTGGTAGAATTAAACCATATTATTATAGAAGATAGAGCTAGTGAGGAAAAGAAAGGGGAGAGTTGGGAAAAACGTGGAAAGTAGAGAGTGGAGAAAGAGAGGTAAAGAGATACAGTGTGGAGGGGGAATAGTAGTTACAGGGGGAGGTGAAAAAGGGGAGAAGAAGACTGTTAGATGGATGTTAGAGGGAGAAGGGGAGAGTACAAAAAGTTTAAGAGCCCCCTCTTAAACTTTTTGTACTCTCCCCTTCTCCCTTTTTTGTACAGCTTTTTCAACAAATTCATTTTGTGCAACTACCAAAACATTTTATGCAACTATCGAAATGCTCCCATCTTTATATATAAAAATCAATTGCTGTTCGGTAGTCTCGCTAAAACTCGAGAACGGCTGAACTGATTTGGCTCATATTGGTTTTAAATTAATTGTTGAAGTCCAGGGAAGGTTTAAAAGGTGAGAAAATATATGTAAAAAAATAAGAGTAGTTAAAAAGGCAGAACAACGTTTGCCGGGTCAGCTAGTATCTCATAAAAACTACATGATCAATATTGTTCAAACCAATTTTCGTTTCAAGTTTCCCAATTTTTAACTTCCCGCTATGTATGTAGATAAGAAAGTTACTGATTGCCCCGAGTTTCGAAAATCGAGTTTTCACCAGATTTCCACGTTTTTAGTTCCTAGGAAGATTTTCCGACTTTTTTCACGATGACGCCAGTATATCTGTATGTATGTGTATGTATGTGTGTGTATGTGAGTATGTAACGATCTCGTAACTTTTGACCGATCGAAACGCGGTTAATGGCATTCGATTGGATTCCGTTCAACTTAGATTTTCTGAAAATTTGGATTAATTTGGTCCATAAGATTTTGAGAAATTTTGAAAAAGCTTCAAATTTTTTTCTGGAACAACAGTGTTTTTAGAATAATTTCCAAATTAATGTACCGATGGATTACAAAATCTAATCACCTTTTTTCCTCGTAAAACTGCGTCCGATGCATAAATTGCGTCAACATCTGTTTATCCGTCCGCGTGTTATGGCTGACCAATATTTTGAAAAAAGGGTTTTTTGACATGACTTTTCAACCAATAATTTTTTGGTCTTCTAGAATACTTTAGTACTTAAAAAACTACGTCGATTGCCTTTTCAAAGATTAAAATCGATTCAAATTTTCAAAAGCTATAGCTTTTCAAATACTAAAATTACACTATTTATAGCTTACTGTTACAGCATCTATTTACAACTATTTGTAATAACTTTAAGGCTAATATTCCGATTTTTTCAAAAATCTGGTCAACTTCTAATTAAAAAAACTGCGTCAAATACTCTTAATCGAACTGAAATGGATTAATTCGTTCGGGACTTATCAATGGCGAAGGTTTTTTTAATTTTTTTTTTTATTGACATTTCTTCAACATTTTTTAAACTATCGACTTTGTAGCTAACAAACGAATTTAGAGCTCAAAAATTGCGTTGAAAGCCACTCCAACGATCAAAATTGATCATTCTGAAAAAAAAATGAACACGACTCTGTTTAAATAAAATAATTAAAATACTTTTTATAATAATTAAAATACTTTTATAATAATTAAAATACTTATTAACGTCTTTCTTCGTGGCTCTGACCGCATTTGGGTCCCATCCCAAATCCCAATCCACTAATAGTAGCCGCGGCAGATTACGTCATCGAAGCAGATCCCGTTCTTAGGTACAGGAGGCCGCGCAATAACGTACTAACCGATCCCGACGATCCCATAATGGTGGCTATCGCCGCCAACCCACTACAAAACACACGCACTATACGATACCACACCATCGCCGCCGCCGGTCTCAACGGCGACGAAGACTCCTAATCCGCCGTGTAGAAATGCCACTACTCCTCCCCGCCCCCTATACTTAGTTAAAACGACGCACTACGCCGAGGTCCGGTTTCGCAGGAGACAACCCTTAGCGCGGGCGTTGATTGCCCAAATTTAAATTTAAACTCTGAGCTCTCTGCTCGACCTCTAGTACGATATCGCTGTTACGGCCCTTGGCCTTAAGGCCTTAAGCTTTTGCCAATTCGGAAAAAAATACATTTGGGTCGCGCACGTGCGGCGGTATCGTGCCATTGCTTGGACGCCTGTTCAACTCCATTGGCTCCATTCAGTTTAATCTTATCGTGATAACTTTTTAACCATTTGTCCGAATTTCTTTGTGTAAAAGACAAACTTTATCTACATAAAATGCTGAAAGCGGCAAATGTATTAATTTTAATAAAAAAATAATAAATACTCCGAAATATGCTTTGTAAAAAAGTATAATAATTTAATTGTATTTATGGACCACTATTTTGGATATTATGGATTTCACATAAAAGATAGATATATGCTTTTTTTTTAGAACTATTTAAGACAAATAATCCTACTAACATTATCTTCGTCTAACTTCAGCGGTTTTCTCAGCGCACGCCAAGATAGCTCTCAGAAGGCAGAAATTTTTCCGACTTACTTGATACTTATCGTTATATATCCACCAAATTACACAAAATTTTTATAAATTGTAGCCTATGTGTTATTCTGATGTATAATCTATATTACTGTAAAGTTTCATTGAAATCCATTCAGTAGTTTTTGCGTGATTGAGTAACAAACATCCATCCAAACATCTAAACTTTTGCATTTATAATATTATATTAATATTAATTAATTAATATAGATAGATTAATATCGATTACCATTGTACTGTAAGTATATTAATTGATAAATATAGCTTGAAACATATCTTACCTCTATAAAATTAGTATAGACAAACTTACAAATCTCATCTCTTTTATTTTCTTTTTCCTCTTTTATTTCCACCGTTTATTAAAAAGGAATTTAAGCGATCTTATACACACGAAATGCATACATCGGCTGATAACCACCAACACAGGTGAAAAACGACAGCTCTTTTCACAGACGGCTTTTCAGCGACGCTGGATTTAGTTCCACAGCTCCAATGACTACAGTCGGTAAATCGCGTAGAATTGAGGCATAATGGAGCGACTGCAGCAGAGTTACTTTGAAAAAGAAACGCAGCAGCCAATCAATCTACATTTACAATCATATGAGTATCGATCCCGACGTGTATATGGACCTATCTGACTTGATACTTATTAATAAAACGATATTTTTTTTATTTTACACTACTGTAGTGTTTATTTAGTTTATTTCAAATCAAATATCATGGATTGCATCAAATATGGTCACACAGATCTTAGGATAATTAATATTTTGCATATTTAACCGTTTGGTATGCAATAGAAAATATTTAAAAATTCTAAAATGTAAGATAACTTATTGCAACTTAAATATTTACTTGCATACATATTTTCACGCTAGATCCCTTACGGGGTAGGCAAAGAGAACCTGGTGGTATATGTCATGATCCTTGCATATTTATCTTGCTTTCTTCACATTCATTACTTTCTTCATACAAACACGCCGGTTGCGAAAACTCTTGACACCACCTTCGCACGGACAGTTTTGTTAACCTTTCACTTACGATTCTTTCTACATGTAAAAACCAACAGAGCATGGCCCTAAGATTTCGTACGAATATTCACCCCTACATGTTGGTAGGATCCAATTTTTCTATTTGGTTCATTGATCCAACAAGGATTTAATACTTGTCACTAAAAACATCAATATAAATTTTATAAAGTTGTGGTATATTAATAATGTTCCTAACAGTCTTGGTGAAAAAAAACAACTGACAAAGTTGAAAAAAAAAACTAATTTGTAATCAGAAAATCACTAAAGTCAAACAATTAGTGCTAATCCATAGTCAAACTTTTTTTAAATTATTAGATAGCAAAGGAGCAGACTGCTCTTTGATGAAAAGAGAAACCTTCGCCTGACGCCTATAGGCACCAAAGGTGTGAATGATGCTTTGCTATATATGCAGCAGGATGGAAATGCTACAAGCATAAGTCAACCAGCTACCTTCCTCTCCAAACCAGAATACAACTATCACAAATATTGACGCTATTGAGGGAAGAATATGTAAGATAGTTGTACCATACACCCGGGCGAGATGTTACAGATTTGTTGAACTTAAGTCTTTGCGCCAACGGTAAAACTTATTAAGAACGATTTACTCAGCCTGAGATTAGAACCCAAGACCTACTGCATCAAGGCTGTCACCGTTCGACCAAAATCTTTATAAACAATTTCTTCTGAATGATATAGTCTTACAAGTCACCAAGTGTATGTTAAAAAAATCAAATAAGTTACGTCCACTAATCCTATTGATTGTTGGCTTCAGTTATTGCTAAAAATAAGTGATAATTGTACACATTGACCAATACAGCGATCGGGATCAACAACCAGAGTACATTTGGACGTCATGTTTATTTGACCGATTCAGCAAGAGCGACTGCGAAACGGTAATAATTTTTAGGTTATCTTGTGGTTGTGGTGGTTCTTATAATATTTAATCAAAGTTGATCTTATCGTTTCTAGGTCATGAGTTCTTTTCTATTTGATGTATTTAGCAACTGACACAGGCCTTACCTATAAAAAAATTGATATTTTGTTACTTCAATGTTATTGCAACGACATGGTTATTTTGACCGGACGCTGCAGTATTTCAAATTGATGATCTTCAGCACTTTCCGTGCTTCACTTAGAAAATTATGTGCGTGGACAGAAATGTGGTCATTTGATAAAGCAATATGTAGGGAGGTTAATTTTTTCATTTACAGTCATTGAGTATTGATTTCGAATTTTGGCGTATGTCTTCTCTATTAAACACGCTACTTGTTACTCTTCACATAAATGTCGATTTATTTCATTTCTTACTTATCTCTTTGCTTAGCAAAAACCACCTCTTTGAAACATCAAACTAGTTTTTTTGCAATTCTTCCAGACAATTCGAAAAGGTGACAGATTGGCCAAACGTGCTACTGCAGTTGTAACAATTGGGTGGCTATCTGTTTATATTAGGAGATTCTATCTTGCTATATAATATCTGCTTGTTTGCTATCCTATGTATAAAAAAGTATAAAATAGATCAGTGTCACATTCGACATTTAGTCTGAAAATTAGATATGGGACCTAAACTACTCTAGAACGGTAGTAGATTGTAATGAAAAATATAATTAATATTAAGTTTAAATTTTTACTAGCGATCGCGTGTGGCAGAAATTCGATCATAGACTATATAAAAAATGATGTGGTGTCGCGGGACACCAGGTAGGAACGAACTTCCTTCGGCTAAACGGCACTACTCGCTTGTGTACGCGACTGTCGCGCCTGCGCACGTCTCATTTAACGCTTTTATTCCACGCATTTTTCTTACGGTTTTACTATCACATTTTTTTCAGTTCGGTCGCGCAGCAAAATCCCTATCCCCTCCAAGCCTGCCGTAAGGAACTTCGTTCCAATAAAATCTCTTTTGAGTTTGACAACTGACTTTAGCCGCAAAGAACTAGTTTGGCATACGTGTATGTATAATATCATATTATATGTCACAAGATGTATGTGTAATGTTTATATTTTTATTAATCTAATTTATTGACCGCCCCATTGGTCGAGTGGTTAGCGACCCTGACTACGCAATCAATGGGGCTCAGCTTCGATTCCCGACAGGGGGAGACATCTATGTGATGTGCATAGACGTTTGTATTTCCGGGTCTGGGTTTGTATTATGTACGTAACCACAGTATGTAACAGTATGTATTTCTATGTATTAATATCGTTGACTAACACCCATATCACAAGCAAATAATTTGCTTACTTTGGAGTTAGATCAATTCGTGTAAAATTGTCCAAAGATATTTATTTATATTTCTAATACAAAATGCATACATTTAAAAGTATTAGGTTTCTGTACTTCTCCGCAATGTAAACTTTAACTACGCTAAAATTCATATACTCCACCCTTGGCGCAATTGTTCTAAAAAGGGATAATATTTAATACATGAAGCATAAGCCCTTCACGTATATTAATATATAGTATACCAAACGCGACGAGACAGGCAAGTATTTGTATTTAATGAGTTTCCCTTTCGTTTGTAATCAACAAAATCAAATGGGCGACTTATTGACAAGTACTTCGTATGTAGCGTGACTCATTAGTTACGTCTACGTTCAAAAGAGGCCAAAAAAACTATAAATTTAAATTCATTGTCAATAAGGAAAACCAACAAACAATATCAAAGCTTACAATATGACAGACGCCAATCATAAAACCTCTCGGAACTTGTAAAATCTCCGATATTCCATGTTAATTTGGCATAAGTCCAGAAAAGTGATTTCAAATTGAAACAAATCCATTAAGTTCTGGAATCCAACATCAAAACTATTTTATCGCAGTGCAGAGGTCCTCAATCGAATCGTTACTGCGAATACTTTAGAAAGTCTTCATTTGATATACGCCAAGGGTGACTCTAATACAAGTTTTTGTATTTTATCAGTCGCCCCTCGTTCGTTTTTATTACAATTATTAAATAAACCAATCACTGTAATTGATTCTAATAAATTGTACATAATATGTAATTATATTTTGTAATTCCGACTATATATTCAAACTAAATTTGTAACATAATCTTAAAACCAATTGAATTAAACTGGTTGATACTCTTATGATCAATAATACTTGAATTATAAAAAATATATTTTGTATCCATTGAAAAATTTAGAAAAACGAACCCGAAACAAGTTATGTGCCCGATTTGTCAATTATCAATCTGTCACACCATGGAATTGATACTGTTGCTTAGGCGTGGCCAGCGGTTACGTTGCATATTTGCCTGCTGTTTCGAAGATATGGGCTTAACGTTATTTATACATTCATTACGAGAATAATATATATATTCCATGTATGGAATATTCTCGTAACAAACTTTCAACAAATAATATGTATATATTATTAATGTGAAAGTTTGTTTAGATGTTCGCGTGTTTGTTACCTAATTACGCAAAATGGCTGGACCATATTATATTAAATTGGACACAAGTAAATGATATCTGGAATACCATTTAGGATATTTTTAACCGCAAAAAATAAATAGTTTCTGGGGATTCGCTAAAAAAATGTGTAATACAGCAGGATGCAGCGAGTCGTCGTCTTGTTCGTGTTTCAGTGTTTCCTTCACGTTATCACTGCGATACATATTATATTGATCTTTCTGTATTACAATGTCGTTCGTCGAATATGCACACATGTTTCATCGTGTTACGTGCAGTGTAACGCAGGTGATAGTCGTAAGAGTGAGATGGTGATTTTCCCGTATAAAATTTATGGGTTTCGAAAAAATACTTTCAAACGGTTTTATAACTTTCCGCTACGTAGGTATGTAGATAAGAATGTTATTGATTTTGCCCCGATTTTCAAAAATCGAGTTTTCACCAGATCTCCACGTTTTGAGGTCCTAGGAACCCTTTCCAAATATTTTCACGATGACGTCAGTATGTATGTGTGTATGTGTATGTACTGTGCGTGTATGTGGGTGTATGTGTGCGTGTATGTTTGTGTGTGTGTGCGTGTATGTGTGTGTGTGTAGGTGTGAATGTAATAGTGATGCACCGGATACCCGTATCCGCGGATATGTGAGACAGGGGAAAGATCCGTATCCGCATCCGTTTCTCTTTAGGCGGATCTTGAATGGATCTTTTATATTATTAGATTTCATCACATGTGCAAAATTCAAAATAAAATTCTCTTAATTTCCGTTTAAAATATTTATTATTTCTTAAGATCTGGCCTGAATCTCATCTAGTTTGGATTTGCCAACATTATTTGACCTGAATTGCTAATCCTCCCTTAGATGGTATGTAGAAACGAGGCACTTAAAGTTCTTAAAACTTATATCAATCACAAATCTATGTATTTTTAGGATCTGTACCCAAAGGGGGAAAATGGGGACCTGTTTACTTAGACTGTTATTACTAAGACTGCGCTGTCCATCCACCTGTCTGTCTGTCTGTCACCAGGCTGTATCTCATGAACCGTGATAATTAGATGATAGAGATGAAATGTTCACAGATTATGTATTTTCGTTGCCGCTATAACAACAAATACTAAAAACAGAATTAAAAAAATATTTAAGGGGGCTCCCATATAACAAACGTGATTTTTTTTGCATTTTTTTTCTCGATCTTAATAATGACAACAGGTAGACGCTTGAAATATTTACAGAATTTTAAGTTCTATATTCAATTTTAAAATAAATAATTTAATTAAAATAAAATAAATATTTAAGCGTAATTTTTTGACGTTTTATATAGATGGTACGGAACCCTTCATGTGCGAGTCCAACTCGCACTTGGCCGCTTTTTTATACCATTACTCATTAGATAGCAAACAAGCAGATGGCTCTCCTGATAGAAAAAGAAACCATCGCCTATAGACGCCAAATTGGTAATGATATGTTGCTATCCGTATGGCGGTATGGCATTGCCGCATGCATGAGTCTACCTAGCCGGTAGACTCATGCATGCGGCAATGCCATAACTAACCTCCAAACCGGAACACGACAGTGACAAACATTGACGACTTTGCGACAGGAATATATAAGGCGGTGGTACCAGACCCGGGTGACACGTTTTAAACCTCCACCTAGTAGTCACGATGATAGTGACAAGTTTAATTGAGATATTAACACGTCGAAGTAATATGGAACCAAACATGTGTTATATTCTATATCTAATACCTTTAAACGAGCAGTTCTTGTGTATATATAATTGGAATCTCGGAATCGGCTCCAACGATTTTCATGAAATTTAGTATATAGGGAGTTTCGGGGGCGATAAATGGATCTAGCTAGGAATCATTTTTAGAAAATGTCATTTTATTCGTGTTTTATCGATAATAAAAGTCCCAATTAAAACTGAAAAATATGACTCTTCCTGACATCTTTTGGCGAATAATAATACTATTTTTTGTATTGTAAGTTATTCCAGCAGATGGCGTTGTTAAGCAACACGAAGTCAATGAGTGTTTGCTTTGAGTTTAGACTAACAAAAATCAATTGTTTATCTAATGTGAAAAACCGAGCAAAGCTCGGTCAACCAGATATTTTGAACTAATGTAATAACGAAGGCAGCTCTATGTTGCGTGCGTTATCTTCCCATAACGTTATAACAAAACAACGGGTGGGTCTAATAAACCCTAACAAAAAGTGGTGGAGAAAAGTTTTATTTGTAAACTTACATCCACACTGTTTTCGAGATGTTTCTCGTTTCTATTTATTCTTTAACTTATTTAATCTAGGACTACATTAGTTTTTAAGTAAAAGGATTTTAGATCAAATCACTTCTTATTACGAAACATTCGTCGGATAACTTAATGTAAAAAATTCATTTGTTAACACGTGAAATATATGCTCACACAAGAAGTAAAATAAAAATTCTAGTAAAAGTAATTTCAAAAATTTTAACTGTTCCATAACATGGATTATGCCTGATTCAAATCAAAAAGAATCATCTTAGATATGTTTTCAGTTTTCAAAAAATTCGTTGACAAACATACAATAATACATACAAAGTACAAAAATACCTACATACATTTACGAAATTTAACTCACGTGCTTGGAAGCCCACATATATCATCAAACACCTCCTTTTTTTGAAGTCGATTAATAAAAAAGCAACAATTTTAAATTTACAGGCAGTACCGCCACATTTAACATTTTGGCAACAAAAATGTGACCATAGTTCGTTTTCATTTGTATTATTTTGTAACTTTGCGGTCATCTGGAGGATAAGGCGAAACTAGCCTCCAAAAAGCTCGGTGTGCTCAGCAGAGCGAAGCAGTACTTCATGCTGGCCCATCGTCTCCAACTTTATAAGCTACAAATTCGGCCTCACATTGAGTACTGCTCTCATCTCTGGGCCGGAGCTCCCCAGTACCAGCTCCTTTCACTTGACCGTATTCAACGTAAAGCGGTTCGAATTGTTGACGATTAGGCTATTTCGAAACGGCTTGACTCTTTGGCACTACGCAGAGATGTAAGCTCGCTCTGCGTCTTCTCTCGTAACTATCATGGAGAGTGTTCCGACAAGTTGTTTGGATTAATTCCTGATGCTGAATTGGACATCGCGTCCACCCTCACCATCTCAATGGCTGGAAATCCACAACCGTGCGGTTCTCCCGGCACTTTTTGCCTCTTTTTGCCCTTTTGTGGAATCAATTATCGGCAGGGGTTTTTCCGAACAGATACGACATGGGAACCTTTAAGAATAGAGCTTACTCATTTTGAAAAGGTCGGCAACGAAACTGCAAGACTCCTAGTATTGCGGATGTCCATGGGCGGCGGTGATCACTTAACATCAGGTGCACCTCAAGCTCGTTTGCCCCCCTTCCATAAAAACCAAACACCATTAAGTTTTTCACACCAACCAAACTGTTAGCTAGCGATGTAGTGTAAATTAGACCATAAATTGGATTGGAATTGGAAAATTGGAAACAAAGGTTGAAAGGGAGGAGTTATGAGGCTATAGTTATTATTAAATTAAAGCACATTAAATGTATAAAAATAAACATTACGCATACTACTATTCATTTCATACACATCATAATATATACACATACTAACATATTATTTTTTAAAAGATTTACCTTAATTTTAGGTAAATAAGCTAAATCTATAAAACGGATGGAACGAAGGAATTATGAGGCCACAGTTATTTTTTGTCACTAGCGAAAGCACATTAAATTAATAAAACAAAACCATTACGAACTATCATTCATTTCATATACAAATATTTTTACGGATGTAACATTATATTAGGTAAATAAGCTAAAACTTTAAAAAGGATAGAAGAAAAAGTTATGAGGCCACAGTAATTTATATCACTAGCAATGGCGTCTTCTTATTATTATTTTTATTAAAAATATAAGATGACTAACTAACTCGCGCAACTTCATCCGCAAATTAATTAAAATGTCGTCAGTGTAAGAAATTTCCTATCAATATTTCACCCCTATTTCACCATCTTAAGGAATGAATTTCAAAAACATCCAATTTTATTTCTCGTCTACATGTAAGACAAATCTCTCTCAAAAATGTCAATCTTTTTGTTCTAAGGCTGTTCGGTTTAGGCTAAACGTTGATATGTCAATCAGTGAGTCAAGACATGTTTTAATATGTAGTTACAGACCATGAAGCTGTATTATATCGGAAGGCAACACTTCTAATGCCTACTTGAAACAAAACTTTGAATACTGCTGTCATCTTCTGAGGTCTTATCCTCTGTTTCTAACACAGCTGTATAAAAGAGATGGTGAGACCTCATAGACTGAGATATAACGTAGGCATAATTTTCACGTGACTAATCCGAGTGCTAGCTCCAACTTTACCTAAAACTTCATGGTACATACAAAGAAATAAACGTCAAAAACTTACATAGATTTTCTAAGGAAACGTTCTACATTCTAGAATGTTCGTTTTACTAAGCAACTCGCTAAATAGTACGCTAGGCTCTAGGCGTTAAGCAAGCCGCCCGTCTGACGTAGCCTAAATAAAATATTTGGTTTTGCCCCTAATTACATACATTCATTCAAACAATTATGTTTTCACCAACTGCTTTACAGAGTAAAACTACTTTATTGCTTTACAGTATGTATGAACGACGTGACATGTGGACCAAAATGCTCGGGCATCTCAGCCTCGGTTTACCTCCCAACATACTTCCATATTCTTATTGCGTATTTTTTTTAACATTCATTCACAACGTGTTCTTCAAAAAAATCTCGATAAAATCACCTATACAATTTTAACTTCATAATTTGAAATATTCATAGCAAGAGGTGTAACAGCGTTATTCGAAAGCGGCTAAAGGTAGTTCCCGATTGAAGTTAGTTATGAAATTGAATTGATAGCAAGCCCAGCATACCGGAGCCGCCGCGCCGTTGGCGTGAAATTATCTACCAAGTGCAACATCGTAGATTAAGTGACGTCAATCCTTCTGAATAACCTACCGAGATCGATTGCCCCACTTCAAGAAAACTAATCGTTTGAGGTATTTATTTAATGTACGGTTACTTTACGAGGATTATTTTTAATTTTCATTTTATCGCGTCTTTTTAGTGCGTAGTGAAATTAAAAAATATAATCTTACTATTCCTTCTACAATTTAGAGTTAATGTTGGCATATTTGGATAGTATTTGAATGTTAGGGTGTTAAAATTACTTCTCATAGTGTGTTGACATATTTAATCACTGAGTATATAAATTTTGTGGGACCGGGTGCAAGAAACTCAATTACAAATACTAACGCTGTTGTAACAAGAAAAGTTAAGGCTAGGTACTAAACCCTGGCGAGACATTTTAAAGTTCCATCACCTGTTAGACATGATAAAAAACTAACAAACAAGCAGATGGTTCTCTTATGAGAAGAGACAACCATCGCCTATAAACATCAAAGATGTTAATGGTGAGTTGCTATCCGTATGACAGGGTTGGTGAGCAAAATGTATAAATTCACCGGCAACCTTATCTTCGAAACTGGAAAACCAAAGCGACAAGCACCGACACTATTGCAGCCGGAACATGTAAGCCAGTAGTACTAGACCCGGGCGAGAACTCTACCACCGAGTAGTTATGATGGTAGTGCCAATCTCAATCGTATAGCCAATCGTTAACCTTTTACAGACTGCCTTGCAGTATGGCAGTTGGTCTTTTCTTCGCAGAAAATCCGGACCAACACGGGGAAAAGGAAACGGGGGGTGATTACTTAATCACGACATTAGTGACATGCATTAAACCTATTTTCGCCTTTTACGATATGCCTAGCAGAAAAGACCCTGATCGACTCCCGGCTCGTTAGTGCTGATCGACGAGCGAGTAAAACCATATTGTCAAAAGAATCGCGAAAAAAAAAACTAGCAAAAATGGCCTCGAGCCAGGTTCATCGGTGTATAAAACCGCGGTACTGTAATTGCTTTATCGTCAAGCAAAAAACCGCAGCTGAGCAGGGCTTTTAGGCAGTTTTTTATAAATCATGAGATGGCAAACAATCACTCTCCCGTTTTGGTACGGGCTCCTCTGAAGAATAGACCAATTGCTGTTCTGCCAGGCAAGTCGTAAAAGACGACCGATTGACTATACGTGTCACTAACGTCGTGACAACTAGGTGGTAAAGTACCGCAACATGTCGCCCTGATATGTATTTGGTACCACTGTCCTACCTATTCCTGTCGCAATAGCGTCAATACTTGCCATTATTGTGTTCTGATTTGGAGACCGACAGCCGACAGCCGAAGTGACATTGTCGTTACACGGACGTCGTTGACATCTCGTTACACGGACAACAATGCACCATTAACATCTTTGGTGTCTATAGGCGATGCTTTCTCATTCCATCAGAAGAGCTACCTGCTTGATTTTTATCTAATGATGTAAAAGAGATCCTACAGACACCAAAGATGATAATGGTGTGAGGCGGGATGGCAGTGCCACATACTAAAGTCTAACAGATACCTTATCCTTCAAACCGGAATGCGACAGTGACAAGCTTTGACGCTGTTTTGACAGGAATAGGTAAGGCGGTGGTAGGCGATGTCGTTCCCTAAACAAACGCAATTCTTCATTAGAAAAACGAAGCTCAATCACCCCAGATACTATATCCATGTAACAAAATACAATAAAATCAATTTAAAATGCTTTATTTGCTTTGGGGGTCATTGGCCAGAAGCGTGCTCGTCGCGACCCCTGCCAGTCCACTGGACTGCAATTCTGGCCCGAGTAAGTACAGCAGTGCGGATTAGGGCGTCCCCTGGAGTACGCGTACCGATCCGCCCCCGTCGGTACGAAAAGCGGCGGATGCGGCGATGGGGGCCGCCACCCATCACGCCAGGCCCGAATAGGCGAGTCGAGGAGAGCAGAGTGCCAAATAGGCACGGAGTAGGTATTCTTCTATCGTCACGCTTAGTCTCTGGTCTAAAAGATTATGGGATGGCTGGCTCGAGACTTCTCTGGGTCCGGATCAAACTGGGAATCACGAGAGTCTTTTTGGTCGCATTATATGCACCGGTAAGCTCTTCGTCGCCCAGTGACTTGGAAAAGTTTTGGGATTCTGTAAGGGATGTTCTGGATATGGTTGATGACAACGAAAGAGTCATTTTGTGTGGTGATTTGTATGGATGGGTCGGGACTAAGCGGCCTGGTTTCGATGCCGTACTTGGTCCGTATGGTGACAGTAGAGTGAACGACGCCGGTAAGCACATTGTGGATTTATGCGTGGAAAGGAATCTTTTTGTGGCTAACACAATATTCCCTCATAAGGACATACATTTGTATACATGGAGAAGGCATGACCAAAATAGTGTGATAGATCTGATTTTGATTGATAGTAGACTCCGCAGTTGTATAATGGATACGCGCGACTAAAGAGGTCCCAATCTGGAAACAGACCACTATTTGGTAGTAAGCCGATATAGGGGTCTGTTTAAGAAGTGGAGACATTGGCGACAGCGTGTTCCATTCGGAAAGCTTGAAAAAATAAAGAGCGAAAAGTTGCAAGATCCGAATATAAGGAGTATGTATGAGATTCAGGTTCGAGATAGGTTGGCGAAAGTGAACCTACCGGACTTGGATGTAGACGAATGTTGCAAAGCTTTGAAAGATAGTATGATAGTAGCCACGAAAGAAGTATGTGGTAGTGCAAAACTGTGCAAGTCAATGGAAGGTGATGCATGGTGGGATGATGAAGTGAAAGCTGCGATTGAGAGAAAGAAGAAAGCATGGCTAGACTATGTATCATGTTTGCAAGCGAATGATGGTATGAAAGACAAGAAGAAAGAATTGTATCGTTGTTGTAAGAATGCCACCAAAACCTTAGTGAAAGAAAAGCGTGAAAGAGAATGTTTGAAAGCGGAAGAGAGACTGGCGAGCAACTTCGAGGCAAACACCAAACTTTTTTGGAGGGAGGTGAAGAAGTCTAGGAGTTGTTCGGTAGCCTCCAGAATGAATAGGATTAAATCTAAGGATGGTGACATTCTTACAAGCACAGAAAGCGTGTTAAAACGATGGAGTGAATATTTTGGTGATATGTATGATGCTGGTCAGGACGCTGCCTCCGTCTCTGACTCAGTTAGTGATTCAGAGACGGTGGAGGCATGCCAGGACATTACTATGCAAGAGATCGTATGGGCGATAAGAAGTATGAAAAATGGAAAGGCTGCGGGAATAGATAAGGTGACTGCTGAGATGATCAAATACGGTGGTCCTGCCGTCTGGGACTCTTTTTGGGTCCTCTGCAATACATGTTGGAGGACCGGTAGAGTATCCGAAGACTGGCGGCGCGCGGTCATCGTGCTCTTGTATAAAGGCAAGGGCTCACGTATAGACTGCAATAGCTATAGGGCCATCAGTTTGATCAGCTTAGCATCGAAGGTGTATAGTAAGATCATTGAAAGGAGAATGCAAGGGAAGTCCGAGGGAATGTTGTGGGAGGCACAAGGGGGTTTCAGATCTGGAAGAGGATGTATGGATTAAGTTTTCTCACTCCGCAACATCGTAGAGAAGCATCTGGCTATCGGCCAGAAGGTTTTCTGCGGTTTTGTGGATTTGGAGAAAGCGTTTGATAGTGTCGTGCGAAAGAAACTTTGGAACATTTTACCCAGTTATGGGATAGATGGGCGTCTGCTGCGTGCTTTGCAATCCATGTACTGGGATTGCAAAGCATGTGTGCGGGTGGATGGCAACATATCGCCCTGGTTCGATGTCAATATCGGCGTCAAGCAGGGTTGTGTGTTGTCAACTCGTCTGTTTATTCTATATCTGGATAAGTGTCTCCAAAGATTGAGGTCATTGAATGTGGGAATGCGCATGAGTGATCTAGTGGTGAACTGCCTGCTTTATGCAGATGACGCTGTACTTCTAGGCTCAACTCCATCTGAGCTGCAAAAACTGGTCACAGTCATGAATGTGGATTGTAAGAGTATGGGCTTACATTTGAATGCGAAGAAAACTAAAGTTTTAGTATTTGAAAGAGAAGCAACCAGAACGGACGTAAGAGTTGTGGTAGATGATGTAGTGCTAGAACAAGTGGATGAGTTTGTATATCTTGGATGTGCTTTTAGCAGGGATGGAAGGTACACCGCTGATGTTGAAAGAAGAGTGTGTGCAGGGAACAGAGTGAATGGAGCGTTAGGGAGATTACTTAATAGCACAATTTTAAGTCAGGGTGCCCGTCTAGCCCTGCATAATCATGTGCTTATCCCAACGCTATTGTATGGAAGTGAGAGTTGGGTATGTCAGAAAGGGCATGAAAGTAGAATCAACGCGGTTAGGTCGCTAAGAAAAATATGTGGTGTGACACTCGCGGACCGGGTTCGTAATGTCGAAGTGAGAAAGAGGTTAGGTTTGAAAGAAAGTGTCGGTGTAAAGATGAGAAAGGGCATGCTCCGTTGGTTCGGACATGTAGAAAGAATGGTAGATGAAAGGTTAACAAAACAGATATACAATGCGAATGTGGAAGGACTTAGGTACCGGAGAAGACCAAGACTAACATACTACGATCAGATTGATCGAGTACTGTCCGAAGGTGGTGTCAAGAGTATTCGCAACCGGTGTGTGTGTATGAAGAGAGTGATGAATGTGGAGGAAGCGAGACAAGCCTGCAAGGATCGTGATGTATGGTACTCGGTTCTCTCTGCCTACCCCGTAAGGGATCTGGCGTGAAGATATGTATGTATGTATGTGTGTAATATGCTTTAAAGTGTATTTACTGATATTATTTCATACAGTAAAATAAAGCTGAAACAGCAAAAAGTCTACAAAATTTCAATGAGCAATGTTATTCGTCAACAAAAAAACTAAAGAAACCCTACCTTTACAAAGGTCTGTATTACAACCCAAAAGCTTTATAACAAAACTATTCCGGTTATAGCAGTTTATGTTAACATCAAAATAAAAGATTAATAGGACAGCGAAATAACTAGCAGCGAATATAGGTCAAACGAATAATAAACAAGAGTACTACGATGCTACGAGCAGCTACGAGTGGCTTTTGGGCTCTTTAGAGATATGGCCTCATTTAAACTAAATTTTAGACAATATAATTTAAATCCTTTTCCTGGTAAAGGCAAAACATGTTTAAATACTTAAATCAGAAATGTCTAATTTTTTTGTTTACAACAATAATATAAATTCTGGATGTGAAAGTGTACGACTAGTAGACTCAAAAATTGGGCCTACGACAAACCGTTATTCGCTTAAGTTTTTTCCTTTACCGTTTTAAGCCAACTATCCAGTATATTATTTTTCAAGCGCAATTGACAAATACCAGCATTAGTCTAATTTATAAGTGCTATAAACACGGCCAAAATATCTGCTTAAATAACATATTTAAGAAAGACAAAGATGGGTGGACACTAGAACTCAAAACAAAATTTATTGAATTTTTATGTCAGTCTATTCGTTTGTTTGTGCATAACGAAAAACACGTGTTTTAAATAAAAACTTGTTTTCATTGTTGTATTTCTGTCGGTGTAACCTGTAAACTGGCATACCTTGGTATACATTTAATCATGAATTACTATCCCCAAGCACATACGCTATGATGTGCCTGAAAAGTGTTTAATTTACATTGTCATCACGATTGATAATGGGCTCGAAAAACAAAGTAAAAACTGATTGAAAATTTAATGTGAACATGGTAACAATAACTAGTGCAAGAGAGTATTTTCGACGGACTCGAAAAAGAAGATACACTCAATTTGCGACTAACAATGTTTGTTGCCGTTTTAAATTTAGTTATAGATTTCAGTCAAAGCATTGATTTTGTTTCCTTTAGTAAATTTAAAAAGTTAAACGCTCGTTTGCACCGAGTATTTAAATTGTTTTTAATAATAAACCCAAAAATAATAACTACTCAATGATATTTCAAATGGCATCACAAAATGTCGCCCAAAAATGTTGAAGACGACGGCTGGCTACCGCTCTTTGAGAGCTGTCCATCGCCTATTTTAATGGTGCGTTGCTATCCTTGTGGCGGGGTCTTAAAGTCACATTTATTAGTTTACCCGCTACCTTACCTTCTAAACTGGAACACGACAGTGATAAATACTAACGCTATTGCGGCAGGAACAGCTGAGACGGTAGTACCAGACCCAGGCGAAACAATGCAGAACCCTACTACCTATTAGCCTCGTCGGTATTGACTCGCATAGCCAATCATTCGCCTCTTTCGAAATGCTTGGCAGAACGGCAGATGGTATATTATTATTTTATGGGTCCCGAACCAACACAACTTTTCAATGATACCGTAATAGCTAAAGCTTTCGTAATTTTAACTGACTTCACAAAAGCAATTGCGTCTATCATCTCAAAAACGTTAGTAAGTAAATGACGGCTCATACCTATATCTCCAAATATGTAGGCAAAGGTGCAGCTAGTGCACCCTCGCTTAGACGATAGAATCATGCCCCATGATGTGACATGTGGCCTGCCTATCGACAAATCAAGCACATATTACATAATATAATTTAGCGGTGTAAATAAATAGATAAATAAATAGTTTAGCGGCGGTCTAGTAGACGAAACGTAGAAAAAACAACCCACATAGTTACTCCTAAATAATGTAGTTTTCCATTAGGAGAAGGGATTTTTAATATCAGTTTATTCTAACAATTTTTCATACGTGATTTTTAAATTCGTGTTGCCCTTGACATCTTTCGTATTTTAAATTTTGTAATCTCGAAGATTTTGTCGCCCCTAGAATTTTGCTGCCTTAGGAACGGGCCTCATGGGCCTACGGATAAATTCACCACTGGGTCCAACTTAAAAGATAGGATAGTTCTTATCTCAATTAATCCTTACCCCGTCTCTCTACCTATATCCCACCAAAATATTCAATACCAGTAATTGGGTATTTGCATGAAAATGATTTTTCAAATAAAATTCAGTTAATAAATTCTTTGATACACATAAAATACCTACGTAAGATTAAAATTTAATTTTTACGAATAATTTTTAAATAAATAAATAAATAAAAGTGGTCAAATATGATGTAAAAATCACGTGACGTGAAACGTGATGTGATTGGTCTGACGTCATTGTGCATATTATTAGCGCATCATTTGAATGCATGATAAACGACGAATGAGAAATTATTGAAAAAAATTTCAAGTTGAAATATGCACAATGACGTCACATACGCAAGAGGGAGCTACCTATACGTTTAAATTTTAACAATTTTTTTATTGTTAAATAGTTAAAATGTTTATAAATAAAATAAAAAAAAAATTTTTTAATTAGGGTTAGGGTCAGGTGCCTTTACAAAGTAAAACGATACAGTAAAATAACGCTCTATGCGTTTGTTTCATTTTTTTGTGTGACTTCTTAAAAATGCCGAGGCCAAAAAATATTCCTACTCAACTCTGACCTAAATCCTGTGCATCATGTTTACAAATAATTAAACCAATTTCTTACACTCCAAGTAAGCTAGTTATTCGATTTAGAATTCTCTTCACACTTACCCAAACTGTTGTAATTCTGAAAATCAAATTAACGCGTCAGTTAGTTCGTTTTTCTTTCGAAACTTACGTTTTAGCTTCCAGGTAACTTTGTTAATTAAATTTTACATTTTTCCACTTCCAAGATACTCGCCATCTAAAATGTTTCATGCTTTCTCCCTAGTTTTATGGACTAAAATTATGAAGCTTAATTCGGGTATCGTCAACATTTTTAGATCCTTAGATATAATATTTTATAAATGAATCTTTTTACACGCTTTTTATTAACTTCACCTGTATGTTTGTATGTTTGTTTGTAACCGACTTCTTTGGGCGCGATTTTGACCCACTTTAAACGGCCAGATTTCGTTCAAACTTTGTAGATTTATCGAGGTCCGATGACAATACACTAATTTGATAAAATTATTCCAATTTTAACCGACTTCAGAAAAAGGAGGAGGTTCTCAATTCGGCTGGTATATTTTTTTTATGTATGTACACCGATTTCTCCGAGGTTTCTGAACCGAATTACGTGATTCTTTTTTTGTTTGATGCGAAATAGTTTCGAATTGGTCCCATAAAAATTTGATTCAGGTAGGCCCAGTAATTTTTGTTTTATGAGCATTTTTTTATTTATTGTACCTATCTCGATGTCTGAAATCAAATCTCGCAAGTAAATTTGATCCACTTCCCGGTTACCGATTGAGCTGAAATTTTGTATACGTATGACAATGAAACCTTATTATGACATGGAGCTGATCTGATGAATCTGAATCGGAAGGTGACCACAGGAACTTAATTTTGAGTTTGGATTTGACTATTGAGTTTGGACTCATTTGATTCATGTTGACGAGCACTTTGGTGCTTGGTGGTGACTAGGATCCTGCAGGGTCCGATGATGTAGCTAGAAGATGGTCATAGGAGCTCAGCAATTAAATGACACAACTCTATCGAATTTGGGCTCATTTGATTAGTGTTGACGAGCACTTTGGTGCTTGGTGCTAACTAGGATCCTGCAGGGTTCGATGATGAAGCCAGAAGGTGACCATAGGAGCTCAGCAATTAAATAACACAACTCTACCGAGTTTGGGCTCGTTTGATTCGTGTTGACGAGCACTTTGGTGCGGGTGGAAACTAGTTGTAAAAGGAACTACTCTTAACAAAAGTCTTTGTTCTACGTCTGTCAAGTCGGTCAGTTCAAGAGGTAAAGTTATAACTTCCATGTTGTTCCAGTAGGCCTGAGAAGAAACTTTTCTTTTTTTATGGTAGTCGAGCAAAAAAAAAATCAAGACGTGCTTTAACTAATGACGTCTGTTGTTTTGGATATAATAATTTCTTACAGATTGTACATGGTGATTCTTACAGATTTTCGCCGTGTTGGTCCCGGCCTCCTTTGTAGAATAGGCCAACTGCCGTTCTGCCAGGCAGGTCGTACAAGGCGACCGATTGGCTATCGAGTCACTACCATCGTGGCTACTAGGTGGTAGAGTTCTGCATTGTCTCACCCGGGTCTGGTACCACCGCCTTACCTATTCCTGCCGCAATAGCGTCAGTGCTTGTCGCTGTCGTGTTCCGGTTTGGAGGGTAAGGTAGCCGGTAAACTTATGCATGTGGCATTAGACCTCGCCACAAGATAGCAACGCACCATTAACATCTTTGGTGTCTATAGGCGATGGTTAACTCTTTCCATCAGGAGACCCATCTGCTTGTTTGCTATCTTATGATATAAAAAAAAAAAAATGGTACTTCAGCATATTGATTTATGGTGGTTATAAAATTACGCTCAGTAATTGAACGAAGTCTTTGTGACGTCTGACGCGCTACCGCTAGGCGATTCTCACGTGGCTGAGCAGACTCAATTGCTGTACGGTTTCGTATCACTACTAATCCACGAGCTCTCTGCTCGGCGGACTCTTTAGCTAAACGCTCCTCAATGAGACTAATTCTATGAGCCTTCTGCTCGGCAGACTCGTTCGCTAGTAGTTCTCTCGCTAGTCGCTAGTTCGCTAGTTCGCTCAATAATAAGAACAACTCTAATAGCTCTCTGCTCAAAAGACTCATTCGCTAGACGCTCTTGGATCTTACCGAGTCTACTTCTACCAAGGCTAGGCCAAAGCGGGTTTTCAAGCATGGGACAGAGGTAGACAGCATTGCGCCAAGCATGGCCCATACCTGGCCCCGTCGTATTGTCCTGTATGGGAGTACGACAGGAACGCCTTGCACACTTACACACACACACACACACGCACACATGTCTATAAGCGTATAAGTAGTTCCGTGCTTCTACCGCGGCACTCGACTAGGTATGCGCATTAGAGTTTGCAACAGTGTCTGCGCATATAACTTAGATTTCACGAGCCACGAAGAATCCGCCACCGTCTCTGTGACTGAGTTTAATTGACTGAATAAAAAAACAAAAAACAAAAACAAAATAAAGGTACATAATATTTATAGATATAGATATATCACCATCCATGTTAATTTTACATGGATATATATAAATATACAGTCTTGTAGTTTTCGTTTTTTATTAATTGTAATTAAACGACACTGAATTTATTAGCCATTCGCATGCGATGATCTACAATTGCCGATTAGAATTAAAAAAAATAACTCAAATAATTGATTTTTTCATAAGTTACAGTGTTTCCGGAGTTTCATACATGACGGACATGAAAATTTTTTGACCTATTTTCATATTTTTTTCCGTTTCTATTGCATTAAATTAATTTTTAGCAAGTATAGAATTAATTTCCATTAAATTATCTCGACAATAGTATGCAAAATATCTTGATTCCGTTAACTAACAAGGTTATAATACTAAAAATAGTTGCCAAAATAAGGCGAAAAAAAATTCCGAAGGTGGTATCAAGAGTCTTCGCAACCGGAGTGTGTGTATGAAAAGAGTGATGAATGTGGAGGAAGCGAAACAAGCCTGCAAGGATCGTGATGTATGGCACTCGGTTCTCTCTGCCTACCCCGTAAGGGATCTGGCGTGAAGATATGTATATATGAAAAAAAAAATTTCGATCGTAAAGCACTCTCTGATGCTTCGCATCATGAGTCGTGCAATAGTTTAAAATTAAAAAAACAAGCTATTATAAATAAACCAAACTAAAAAGTAGAAAATAAATAATAGTTTAAAAAACTAAAAAACACGCTTTTTACAGAAAACCGAACTAAAAAAATAGAAAATAAATTTTAATAAATTTAAATTAAGAATAGTGTTAAAAATTTCAATAATTATAAATTAATAATAGTGTGAATAAAAAAATAATTTTATTTTAAAAAAAGCGTGGGGTGCTTTTTAAGATATTACCGAAATGATAATCACTCTACTCATATGTGTCAATAAAATATTTATAACTATTGACACCATGCACCCCACGCTTTTTTTTAAATAAAATTATTTTTTTTATTCACACTATTATTAATTTATAATTATTGAAATTTTTAACACTATTCTTAATTTAAATTTATTAAAATTTATTTTCTATTTTTTTAGTTCGGTTTTCTGTAAAAAGCGTGTTTTTTAGTTTTTTATTTTATATATCATAAGATAGCAAACAAGTAGATGGAACTTTTGATGAAAAGAGTCAACCATCACATATAGACACAAAAGATATTTATGGCGAGGTGTAATGCCACATGCATAAGTTTACCGGCTTCCCTACCCTCCAAACCGGAAAACGACAATGACAAGCACTGACGCTATTGCAACGGGAATAGATAAGGCGGTGATACCGGACCCGGGCGAGACAATGCAGAACTTTATTACATAGTAGCCATGATGGTATGTACTCGAATAGCCAATCGGTCGCCTTTATGACCTGACTGGTAGAACGGCAGTCGGCCTATTCTTCTAAGGAGCCCGGGACTAGCACGGAGATAAGGGGGATATGTGTATAAATTATGTGTTTGTATTTTTTTTTACTTCTAGATACTAAAAGACTAGTCGAGGTTTAGCTTCAGACTGCTTCCGCCTTATTCCAAAACGAGGTCTAAATCTTTATAATTTGTGGTCTAAATGTAGTACTGAACTTAATACCAGGGTTAGTTCTAGTCTATACATATAATATCTATACATATAATAAAATCGTAGGAAAGTCAAAACTGTACATTGAATATTTTTTTTAAAAACTACTTGGGGCGTGATCTATAATCGATATCGAAGCAAAAAATATAGTTTTTAGAATTTGTCTGTTTGTCTGTATGTCTGTTTATCTGTTTGTCTGTATGTATGTCCGGGGTAAACACAAAAAGTACTGCATGGATTTACTTCAAATTTTGCATGAATATTACTAACAGGTCGGGTCAACATATAAGCTACATATTATGACGCTAGCACCTACGGGGGAGGAGCAATGCGAAGTAAACGAAGTCCGCGCGGACGAAATCGCAGGGAACAGCTAGTAATAAATAAAACATTATAATAAAACCGAGTTTAGCGCTAGTCCCAGGAAATAAGAATGAATTTTAGTATCGGAACTAACTTTAATACCGTAACAAACCTAGCCTTCTTAGTCTTGGTTTAAACCCGGCATTATGTTTTTATAATAAGGTGGCTTAAGTTTTAGTTTACAGCCTACATGATATGTACATATTTTTCATAGAATTCACAAATAATTTTAGTCGCAGCAATTAATTACGTCGTGTATACATCCCACATTCATATTGAAAAACGCTATAACGTCTGTCACACAGAAAAATGGTTTCTATATGTAATTAATTAAATTAATGTGTAATTGTGAGTAAGAGTGAGTTTTTACGTGCGAGTAATTTTAAAAGTAAAATTTCATTCCCTGGAGTGTTTATAAAAAATCGATCCGGTTCGATTCTCGACAGAGACGAGCTTCTTCAGTTATAAACACTTTGACTTATTAGTAATTCTAGGTTTAGTATTATATATTTAAAATGTTAAATTTATTAATAAAAATTTTAATGTTATATATGTCAAAGAATTGCCGTATCATTATCGTAGACTAACACCAATATCACATGCATATATACTTTGGCTTGGTTCAATTTGTGTTATTTGATCAGCGATATTTATTTATTTAATTTAATAAAGTAGTAGTACACTCTAAATTTCTAATGAAACAAACAGCCTTATATTAAGATCTAGCAATAGACGCTAATAAAAATCTATATGCCGTGCATCGTCATGCAGAGCATGAAGATCCTCTAGAACTTCCCGCTATGTTTAAGTATTTTAAGCTCGAAGCAGCTATTTTAATTTTTGAAAATCTGTGACTATTGAGTTTGCAAACCAAATTCAATGCAATTTTTAACTCTAAAAATGTTATATTGTTAGAAAATCTCGAAGTTATAGCAAAAAAAAAACACTTTTATCAAAATTTTTCGTTAACAATAACTCACAACTAATCAGTTCGCTGTTTATAATTGTATGTGTGTACGTGTATATGTAAACCTCCATAACTTTTGAATTGTTTGACCTATTGAAACACAGTTGTCACTCGATTAGGTTCCACCAAACTAAGACTTAAAAAAAATAAAAAAGTTGGCTAAACAATGTTTCTTAAAATAACTTCGAGATTAATGAATGTACCTCTTGTTTCCAAAATCTAATTCGCTCTTTCCTTAAAAATTACCTCGAATGCGTCTGAACAAACGGAATCAAATCAAGTTTAAAAGATAGCTTTCCAAATATTATAATAGTGTTGTTTTCAACAAAGTTGTTTCAGATTTTTAAAATAACTTTTAGAAAAATCTGTACATAAGTATATTTTTGACTGTTGTGAGTTTAAATTACCTCAATTTGGCGAAAAGTTTCAGGACGGGCCCGCAAGGTCAATCGGTTTACGAACATTTTAAAATTTTTTACACTTTAAATTTATATTTTATTTTTATTATTGGTTATTTTAGTGGACATAGTTAATTATATTTTCAAATATCTATCTATTACAATTTCCAAAGATGGGCTGTATCTTCTGGCAGACGGATAGACGGATAGACCATGGAAAGCGAAAATTTAATATTAAGATGCCTGCTTAAGATATTGCATCCTAATAATGTAACCTATTTGCCTATTTTATAACAATATCACGTCTACATGAGAATATGACCAAAGCACGATTTAGGTCAATGTTTTATTTTCAATGAGGACTGTGAAAGCTACAGCAAAATATTTTCCTATCAAAGTTTCTCTCTACCGCAAAGGCTCGTTTTGGTTTAAGATAGTACATAAGTTTATTCCTAAAATTATTGGGTTACTGTAGCTAGTTATATTCTTAAGCTTCCATAGACAATAAGAAACACTTATAGTTTCGACATGTCTTTGTATTGGTTCAGAGATATCTCATAAACTCTTAGCACTAGCAAGCTGTAATTCAACATATTTTTTATAGAAAAGGGAATAAACAAGCCGGTGGGTCACTTAATGGTAGACGATCACCATCCGCAATACTGGAGGACTTGCAATTAGTTGACCCCACTCCGAGACTTTGTTGCGTTTCGACTTAGATACAAGTTATTTCTTATTGGATGCAGTCACTTGAATAGCAATTAATGTTACTTATTTGCAAAGAAACATTGTAAGTTCAAGAACCTTGAAGCTCTGATCAGCCAAAAGCTGGTGATCTAGTTGCATTATAGTCTCGGGAAGCTGCAATCGAAGTTTAGTTTGTGCCATTCCCGTGGGATTCAGGCCAAGTAACGCTTTCCAACTGAAGTATATATATATATATATATATATATATATATATATATATATATGACGGCGTCCGCGTCATCAAATGCAAGAATATTGTAAACAACAGGTGTACGCCCGAGCCACCGAGCGCATCGTTCGATATCCCTACTACTCAAATTGTTTTGCTACCTGTATAAAAGGCTCTGAGCGCCCCCCGTTCGGGCAGTCTTGGCTCTGGCGTGGCTCGGTACACTTGTTGTATCTTGCTAGTAGCTTATCCTTGACTCTTGGATAATTAATTTGTGCAAACAAGTTAATTATTATTGTCAACTATAAATTAGTCGCAGTACAATTTATAATGGACTATCTATTGCTTAAATTATGACTTATTTGTAATAAGGAATAATTAAGTTACTTGGAATTGTTAAACGAGAACTAGTCATTAAATAATGGAAAGCTTTAATAGTGATCTTATGTTATTTTTGATATTTGATACAAGTTGAACAAAATATAAAGAGTTGTTATATCACCACATCCTCATTTTATTTATCGTATCTGACTTACTTCCTACATCAGAAGTGGGATCGGATTCACTCCCACTTCAGCATCAAACTATTTCGGTTAATTATGTAGAACAGTAAATGTCTCTTTTCGCTTATGGTGTGGAAACTATTCTTTGAAAATAGCAGAAAATATTAATTCACGTTCTGTAAAAGCATCTACTCCCATTAAGTTGATATACTTTGATTCTGATGAGGCAGACTCCGATATGACTGACTGGTGTCCTTCGTTTTCTTCATTACTGAGGGTCGTAACCTCCTCATTGGATAGTTCTTGATAATGTTACGCCATTGGACTCTATCTTCAGCGGCGTGCAGAGCATCATAAAACATTTTAGACATAAGATTGGTGCAAACCTGGTCTGACCGTCGCATAAGAGTACGACCACGTGGTCTTTTGTCTTTTACTTTTCCGGTCACGATTAGCTTTTCGGGATTGTCTCCTTGCTTTCTAGAGATGTGACCGAAGTATTATAGAATTCTTTGAAGGCACGTAGCAGACAGCCTGGTCTTTAGTCCAAGTTGTTTTAGTATGAAGGCGTTGGTCCTGTGTGCTGTTCAAGGGATACGTAACATTTTCCTCCAGCACGACATTTCAAACGCATCAATGCGACGTCTGTCTGCAGCTCTTAGCGTCCATGACTCTGCGTCGCACGTAAATATGGAGAACACCAGCGTGCGACCTAGCCTCTGATTAGTTTTTAATGAGATGCTTCTGTCGTTCTGTCTTTGGAACTTCATCTGTCTCATAGCATTTTTGTGGTGTACCTTACTAGATGGTGTGCCTTAGGTAAAATTATTATAGAAAAGAAACAATTAGACGGGGTTGATCAAATCGTTGCACCTACTCACTCACTTAAGAGTCATGCCGTCACCTACTTCACAAGCTGCTGTCTTGGCAAGCCATATTCATATAACTTGAAGATCTCTTCCTTTTATACGTAGATATGAACCGATTTAAGAGCACCACTACATTTCGAAGTCAAGTTATCACAAAAATTGCAAGTCAATTTTTGTGATAGATTGGAACATCGTGACAACGATTGCCGTGATAAACAGAAACTTATCTCAAATAATTTTTGCTTGCAGCGAAAGCAGGTCATCTACCACTTTCTCTGGTGGCGTGTCCAGTGGCCGACCACCAGTGGTCTGCTATGTATGTTGTGACCCCGGCCCAGCCACATAGCTTCCATTCGTCCGATACGCTACAAGAAGAAAGAAGTTGCCACTTCGAGTTCCGAAAACAGAAAACCAGTCAACATCTGTTCCAGAGCGTCACATGGTGTATTACACTAAGTGAAATTTAATTACCTTTTATATTTGACTCTGGTTCAGAATGCCATATTAAACAAATCTCTTGTGATTCCTTTGTAGGAGAACGGTTTTATGAACAAGAATCTAAGTAGTAGCTTGTCCTGACGTAGTTTCCACTCAACAGATCAAATTCTAACCACAGGGCAAAATTTAAATTTGGAGGTTATGTTTCACGTTGAACCTGATGAGCCTTAATAAAAATGCTTCGTTAGGCCGCTAAATTTTGAAGCGAGGTAGAATAGGAACTAAGCAACAACAGGTTAATGCTTAACAGTACTTAAAGACTTAATCCTGCTCAATTTTAAAATATGTTAGCAAGGGTGTGGTAAACACTGACCTTGTAAGTAAAGATAGAGAGCGCTTAGTAGATATTTTTAAAAACAATTGACAACCAATTGAATTAAATCCAGCGAGATTAAATTGATTTAGTGGACCCTTTGAAGACCGTTAATAACGATCTTAAAGTTTATTACCAACTGAACTCAAATTAATATTAAAAAAAAAAAAAAAAACAATGCAGATTTACATCTTCTTGCGACAGGCACATATAGAGCTAATAGTCATTCCCAACGTGTTACGCGAATCTTGTAGGGTTGAATAATGATAGCGGAGTATAACTCTGACAAATCATGGCAAGAGCGGTTAGGTAATATTCAACACGCGCTCAACAGCATTAAGGTATAAGGTCTCTGGATTTGCCCCGATTGATTTGACATTCGGTATTCAAGGCAACTAACTAAAAACTCACAAAAGTATCTACAAGCTTTGAAGATCCAGTGTATCCAATAGAATCAAAAAATCAGCCCAATCGGACATTCTACGGTTGAGTAGAGTTAAAAGAAATGTTAGACCTTTTAGTGTAGATGACATTGTCTTTGTTAGGAATGAAGAACGACACTAAACGAAACTTGATTCAAAATATAAGGGCTCCTTAAAAGTTACTGCAATTTTAGAAAACAAGTGCGCCCACGATAGCCTCTGCAAAGTTTCCCATATTCCTGTAGGGTTTCTTCCTTTACCTATATGAAAATTATAACAAGGATGACGTGACGGCGTATACTCATGATAATGATCTTGTTCATAAAACTGGTCCAAACAATATTGATAGAAATGCAGTGTATATTGTAAATAGTTATAACAGTCAGAGTTTAATATCTTCGAACTACCTGTGAAGGAGATTATCTAATCTTATAATAACTAATGCCACTGTTCATGAGGCTGCATCATCAGCAAAAAAATACGATATAAAGTAAACGAAAAAATGTAGTAAAATGATAAATATAAGTAAAAAAAAAAAAAAAAAAGGAAAAAAAAAATTAATGGAAGGAAATGGGAGTCTTATAAAACTATGAAAAGAAATCAATGTAAGAAAAAAGTAAAAGAAATAATTTAACAAAAAATTTAGGATTGACAAAAGATGCAGGATTGACAAAAGATGCAGGATTGACAAAAGATGCAGGATTGACAAAAGATGCAGGATTGACAAAAAAATGTAGGATTGACAAAAAATGTAGGATTGACAAAAAATGTAGGATTGACAAAAAATGTAGGATTGACAAAAAATGTGGAGATTGACAAAAAAATGTGGAGATTGACAAAAAATGTAGGATTGACAAAAAAATGTACGATTGGCAAAAAAAATGTAGGATTGACAAAAAATGTACGCTTGGCAAAAAAAATGTAGGATTCACAAAAAATGTAGGAAGATTAGAGTCATTGAAGGGAGTGTCCGGTCCAATGACTCAGCTAAAGGGGTTCATTCCGGTCTAGCCTTTTGGCTACAGGGATTGCAACCCGGTCTAGCATTAGCTACAGGGATTTCCGGTCTAGCACTGTCAGCTAAAGGGATTTCCGGTCTAGCATTAGCTACAGGGATTTCCGGTCTAGCACTGTCAGCTAAAGGGATTTCCGGTCTAGCACTCTCAGCTAAAGGGATTTCCGGTCTAGCATTAGCTACAGGGATTTCCGGTCTAGCACTCTCAGCTAAAGGGATTTCCGGTCTAGCACATTAGCTAAAGGGATTTCCGGCCTAGCACACTCCAGTCTCCGGTTTTAAACTGATGAGAGGGAGCTTAGTACACTCCAGTCTCCGGTTTTTAACTGATGAGAGGGAGCTTAGTGCACTCCAGTCTCCGGTTTTTAACTGATGAGAGGGAGCTTAATACACTCTAGTCTCCGGTTTTAAACTGATGAGAGGGAGCTTAGTACACTCCAGTCTCCGGTTTTTAACTGATGAGAGAGAACTTAGTGCATTCCAGTCTCCGGTTTTTTAACTGATGAGAGGGAACTTAATACACTCCAGTCTCCGGTTTTTAACTGATGAGAGGGAGCTTAGTACAATCCAGTCTCCGGTTTTTTTTAACTGACGAGAGGGATTCCTAGCTTAGTAGGATCCAGTCTCCGGTTTCAAAACTGACGAGAGAGTTTAATAGTTGTAGTTGCTGAAGGGGTTGCCGGACCAGCACACTATTGTACCATTTCGCTAAAGATCACGCTAATTATAGAGTTGTAAAAAAATAAGATTACGTTTAGTTTTCTAAAAGATATGTCAGGATGAACGAGGCGTTCCTTGTCCTCAGATGTATAAAGATGCGCACACGAGGACGTGTGCATGTCAGTATGGCCGTGACGGCGTCCGCGTCATCAAATGCAAGAATATTGTAAACAACAGGTGTACGCCCGAGCCACCGAGCGCATCGTTCGATATCCCTACTACTCAAATTGTTTTGCTACCTGTATAAAAGGCTCTGAGCGCCCCCCGTTCGGGCAGTCTTGGCTCTGGCGTGGCTCGGTACACTTGTTGTATCTTGCTAGTAGCTTATCCTTGACTCTTGGATAATTAATTTGTGCAAACAAGTTAATTATTATTGTCAACTATAAATTAGTCGCAGTACAATTTATAATGGACTATCTATTGCTTAAATTATGACTTATTTGTAATAAGGAATAATTAAGTTACTTGGAATTGTTAAACGAGAACTAGTCATTAAATAATGGAAAGCTTTAATAGTGATCTTATGTTATTTTTGATATTTGATACAAGTTGAACAAAATATAAAGAGTTGTTATATCACCACATCCTCATTTTATTTATCGTATCTGACTTACTTCCTACATATATATATATATATATATATATATATATATATATATATATATATATATATATATATATATATATATATATATATATATATTTTTTTTTTATTTATTTATTTAAACACTTTATTGCACATAATGGTACAAAGGCGTAACTTAATGCTATTAAGCATTTTCTCACAGTTTGCCTTCCGTAATGCTGAGAGAAAAAACTTGGGTAGTGCATAATAAATTAATTATGAGCTATTATAAAAACTTAATACTAGATACTAATTTATCATAACTAACCTATTATTAAGAATATTCTACAAGAATCATATAAACATTTTAAGAACCTCAGTATAAATAATACAAACAATTAATACTATAAATAAATATAGGTTGACTACTTACATAGAGAAATATACATACATCAATACTCAATAGTAAATTATAGATACATTTTCATAATATTTAATTACATAAATATAATATAAAATACACACATATACAATAATTAAGAATTCTGACGTTTTAATAAGTGATCATATACCGCAGTTTTAAAAATTGATAGTGTTGATGATTCACGCATCTTAGAGGGAAGATCATTCCATAATCTTATCGCAGTAACAGTGAAGGAATTAAAATATGTTGCCGTATTGTGGTCCGGATACATCAGCGTACTTGAGTGAAATGACCGCTGAAGCCTACCCTGATTTGAAATGTATGCAAAACGTTCTTTTAGATATACTGGAAATGATGGATTCTTCAGAATGTTAAATAAACATGATAAAACGTGAATGTCACGCCGAAAACGAATATTCAGCCACTTCAATTCCGACCGAAAATGAGTGACATGGTCATATTTACGCAGTCCGAAAATATATCGTATGCATAAATTAAGCAGCCGATCAAGTTTATTTAACAATTCATCGGTTATATCAGTGTAACAAATATCCGCGTAATCAAGGATAGGCAACAACAGTGCATTAACTAGTGTAATTTTAGTTTTTAAAGGTAGAAAGTTTTGTAGACGTTTTAGTGCATGCATAGATGCAAAAAGTTTACGACTAAGTTCACTTACTTGAAGCGACCACGATAAGCTGTTGGTCATATAAATACCTAAGTTTTTTACGGACGTACGGTAGGAGAGACTTTTACCGTTGAGAGTCACAGGGGAGAGTGTCTCCAAATCAAATTGTGCCAGATATCTATCACGCCCAATTAACATTACCTGCGTCTTATATATATTATATATAAGACGCAGGTAATGTTTTATATATATTATATATATATATATATATATATATATATATATATATATTACTCATTAAATGGGTTCATCGTTGCAGATGAAATTCAACCGCTGACGCAGTGAATTCAAACTGATTTGGTGATATTTCGGTGAGAGCAGTGACGCGTGTAACGATTCGTTTTCATATTTTCAAAGAGCACGAGGTAAATTTTATAGCTTTATTTATTGTTTTCACTTTTTGCATGACCACTCTTGTTCTTGCAGAAGTGTTCTTTTCCACCATATCTCCGGAATATTTTGTCGGCCCATTGGTCTCAGGCGTTTCCATTAATCAATGGGTCTGCGGGTATCCCGTCTGGACCAAGTACCTGGCAATTTTTCACAGCAGTCACTGCAGACTTCATCTATTTTGGGTATAGGTCCAAATATGTCATCTAGTGAGATTGGCTCGTCATGTGGGACTTTCGTTAACTAGCCACTCACAGTATACGACCCATCACTTACTAATTGTGTCCGTTTATTTATTTTAATATCCTTAGTAGCTTAATATCTTTTTGAGTTATTTACTCATTACTAGCGGTCGCCTGTGGCCGAAATTCGACCATAAACTAAACAATAAAATCTCTTTCTAAATGAAATAAGTTTGATAATAATACAAAAGCTGTATGATATATAATAAAACTAAGTTTTTAAAATGTGCGTGTCGATAAAACTTAAAAACGAGTCACGGCTTATATAGTGGCAGGACTTATATAGTGTGATAGCCCTTTATCCCCTCTCAAACAAGAAAGTTCCCGTTTTAAGCTAAAGGGCGTGTTTTTAAAGATATAAGGGTTTTTCCAACCCTTCAACTTGGAAATTAAGTGTAGTGGCGCCATCTGTTGTCGAGTATTTGAACTTCATTCAAAACAACGATAATTTGGGTTGCATTCCGAAAGGTGTTGCGAGCAATTGCAGCTTGTGTAGTAATAACGCGAAATTTAAAATTCCAATTTCAATAAAGTTTTACATTACATTTGTTATTATTTCAACTACCACGTACTATCTTATATCAACTCCCGAGCAAAGCCGGGCATCATAGCTAGTATGATATAAATAAATTTGATAAAAACAGTATTCATGTATGTATATTATCACGTATGTCACATGAATGTAGTGTGCGTAATGTTTATTTTTTTTAATTTAATGCATATTATTTCAAGTATTAAGTTTCTGTAATCCTCCGCAATTAAACTTTTACTGTGCCAAATTAGATGAATTTGGCACAGTAAAAGTTTAATTGCGGAGGATTACAGAAACTTCTCCGTTCACGTAGTTTTTATAAGAAGGGGTACAAAGGTTGTACTTCACATATTAATATATAGATAAAATTTCATAATTCAATTGGCAATAACTGATCCGTGCTGCTTCGCCCGCGAGTAGATTTCGTTACAGTTTTTCACAAACAATTTCATACCCTATTTGAAGTGAAAACTTCTTTAGGCGCGTTGAGCGTTTTGGTTGAGGGTAAAATCCTCGGTTCGCGTCACCGACATGCTAATGATAATAGTATATCTATAGCTATGTTTTGCATATAGTTTTAATTACTCTCAACTTAATAGTTCCGTTTTCACTTCTATCGGCAGTCCCACGACTGCTACTGTTTTTCAGTCCTATAGACGTTGATTGCTGAAAAAAAGTTAGCCTATGCTCGATCCAGACTCTTCGACTATCTTCATTTCGAATTTCATCAAAATGGGTAGCGATTGAGCCGTAACAGCGTATCAATCAGGCAGAATTAAAGATAGACAGATCAACTAGACAATTAAAGATAGACTAGACTTTCGCATTTATTTTTTGTATTAGTATGATCATAGATATATTAAATGACTCAAAGAGTACGATTGTATTAGTCTACTATATTTTTAACTTCCTGCTACGTAAGTAGACAAGGAAGTTACTGATTTTGCTCCAATTTTCGAAAATTGAGTTTATTTATTTATTTATTTGCATTCCACAATGTTTACAAGATGTTACATTAAAATAAACCTTATAAAATATACAAGCTCATCCACTTGTTCCAGCACTACATCATCGACCACAACTCTTACATCCGGTCTGGTTGATTCTCTTTCAAATAACAAAACTTTAGTTTTCTTCGCATTCAAATGTAAGCCCATACACTTACAATCCTCATTCATAACTGTGACCAGTGTTTGCAAATGAGATGGAGTTGAGCCTAAAAGTACAGCGTCATCTGCATAAAGCAGGCAGTTTACCACTAGATCACTCATGCGCATTCCCACATTCAATGACCTCAATCTTTGGAGACACTTATCCAGATATAGAATAAACAGACGAGCTGACAACACACAACCCTGCTTGACGCCGATATTGACATCGAACCAGGGCGATATGTTGCCGTCCACCCGCACACATGCTTTGCAAAGCATGCAGCAGACGCTCATCTATCCCATAACTGGGTAAAATGTCCCAGTTTCTTTCGCACAACTCTATCAAACGCTTTCTCCAAATCCACAAAACCGCAGAAAACCTTCTGGCCGACAGCCAGATGCTTCTCTACGATGTTGCGGAGTGAGAAAACTTGATCCATACATCCTCTTCCAGATCTGAAACCCCCTTGTGCCTCCCACAACATTCCCTCGGACTTCCCTTGCATTCTCCTTTCAATGATCTTACCATACACCTTCGATGCTAAGCTGATCAAACTGTTGGCCCTATAGCTATTGCAGTCTATACGTGAGCCCTTGCCTTTATACAAGGGCACGATGACCGCGCGCCGCCAGTCTTCGGGTACTCTACCGGTCCTTCAACATGTATTGCAGAGGACCCAAAAAGAGTCCCAGACGGTAGGACCACCTTATTTGATCATCTCAGCAGTCACCTTATCTATTCCCGCAGCCTTTCCGTTTTTCATACTTTTTATCGCCCATACGATCTCTTGCATAGTAATGTCTTGGCACGCATCCACCGTCTCTGAGTCACTTACTGAGTCAGAGACGGAGGCAGCGTCCTGAACAGCATCATACATATCTCCAAAATATTCACTCCATCGTTTTAACACGCTTTCTGTGCTTGTAAGAATGTCATCATCCTTAGATTTAATCCTATTCATTCTGGAGGCTGCCGAACAACTCCTAGACTTCTTCACCTCCCTCCAAAAAAGTTTGGTGTTTGCCTCGAAGTTGCTCGCCAGTCTCTCTTCCGCTTTCAAACATTCTCTTTCACGCTTTTCTTTCACTAAGGTTTTGGTGGCATTCTTACAACAATGATACAATTCTTTCTTCTTGTCTTTCATACCGTCATTCGCTTGCAAACATGATACATAGTCTAGCCATGCTTTCTTCTTTCTCTCAATCGCAGCTTTCACTTCATCATCAAACCATGCATCTCCTTCCATTGACTTGCACAGTTTTGCACTACCACATACTTCTTTGGCGGCTACTATCATACTATCTTTCAAAACTTTCCAACATTCGTCTACATCCAAGTCCGGTAGGTTCACTTTCGCCAACCTATCTCGAACCTGAATCTCATACATACTCCTTATACTTGGGTCTTGCAACTTTTCGCTCTTTATCCTTTCAAGCTCTCCGAATGGAACACGCTGTCGCCAATGTCGCCACTTCTTAAACAGACCCCTATATCTGCTTATTACCAAATAGTGGTCCGTTTCCAGATTGGGACCTCTGTAGGCGCGCGTATCCATTAAACAACTGCGGAGTCTACTATCAATCAAAATCATATCTACCACACTCTTTTGGTCATTCCTTCTCCATGTATACAAATGTATGTCCTTATGAGGGAATATTGTGTTAGCCACAAGAAGATTCCTTTCCTTGCATAAATCCACAATGTGCTTACCGGCGTCGTTCACTCTACTGTCACCATACGGACCAAGTACGGCATCGAAACCAGGCCGCTTAGTCCCGACCCATCCATTCAAATCACTACACAAAATGACTCTTTCATTGTCATCAACCATATCCAGAACATCCCTTACAGAATCCCAAAACTTTTCCAGGTCACTGGGCGACGAAGAGCTTACCGGTGCATATAATACGACCAAAAAGACTCTCGTGATTCCCAGTTTGATCCGGACCCAGAGAAGTCTCGAGGCAGCCATTTTTTTTTTTTTATAGTAGAGGGGGCAAACGAGCAGATGGTGCACCTGATGGTAAGTGATCACCGCCGCCCATGGACATCCGCAATACCGGGGGTATTGCAGCTGCGTTGCCGGCCTTTTAAGAATGAATAAGCTCGTTTCTTGAAGGTCCCTAAGTCGTATCCATTCGGAAACACCCCCGAGGGCAATAGATTCCACAAAGGAGTAATGCGAGGCAAAAGGTGTCGACAAAAGCGCACGGTTGTGGATTTCCAGACATCGAGGTGGTGAGGATGGAACTTTAAATTTTGACGCGATGTCCGATGGTGGAATTTAGCGGCAGGCATTAGTCCGAACAACTCGTCGGAACACTCCCCAAGATAAATACGGTAAAAGATGCAGAGCGAGCCTACATCTCTGCGTAACGCCAAAGAGTCAAGCCGATTAGAAATAGCTTGGTCGTCGGCGATTCGAACCGCTCTACGTTGAATGCGATCAAGAGGAAGAAGCTGGTACTGAGGAGCTCCGGCCCAGAGGTGAGAACAGTACTCCATGTGAGGTCGAATTTGGGCCTTGTAAAGTTGGAGGCGATGGGCTGGCATGAAGTACTGCTTTGCTCTACTGAGTACACCAAGCTTTTTGGAGGCTAGTTTAGCCTTTCCTTCCAAATGACCGCGGAACTGAACGTTGTTCGATATGTCGACTCCCAGAATTCCAATACTGGCTGAGGCTGTCAGGAGAGTATTTTCGAACCGAGGTGATACGACAAAGGGTGTCGTATCACCTCGGTTCGATCCCATAATCCATCTTCCCATAATCTTTCAGACCAGAGACTAAGCGTGACGATAGAAGAATACCTGCTCCGGCGCCAGCATGATCGCTCTGGGGTACACCAGACCACAGAGCCATCATGCCACCGGGGAGATCAGTGGTTTCACTACCTTTACGTTTAGTCTCTGTTACACACAAAACATCCAGGCATCTCTCATTCATTACATCTATCAATTCATGCATCTTATCTTCCAACCCACCTCTTACATTCCACGTGCCCATTTGGCACTCTGCTCCCCTCGACTCGCCTATTCGGGCCTGGCGTGATGGGTGGCGACCCCCATCGCCGCATCCGCCGCTTTTCGTACCGACGGGGGCGGATCGGTACGCGTCGCCTCCAGGGGACGCCCTAATCCGCACTGCGGTACTTATTCGGGCCAGAATTGCAGTCCAGTGGACTGGCAGGGGTCGCGACTTTGTGTTTCTCAGAAAACTAAAAAAACTCTTTTTCTTATGTGCCCGACCCGGGAATCCAACCCGGGACCTCATGTGGTCAACGCCAACGCTGGACCACTCGACCACAGATCGTTTGGTAAAGAAAATTTCGTTCTACATAATATATCCCATCCCCTTTAAAAAAACTGGTATTTAAATAAACACAGAGCAGGAAAACAATATTTTATGTCTAACTGTGCCCGCGACTTCGTCCCCGTGGAAAAATTTTTTTAAGTAGCCTTAGTTCTTATTACCTTGATTTAAAAGATAGACAGTCCCTGGGTTTTACCCCCACAGTTCCCGTTCGCGCGGGATTCCGGGATACAAACTATCGTATGTCTTTTCTCGGGTCTCAAACTCTCTTTTACTAAATTTCATTTAAATCTGTTCAGTGGTTTAGGTGTGAAGAAAAGACAGACAGACAGAGTTACTTTATGTTTTTTTTTAATTTTATGAGTATGGATTAATAAAATACGGCGCTCTCAATACTAAACAGAATAGCAGCACATGTTAGCATTTTAAGGATTTTTTTATAGAAAAAAGGGGCAAACGAGCAGGAGGTTCACCTGATGGTAAGTGATTACCACCACACATGGACAGCCACATCACCAAAGGTCTTGCAGCTGCGTGGCCGGCCTTTTAAATTCCAATTATTCTTATATCAGTGATCTTATATGTATATAAGATCACTTTTTATTTGAGCCTAGGTGGTAATTCAAGAGTTGTTGCAAAATGAGTTAATCGACCTGCTAATATAGAAACGCTAAAGCTGCTCCCGAAATAGAGTCAAGGCTTAGCAAGACTTAGCAAGGGTTAATAAAATGGGACGTCGTTAATTTCGCTCCGTTAAGAGGCGCTACCTCCACGGTATCGCGTCGAGTTACAGACGCCTTGCTGAATTATCCTGCGGTGAGAGGAACCAACGACTTAACCTAATTAATATTCACGTATAAAATTACAAGATCGAATTCAACAACATTGAAAAATATAAACGTACTTTGAGTAGGCCATAAAAATGAAGTATTTTACGGTTACATGAATAGTACCAGTTGTAACCTCTGAAGCAAAAACGAGTAATGTTAAGTGAGGTGATAATTTCAACACGTGCATGTATTTGTGTCTGTGGCATCATAACTCCAAAATAGATTAATCGATTTGTGTGCAGTTCTTTTAAACCCTGTCTGTTTAAATGGTGCTTAGTTATAATTCAATCAAATCTGTCCAACATCATTTCAATATAATTAGTTAATATCCCCCATGTTGCTGCGGTATCCTTTGAAGAATAGACCATCTGCCTGGCAGATGCCAGGCATTTCGTAAGAGGCGAACGATTAGTTATACGTGTCACTACCATCGTGGCTACTTGTGGCTACATCATGGCTACGTAGGTGGTAGAGTTCTGCATTGTCTCGCCTGGGTCTGATACCATCGTTTTACCTATTCCTGCCGCGTATTACAATCTCCTTCCTAAAACGTCTTCTAAAAATGAGTGTTTTCATTTCAAATAGAATTGCGTCAGTCGCGATACTGACTATTTTATTAATTTTTGTATATTGCTTTTTAAAAACAACTATAGATCTTTGAGTAGATCATTGAATACGCAAAAATATATGTTTTTGCCACAACTATAAACTTATTAGACTAAAATTAGCGACAATTTTGGGTGTCAGTTTTGTTCGGGGCTGTGTATCTTGGATTTTTTATATCAATGGTGTCAGATCTATTTAATTACTATATTACTTGCTACTCGACTAAAATACTAGCCCAATCAGAACGAGACTTACCGCCTAATAGTCACAATCAATAGTAGCGACACGCCTTATTAAACTGCCAGTTAGAAAATCAAATAGTCTATTCTTCAAAAAGGGCACGCACAAAACGGCGAAAGCTATTTGAACGTCACGTTAATGTCAACGTTGTTGAAGGGGTTATTTCTCCAAGGCAACTGCTCTTATCACTATCATTCAAACGCTAATTTGTTAAGGTATTATTAGGCCACGTTTATCACTACGAGTCTTACTTTAAAGTTGCCATTAATTACTACCGTAAAATCCTGCAAGTTTATATTTATTAGCGATCGCCTGTGGCCGAAATTCGACCATAGACTAAAAAATCTTTTGATTTTGATAACAGACTTTCGCAATAAAAAAATAATACCCATAGTTGTGTGTATATGACCCTGTATGTCACATGAATGTAGTGTGTGTAATATTTATTTTGATTTAATGTATTTTTAATGCATATTATTTAAAAATATTAAATTTCTGCATCCTCCTTAACGTAAACTTTGACTATCCAAATTTTATACTCCACCGTTTGCGCAACTGTCTTGAAAGGGGTCTAAAGTTTATCCCTACACATATTCATATATAAATTTATACAAATTTCCGTTCACCGTTTCGGTCTCACAACAAAGTTATATCGTCTTAATAAAATAAATAAGTGTATAGTTATTTTGTCAATCACATACACAATCGTCTAAAGTCATGTGACCAAGACCTTGACTGGCGTTCTATGACTCATCCATAATACTATGACCAAATTAGTCATAGTTATCCAAAAGTGATATAGTCACGAAAGAGGCTTGCTTGCATTGCATTGTCGAGGTTTATCAGATGAGCATTATTCGCATAAGAAACGGCGACTGTTATTGCTCTATCATGAATAATTATGCTTTAAATTGGCGTGAGCTTTTTCTAATATATCCTTGTATTATGTCCGTGATAGAAAATATCGCTAAGTCTAGCCATAACACGTTAGTGTATCGTAATTTTTTATTGTATGGATTTCGTCGCCCGTAAAGGCCGGCGAACGGGTCTACGGATTCCAATAACGGTATAGCTGTAAAAGTTTGTGTACGTATTGGACTTGAAACCTTTTTGCACACAGAGACATCAAAAGCTTTATGTACTTTATTGAAATATAAAACATGGTCCATACCCTAGATAAAGTATTTGATATTAATATATTAACACATTTACATTCTTTCGTGGTAATCGGGCCCAGAAAAACTGGTTTTTTTATAGAAAAAGGGGGTAAACGGGCAGGAGGCTCACCTGATGGTAAGTGATCACCGTCGCCCATGGACAACCCATACTATCAGAAGATTTGCAGTTGCGTTGCCGGTCTTTTAAGAAAGAGCAGGCTCTTTTCTTGAAGGTCCCTAAGACGTATCCGCTTGGAAAAACCCCTGCCGGTAGTTCCACAGAGTAATAGTGCGAGTAGGCTTACTGCTAGATATCTCGTAAAAGGCAAAAGGAGGCTATAGCGTGTCACTAGCATCGTAATTACTACTACGTGGCAGGGTTCTGCAACGTCTGAACCGGGTTTTGTTACTACCGTCTATCTATTCTTGCCTTAATACAACCATGGACAAACCGCGGCCCGCGAGCCGCATGCGACCCTCTTTCAATGTACGTGCGGCCGCCAGCAACTTAATAAAACTAGCAAAATTATGAAAAATTTCAATACCTACGCCGCGAATAGCGATATTTGTTCCTTTATTCTGTTGTTTTTATTTTCTGTGGCCCACCTTTAGCTCATAATATGTCCGAGGGTCCCCTGGTCCAAGTCTCTACATCCCTGCCCTAATCCCTGCTTGTCGCTGTCGTATTCCGGTTTTGAGCGTAGGGTAGCCGGAAAACTTATAAATGTGAAATTAACAAGTCAGGTGTCTATAGACGACGGTGAAGATGGTTGACAGTGGTATTTCTTTCCATCAGTGGTACTTACCATCAACTTGTTTGCTACGATTTAAAAAAAGGTTTTTAAAATAATAAAAGAGTTGGAGCAAGAAATATAATGATAATGTTGCATATTGTTAATCTTGGAAACCATATCGAATTTAGGACATGCACTACTTATGACCATGAAATTTTGTCTAATGATTACAAAAAATTACCACTTGGCCCTCGATTCCCGTGTCAACAACTAAGCGCCGCTGTTATAATTTTGACGAAATGACTACTTAATTTACTGATTTCTGCAGCAATACTGACAACAATTAACAAGATAGATGTACTTCAAGTGCTTTAACCACAGACCACACAAATACTAATAGATAGTGTTGGGCGGGGAATGTGTAACCGCTCATATGCTTCTGTCAAACGCTTTTAGATATACATGTATCGCAAAAAAATAGCAACATGCCATGTTGTGCTATTTTATCGTATCGAATAAGAAGCCACGCCTTAAAAATAACCCTGGAGTGATTTCATTTCATCTGTAAATGCTAGAACTGTATTTCTGGGTGTAAGTACAAGCTACACTGACAACCTAAGAAATTGCCTTGAAAGGCGTATCCATTTACCATGGTTCTAAATTATTACGTTAATACCGCACGTTATTACATCACTAAGAGGCTATATATGAATAAAGGCTACCATTAGAGGTCAGTTTTAAAATATTAAAAAAATGTTAAATCCTGTAAAAAAATACTGTAAAATATATATTCTTAAATGTCCTATCTACACTAATCTGACTAATTTAATATATTAGAGCAAGATAAATAGTTTTTAGTATAATACGAATATATATTATAGCTTGTTCTATTATATTACCCTAGGGAAAGGCATGACATCGTAGATCGTATATAAACATCAAACATATACCGAAGTTGCACTGCTATCCGTGTGATGAAGATGAAATGTCACATACATGAGTTCACCAGCTACCTTACTACCACCAGCTTCCAAACCGGAACACAACAGTGATAAGCATCGACACTATTCCAGAAGTAAGAGACAAGGGGAAAATAACAAATCCAGGCGTAACGTAGCAGAAATCCACCACCTAGCTTATATCTTTGTCTTAACACAGTACAAAACAAAACCGCTTCCGCTATATATTCGCTTAGAGAGAGGGCACACATGCTACTTTTAGCATCGGCGATTCGGATGCCGCGATCGATGCAGAGTCGCTAAAACGCGATGCAGCATCGATGCAGTCGCTAAAACGCGCGTTTTGCATGCTAAAAGTAGCATGTGTGCCCTCTCTCTTACATTTTTTAAATTACCTATGCAACGGATTTAAATGCGATTTTCATCAATATATAGAGCGATTCAAGAGGACGGTTCATATGTATAATACATGCATATTATAGTATAGAAAAGCCGAGAATTTTAAAGATTTGTCGTAAAAAACATATTTTTGTACGTTGATATTGCACCCGTGCGAAGCCGAGGCGGGTCGCTAGTTAATATCAAAAACACAAAAGAATACTATTCAATTCCAATCAATCCTATTCCTAACAATACAAACATAGGACTTCAAATATGGGTACAGCAATTTTTCTCTCAAGCTGACATATATTTAACCCTCGTTTCTGTAAAAGTAATAAATCCGACCGCAAATGTCACTCAAAGATACATGTAACATAGCAGCGAAATAGCTTAAATCAAGACAATGTGTCCATGCCACTTTCTTTAATAAAGTTACGGTCGTAAAAACACACTACAATCATCATAACCCAGATCTTGACAGTCTTTGGTGACAAGTCAGCTTAAAAATTAATGTTAAAGGCGCAATAACACTATTACAACTTGCGTTAGTTTTATTAGCCGACTTGAAAAAAGGAGGTTATTAGTTTGACCTGTATATATGTAATTTAGAATTGGATAATATTTGGGTAGGATGATCTATTTTAGACTTCCAAGTACGTGTGCTAAAGGAGATTAATAAGTGTTCATACAAAGTTCGCCTAGAATCCAACGCATGTTGATAGATGGTTCTCATTTTACGACAAATTAGTTGCCTAGTTCTTTTGAAACGTAAATTGTATCACAGGCACTTTTTTAAATGCTATTTACACTTTTTTAAATATATATTACACTTTTTTAAATACATAATTCATAGACATGGAAATTATTGTTAAATTAGGTTAACTGTTAGGTAATTTTAGTAATGCATAAAATTTTAACAGTATTTGGTATATAAATAACAGTTGTTAATTGTTAAAAAAATTAGTACGAAATTTAATATGTTAACTGGTAAATGATCCATGCCTAATAATTCATGACAAACCAACAAGGATTACGGTAAGTAGAATTTAGATAAATGGTAATTTATTACATTCAATTTTTAAGCCCACTTAACCTCTGTCTGAGCACTCTGCTCGCCCTAAACGCCCGTTTTTTTACGAGTAACTTCCCGCTATGTATGTATATAAGGAACTTATTGATTTTGTCCCGATTTTCGAAAACGAGTTTTTAACAGATGTCCACGTTTTTATCCTAGATCCTAGGAACCTTTTCCGACTATTTTCACGATGACAAAGCAATATCTTAGATCCCAAAAATTGAGTTGGAATCGTTTCCAAAATAAACAGCTTTTCAAAAATCAATTACTGCCATTTTTAACAAAATAGATGATGTTTGAACTTAAAAACTATGCTTATAGTTTTTACTCTTTTGAGCTTAAATTACATTAAATTAGCGGGAAGTTTCAGGGATGGCCTGCAGGGTCAACCGTTTACATATTTTTTTCTTTTTATATCATAAGATACCTAGCAAACAATCAGATGGGTCTCTCGATGGAAAGAGTCAACCATCGCCTATAGACACCAAAGATGTTAATGGTGCGTTGCTATCTTGTGGCGAGGTCTATTGAAACATGCATAAGTTTAGCGGTTACCTTACCCTCCAAACCGGAACACGTCAGTGACTAGCACTGACGCTATTGCGGCAGGAATAGGTAAGGCGGTGGTACCAAACCCGGGCGAGCCAATGCAGAACTCTACCACCTAGCCAATCGGTCGCTTTTTACGACCTACTTGGTAGAACTGCAGTTGGCCTATTCTTCAAAGGAGCCCGGGATCAACACGGGGAAAATGGTTTCAGTAACAGTCATTGGGACCAACTGCTTAAGTTTTTTGATATTCATTACTCTCTTCATACAAACACGCCGGTTGCGAAGATTCTTGCCACCACCATCAGACAGTACCTGATCAATCTAATCATGGTATGTCATTCTTGGTCTACCCGCATTGTGTACAAGTTTTGTTAACTTTTTATCTGCCAATATTTTTTAGTGACCAATTTTTAATATTACAAGAATATATATTTTTAGAAAATCGATTTAAGGTAACAGAAGACAAAACTTTTTAAATATGCACGAGTTAAGGGCTTGTGTGTGAGTCGAGAATGAAAAATACGACCAGGCTAATTTTAAACCACAGTTCGTGAATTAAAGAAAAGCTAAATTGTTCTTTCATTGCTGCCAACTGTTCGTTCAATACTGACAACGCAAAACTGCGAATCCAGAAATAAAAGTTCCATATATCTGGAAAGCTGCACTGATATTTACCTGATTTATATAAAATCAGCATTAATTTTGAAATCAAAACCGATTTATTAAAAAAAAATAACGCAAGTAATTTACACTCAGTAAAATTGCAACAACTGGCTTTCGATTTCCAGTATTAGTAGAATTCTGGATTACATCTTCACCAAATTTACATGGAACGAAATGACAGGACATGGAACCGGTATTAATATAATGGTGAATATCGTTAATATTACTGGTTAATTCCGCTCGTTGATTAACCACTAAATCAAGTGAAAGATTCTTGTTCGAGTGACAAACGAACCTTATGATTACCGGTTATAAAACTTATCACGCGGGAATCGAATTTAACTTTTAAACTCTGAATTTATTTCTCTTAACATAACGCGCGCGCCAACTCTACAACGCGCCAAGCCTACTATGGTTTTCATCAGGTACGATTCAATCAGGAGCTTTTGGTCTTTCCGGACGAGGTTGACGAGAATTTAACGACTTTTAAATAAATTGGTTAATTTCGCTGACCGAAAAGCCAGTATTTTTATTAAAATACCGGTTTCTGGCTTAACCGATTAGTAGGAACCTAGACCCCAATCATTTGAGATATGGGATCAATGACAGAAACTGGTTTTTACCGGTTTACGAGCCCTGCTAAATAGGAAGTCCTCCCAAGAAAGAAGATTTTCCAAATCAGTCCAGGCGTCTAAATAATTGGGGCACATATTTAAAAAAGATTTCGACGAATTAGGAGCCTACCCTTTTTTAGGCCAGTTAAAAAACGACTAATATTTTCTCTTGTTTAGAAGTTGGTTCAAAACAAACAAGAGCAGGCGAAATAAAAGCTTGTAAAAACGGACGTTTATAAATAGAGTATCTGTGTTGGAATGAAGATAATTAATTACCCGCGTTTTGTTGAAGTGTTTTAATGATCTTCCAAACTTTTGTTTTTATTCCTAGTTTTAAATACCTAAGTGTGTGAGTGACAGGACAATAAGAAAATGAAATTAAGTTAGTAGATTACATTGCAGTTATCATAACAAGGTGTGGCTGCGAGTTTGGTTATAAATAACTTTCTTAAATTTATGATAACTGCTACGACAGATTTTAAATATCACCGTTTTTTTAGGATATTTTCAAATGTGCAGAAGGCTTACCTGATAGTAAATGATCACCACCGCCTGGACTCATTTGTATAACGATAGCAAACAAGCAAATAGCTCTCCTGATGGAAAGAGACAACCATCGCTTAATTGCACCTAAGATGTTAATGATGCTTTGCTATCCTTACGGCGGGGTCTTAATGCTACATGCATAAGTTTACCGTCTACCTTACTCTCCAAAACGGAACACGACAGTGACAAGCGTTGACGCTATTGCGGGAGGAATAGGTAAATCTGTGGTACTAGACTCGGGCAAGACAATGCGGAACTCTACAACCTAGTAACCAGGTTGATAATGGTTAAAGCCAATCGTTCGCCTCTTACGAACTGCCCAGCTAGCGGAAAAACGTGTATTCTTCAAAGGGAGCCCGGGCCAACAAGGAAAACTACTTTTCCGCCCTGCACCTAAGGTGGAGCGGAATGCCACGACTTGACCCGCGCCCCTTATCAATCCGAGCACCGCACTAAATCAAAGTCCAGTCTCACAGGAGACAGTCCTTAGCGCGGAAGTTAGCAGTCCTTCTTTAAGCTTCGGTGACTCTGCTCGCCCCAAAAGTCCAGTGTCACAGTTACAACCCCTAGGGATAACTGTAAGATAGTCATTTCGACTAAAAGCATGAGGCAATGCTGATTGAATATTCATAAAGTGCGGAGTTCTCTATCATTATATTAACTTATTAGAATCAAATAATGAAAAAATTGAAGAATACATAGTTATAACAACGCTGACTAAGGACTATTGTTAAGAATGAAGTCAGAAATACTGGAGTCAGTATTTCTAAGAAATATACTTTTAAATTAAACCTGCCGTTTAATTCAACCACCTAGAAGTGACGTGCTGCAGTGACGCGTTAGACAAATCGTTCGCCTTTTATGAACTGCCTGGCAAGTATATTTTTTGAAAAAGGACTGGACGGAAGGAGTTTAATATATGGTAAGATGCAAAGATAGAGGCATTTCCTAAATTTGAACATGGTTACTTTTTCTTCTTGTGTCACGAAATTCATTATTTATATTTTTTCAGACCAAACTGCTCCACCGCTACGACAGCATCATTGGTATTATTAAGGTCATCCACCGTGAAGGTATTCGGGCACATCGATTCTATTGTAGCCCCACGTTATTGTTTCAACTAAATGAGGCGCACACGTGTCGTATCCTACTTCTACAGACGAGGCTCTTGTGATAGATTGATAGCATACTAAGTTGTGGCGAAGTACTGGGCAATTCGTTCATCAATATCTACTATCTCACCTATTTCTAACCTTTTGAAATGCGATTAACACTGCAGTATTCCTTTTATAACAAAATCTTATCACGTAAAATGTGGAGAAAACTGGACGTCCAAATATTCATTCCAAAATATTTTTATTCATATTATTTTTCATCTTTTCCCTTTCATTCCAACGTTTCATTATAAGTTAATATTACCTACTTAAATATGTATACATCGGCTTACTGCAATGTTTGCAAAAACAATTTTACTTCCCTACGTGATAGAGTAGATTGTATAAACTACTGAATCATGAAATTAAAAAATCATCTCCCATGCAATTTAATTAAGGGAGATATTCACAAACCATAAAATAAATTTTCCACATCGTTGGCGACGTACGAGGAATTCAGTAGCGAAATTGCAAAAATCAAATTTATTGTTAAATTGTTTAGATAGATTCATCTAAAACACAATATTTTTGTGGCTCCGTGACCCTACGGTAGAGATCTTCGTGATGGTAAATGTAAATTGTTGCTTTCTGGTTTAAATACTAAATAGAAATCTTTGAAATACTACCATGAATTAGCAAATGTCAAAAAGATGAAACTAAATTTTCCCCGTATTGGTCCCGGCTTCTTTGAAGAATAGGCCAACTGCTGTTCTGCCAGGCAGGTCGTAGAGGGCGAGCGATTGAATATACGAGTCACTACCATCGTGACTACTATGTGGTAGAGTTCTGCATTGTCTCGTCCGGGTCTGGTACCATCGCCTTACCTATTCCTGCCGCAATAGCGTCAGTGCTTGTCGGTGTCGTGTTCCGGTTTGGAGGGTAAGGTAGCCGGTGAACTTATGCAGACCTCGCCGCAATATAGCAACGCACCATTAACACCTTTGGTGTCTATAGGCGATGGTTGACTCTTTCCATCCGGAGACCCATGTGCTTGTTTGCTAGCTAGCCCCGTTGCATTCGTAGTCAGGTTCGCTAACCACTATATAAATATATATATATATATATATATATATATATATATATATATATATATATATATATATATATATATATATATATATATATATATATATATATATATATATATATATATATATATATATATATATATATATATAAAAATCAATTGCTGTTCGTTAGTCTCGCTAAAACTCGAGAACGGCTGGACCGATTTGGCTAATTTTGGTTTTAAAATATTCGTGAAGGTTTAGACTAATTAATGGATAAAACTCACCGATGGTCCAGATTACAAAGAAGACCCCAGTGGCACAATCATCCGTTTCTTTTATATTATACATACAATTTTTTGTTGTTCGGTGAGTTTTATCCATTTATTAAACCGCCGTATTTCTTTTCGGTGGCATCACGGAGGTCACGATAAACAATTCGCGAAGGTTAGCAAATTTAATTAATTTCACCTTTTAATTATGGATTTCCGCAAAATAACGACTTAATCAATAAAGTAAGGAAATTTCGCTCAAATATTGTATTTTCTCTCACCTAAGCTCGTTCTTGTGGCTAAACTGTAACCGAATTTTAGGTATATCTCAACACTCATTTTACTAGGTGGTAGAGTTCTGCATTGTCTCGCCCGGGTCAAGTACCACCACCTTACCTATTCTTGCCACAATAGTGTTAGTGCTTGTCACTGTCGTGTTCCGGTTTGGAAGGTAAGGTAAATATATGCATGTGGCATTAGACCTCGCCACAAAATAGCAACGCACCATTAACACCTTTTTTTAATTTTTTCCATCAGGAGACCCATCTTCTTGTTTGCTATCTTATAATATAATATAAAAAAAACTCAACTCAGAAATCAGAAATCAGAAGTACGTTATTCAATAAAACTTTTTACAAGTTATTTTGACGCGTCAAGATTTTTTTAAACTACTACCGGATCGCAAACGCGGCCACACACTGAGAAGATCCGGCGGAAGAAACTCTAATCAAAAAGAAAATCAAGCCGAACTTCCGAATTCAAATCGAAACTTTGGCTGGCCTTTCATTATTATTGATTTCATTGCTGAAAAAAGCAATCGCTTTGGTTTGTGTTACCTACTCTATAAAAAAGTATTCTTTTTACTTAAAGCAATCCTTTTAAGCCTTCTATACAAAAAAAAACGTGGATACTGATAACAACACTAAAAAGTCCATCGCAGTATTACTTACAAGTAATATTGTGATGGACTTCAAGTACAAGTCAAGAGGATTAGGAATAATCAAAGTAACACCGTCTGTGTTTTTTTATTTTTAACTGACGATAAAAGTAGGAGGTGCTCAATTCGTTGGAATCTTTTTTATACATTGTTCGCCGATTACTTGATACCTGGCAGACTTCTTATTAAATACATAAATTTGGTGAAAATCTGATCCAGGGTTCCAGAAATAGAAGATTAGACGTCATTTATTGCAGTTTTACTGTGTTTAAATTATTTCTGTACAAATGCTTCTATTCTGTCACTTATAAGGGCTATTTATTTTCGCCACATGATAAGTGTCATCCCAAGGCTAATCCATATCACGTCAATCAGCGCTACGCGACCACTCAGACTTTCGTATTTATAATATTAATATGGATAAGCACAGATATTCCATGTCGGATACAAATTGTAATATTCCACGAATACATAATTTTTCGCTTAGATATGGTCCACACTCCCACCCCCGTTATATACGAGCCATGTTATATACATACTACGTGCCACTTTAAGGGCGCGTATTCGTTTCGTAACGAAAACTTCATGTTTTAAATTTTTTTCCAAAGCAATAGCGTAATAACGTGAGCAGATTATTCGAAGGATATTACAGTTTTTGCAAGATTAAGCGTTAATTATTCGATCTATCGTAGGTTCAAATTTTGATCGGCAAAAGATTACGCGCAAGGATTTATAGTGTTTTTAAAATAATTCTTCTAAATAAATTAGTTCACATAACGGACTGAAAAAAAATCAGTATATTAAACATTACCTTATTTCACATATAATAAATATTTTAGGTTTCTATTGAAGTACTTACAGATCGAAAAAAAATTATTAAAGTCAGCTGATTTTGTAATTTTTCAATATCTAAGAACATTATTTTCGTCATTTTGGCTCTATAGTGCACTTTAAGACCATATATACTGTTGGAAAAAGGCATAAAATAAAATATTTTAGCACATTACAATGATTGTAATCGTCTTGAAAAATAACTCTGACGCCTATTTTTGTAAAACACTATGCAGGGATTCTTTTCGTTTTAAAAAATTGTTATCAAAAATTATATTCTTGCTGTGTAGTGCATTAAATCAAGACTTAATCTTTTTTTTATATCATAAGATAGCAAACAAGCAGATGAGTCTCCTGATGGTAAAAGTCAACCATCGCCTATAGACACCAAAGATGTTAATGGTGCATTGCTATCATGTGGCGAGGTCTAATGCCACATGCATAAGTTTACCGGTTACCTTACCCTCCAAACCGGAACACGACAGTGACAAGCACTGACGCTATTGCGGCAGAAATAGGTAAGGCGGTGGTACCAGACCCGGGCGAGACAATGCAGAACTCTACCACCTAGTGCAATCTTACAAAAACTGTAATATCCTCTGAATAAATCTATTCACATTATTACGATATTGCTCTTGAAAAAACTTGAAAACATGAAGTTTTCGTTGCAAATCGAATACGCGCCCTTAACATATTAACTGGCTACGTAGGTACTTGAATGGAGACTGTAGCGGTCAAGTAATCTACAACACATTCTGCTTTCATACAAATAAATAAAACAATTCTTTCTATAAGAGTAAATAAGTTAAGGTTGTGGTGGATAATATAATGCATAGCGCGCTATAAGTACTCAACGTAAAGCGTAGAAAAATATAGTTTATAGTCTAAAACGCGCTATCATAAAATATTTTGTTCGAAAAATACACCACACCTCTACTCTTATTCTTAATAACTTAGTTTCATTTTTCAAACCTACGCCATATCCGCGCCTGATCTCTGCAGCTTTCGACCTGTAGCAGACAGATTGACAGCGGTAGCGTCTAAATAGAAGTTCCGTTTGTTATCCTTTAAGCACAGCGAGTACGGGACAGTGGGATAACCGCCAGAAAGTATTATACAACCCCCCCCCCCCCCCCCCGCCCCCGCCAGAAAACAATTCTACGAAATGTTAAAACATAAAAAGTGTGAAACGTAATTTAAATAACAGCACATAAATCACATGTCCGTATTATTTTCCACGTGGCTTAACAAGCAGTTTGGATATTTTCCTCTAACGACCAGCACGCGGTGCTAATGAGTTTCAGAAATATTTTTTCAGTTACGTTGTGTTTAAGCACATTTTAATAACCGAGTATGCTGTTTAATGTTTATAAATGATATATATGGGATAGTAACTGCAATACTTTTTTACGTCAGTACTTGGATAATTTCGATTCTAATAATTTTACACTTAATCGAAAAAAATGTGGGAAAAGTGCTTGTGTCAAGTGTTTTTTTTAAATTATTGTATTTTGAAGGAAAGGTGATAGACAACATATTAGCATATATTTCTGAACTGAGAACCGCATTAGTTTTGTAATGTATTTATATACAGGTAAAGCGAAAATTTTGTACGTCTGTTTACGAAAATTGCGCGGACTGAACAAGGACAGATCCCGGGGGCAGATCCACGGGGGGGAGGGGGGCTACGCAGGGGTCTAGGTATGGATTTATTAGGATTAGAGCCTATCTTGACTGAACCTCAAATATGTGATACATAATATTTTTTATAAAATAGGAGTTAGAAATAAACTAAAAAAAACATTACACACATATTACAGAACATTTCGTTTATGGTTAAATTCTGTTGCCAAACTTAAAAATCCTATTATATATATATATATATATATATGTATATATACATATATATATATATATATATATATATATATATATATATATATATATATATATATATATATATATATATATATATATATATATATATATATATATATATATATATATCATAATTATATTCAAATTTCGACCAGCGGACGAACGTTCGTTATAATGAATACACTTGATCCGATTGAACTTGTATGTTAACATTCGAAATCGGTAGGCTTTTTAAACAATTAAAATAGTGAAACCAGTACAAGTGTATTTTATAATAATAATTAATTAAAATGCACTTTTACCAAGTGCCGATATACAACATAGTGTAATTTTTTTAAAGTCTGTTTTTTTGTGAATTTGCGCTTCAAATGCCGCCGTTCCCCTTCTGCGCGAGTTTGTGGCTAGTGGATGTATTTGGTTTAAACTGTCAGGGATCCCTCCTAGCATAGAAACGCACGTAAAACGCAATATCTGGACGCAATATAAATTGAAGCACGCGTGTTGATTCGCGCGTAGAATGCCTAATCTGGACAGGCTCTTATGACTCGTTGTTACGCCACTGCAGTGATCATACTTCATAAATATTAATACACTAACTAGTTACTATGTATTGAAATAGTATTATCTATTTATTATATTTTTATTGGTTACATACATTACACGACCATTATCTATCGTGTCCTTTTATGTACCTACTTATTTTACCAGTCACCTGGATATTCATGTAACAATACAGATCTTTTGCTATCTGGAGTAATAAAAATGAAATTAACTAATTTCACTCACTCGCTGATTTCATTTTTATTAAATCTTATCACTCGAAAAATTTCGCTTCTTTCGCGAAGGAAGCGAAATTTTTTTGAGTCTACTATAACCATCTGGCACTGGTATGTAAGTATAAATGTTTGTTCTACGATAACTCAATTATCTTTAATCGGAACGTCCTGAAATTTGATAGGAAAATGTATAAGACAAACAGCTAAATCGGTCATGGGGTTGCCGAGATATTGTGAAAGGGTCTCAAAATATAATCTTAAACTTGCCATCGCAAGTACAAAGTTCAGGGCCGCGTTTATTGATGAAGCGAGCGAAATTCCCAGAGACTATTGTGACAATCTGACGTTTCTAATAATAATTTGTATGTATGTACCAATGTTTTTTCAACGATAACTAGAGTATTGTCGTTCGGAATGTTCGGACTTGAGCCAAATAGGCCAACGGCTTGCGGAAACATTGTATCAAGAGGGATAAAAATCTAATGCTAATTATATGAAATTGCAAGTTAACAATTATTTTTTTATATCATAAGATAGCATACAAACATATGGTGATACTGATAAAAAGAGAAACCACCTCACCCTCAAAACCGGAATACGACAATGACAAGCATTGACGCTATTGTGGCAGGAATATGTAAGACAGTGGTACCATATAGCCGGGCAAAAGGTTGGAGAACTCTGCCACCTAATAGTCACGATGATAGTGACATGTAATCGTTCTTATTTTACGAACTGCCTAGCAGGATGGCAGATGATCTATTCTTCAAAAGGGGCTCGGACCGATACGGAGAAAAAAGTTGATAACTCAAAATATACGGTAACGAATAAAAAATTACCTTCACGGCCGCATCCCCGAAGAGGTAGACAGAGTTACAACAAGTGCACCCACGATTAGCCGAAGATACTTGGTCCCACAATGTGATAGGTGGCAAGCCTATTGCCAACCGGCACTTCCCAATCCCGGGCAAAGTTGTTTTTATCAGAAAACTGAAAAACACATTTTTGAATTGCCTGACCCAGGAATCGAACCCGGGATCTCATGTGGTCAACTCCGACACGGGACCAATAGACCACAGAGGCGATAATAATAGAGGTGAGGCGATACGGTAACGAATACAATATTAATCAGAGATTTAAATTAATCGCATCAAGCTAATAAAGATGACCATTCAGTCACACACTTTACCAGATTTTCCACAAATGTTACTCTCATTATAATTAATAACGTAATTAATTAAGGCCATTACGGTGCAATGCGCATTTTAGGAATTCATATTGCAATTACAGTTGTACCTGCTAAACTTTGGTTGGGCTTTAAAATTACGTATTGTTAATTTGATTTTACATTCGCTCTTCGTGTGAAATACATTCGTCAGAGGTCATCACATTTGCGAAATTAAATCGTACTTATTTGATTTTGGGGAAGGATGTCGAATCAATCAAGCACATATAAGAAAGATGATAGAGAAGATTTCTTTTCATCAAAGGATAACCAACTAGCAAATGAATCGTTTTAGTATAAAGAGAAAAATATCAACAATTTGTACACCAAAAATATTAACGGCGCCTTGTTATAACGGCGGCGCCGCAGTGTGGCGGAATAGATTAAAAAAAAAACATCTTTAAATACATTCCGATTCTCCTCCTCTAGAACTTCAGAAGATATTATCAGTCTACCCATATTATACTCCATTCTAAAATGGTGTAAATCTTAAAACATATCCCATTTTTAGGAGAATTTCGCGAACGGTGAAGTATAAAATTTGGCCTGTAGAAAGCTAATATTTTTAAATAATATGGCATTAGAAATACATTAAAGTAACACATTCATGTTACATACATAATAAGATACACATATATACTATTTTCTTTACGACTAAAATCTGTTGTCAAACTAAAAAGAGATGTTATTGTTTAGTCTATGGTCGAAATGCGACCATAGAAAATTCTAGAGTCGAGGTTTTTGTTTGTTCGACGACCACTAGAACGGTGAATGATATAATTAGGCATGGATCTTTTTATAAATAGCATGCGACGTATCACATGATATGCATTATCACAAATAGCATTTGCTCCGTCTCTTTGTAACTCTAATTTTATATATTAGTGTATCACTACATAGTATAAAACAATGTCGCTTTCTCTGTCTGTCCCTATGTATGCTTAAATCTTTAAAACTACGCAACGGATTTTGATGCGATTGCTTTAAATAGATAGATTGATTCTTGAGGAAGGTTTTAGTATATAAACCTTTCCGATATTCCCACGGGAACAAAAGCTACGCGGATGAAACCGCGGGCAGGTCGCTAGTACTTTATATATCAGTGTAAATAAGACCAAAATAAACACAATGAGTGGACTTATATCATTACCGAAAAAATCCCGGGAAAAACTGTGGCTAAATGTAACTATATTGTATAAAAAAAGAGAATTCATACTTTCAGTACAAACCTAAAATCACAATTGAGTTATAAACATTTAAGTGCCTACCATTATTTTTATATACAGAATATTAAAGACTTATTATCGTGATGGTTTTTTAAAGATATACATATTGTCCCAAGCCTGTAAAAGTGTGACGGAAAGTTCATTGTTGGAAAATAAATACTGTGCACATTTCTAAAAACGTAGCACCTGAATCCGATCCTGTCACAAACTAAAATTCATATATCTAGAAGGGGCAGTGCATTATAATTCATATCTACTTCATTTTTAATAGCATACGAAACATGTGACGCTGACCTGATAATTTTATGACTGAAAGTGGAATCATTTTATACGTGAAATCATGGTGATTTTTAAAAAAAAAATCAATTTTATCAATTCAATCAATCAATCAATTTAAAAAAAAAATTCATCCAATGAAAATGATTTTAAAGTAGCAATCATTGCCAAGCTTAGACCTAATATTCGATCTAGAATCGTAATATTCGACAGAAATATAGTTGAGACGATTACTTTTGAATTCGAATATGAGTAAAATTGTTCAAGGAGTCACGAAGAAGGAGAGGCAAAGCTATATGGGAGTAAACTAATCACATTTTGGAAAATCACATATATGATATCAAATGAAAGGATTGGACTTGAACATGAGTATACTACAATTTTATTAGTTTGCTTATAATTTGAGTACGGTACATAGTCCACGAAACCGCACACTTTTTGTTAAATGAACAAAGCATACTTGAAACTTCGCGACTGGCTTCCTTTTCGCGAGTCTACCAATCCTTTTCTCAACGACACAAGTGCTGCGAAATATAAACCTCGTGATAAGGTCAAATTTAACCTACCGGTCTGTAACAATGCAGCAGGGAATTTGTCGTACATGAGAACATTAATAATTATTAAACAAGTCAGCAAAAATGTTTGTATTGATTCCTGTCTCACCATGTAAAGAAAAAAGAAAGATATCCTTCAAGAAAAAAAAAAACTTATAAATTCTAAGTATTTTAATCACGCTCATTTGAAAAAACTCAGCGCTTTCGAAAAAAGTCGTAGAGAAAAAGTTTGGTAGACTTGCCAAAGGGAAGCCACCTATGAAATTTCAAATACATAATATGTATCCATTATTTTACAAACAGTATGATTTCCTGCGGACTAAAACCGAAAAATGTTTACAGTTCTCAAGTTATAAGCAATCCATACTAATATTATAAATGCGAAAGTAACTCTGTCTGTCTGTCTGTCTGTCTGTCTGTCTGTCTGTCTGTCTGTCTGTCTGTCTGTCTGTTACGCTTTCACGGCCAAACTACTGAACCGATTTGGATAAAATTTGGTACAAATATAGTTTGAAACCCAAGAAAGGACATAGGATAGTTCTTATTCCGGAAATCCCACGGGAACGGGAACTATGCGGGTTTTTATTTTAGAAAATTTTCCACGCGAATGAAGTCGCGGGCACAGCTAGTAAACTATAAAATTCAATTACTACAGTTGCAAAAGGTTAAACAGATGTCACCGTATTAAATTCAAGCGTGGATAAAATATTTAGTTAAAAAATAAAACTTTGGTTATCGCTTCAAAATCTACCAATATGCTATAACAAGGAACATAGGATTTTTTATTTATATTTTGTCAAACATAAAATAAATTTTATTTCTGCTTTGTAACATTTTAAAATAAGATTGAAATCTTGTTAGTGAAATAAATATCTTTTCAACTGTTTGTAATTTGTATTGTGTTATTTTATATAGTAATTTTTTTTTTTTTTCGGAATGTCTCAATTGCTGTTAGCCTTATGGGCTGTTACAGCTTCACCGGTCGCGGGGGCGAGCAGAGTGCTCAGCCAGAATTTAAAGGTGTAGGGCTGTACGCCCTCCGCCCTAAGGGTGTCTCCTGTGAGACCGAACCTCGGCTTAGGGTGGGGTCGTGATTTGCGATGAGAGTGTTGGTGTGTTACTTACTCCTCCCGTGCTTTGAAACACATAAAGCTTTTGGTCCCTTTTATTGCTAGAAATAATCGATAGTCGAAATCAAGTCGGTAAAATGCGATGAAGTTGATCACCACTCGTCCCGCCAAGCGACAAACCGGTGAATCGCAGTGAACTGGAAAGTCTATAGACCTTCATTTTACTCTGCCTGCCATGCAAAGGAACCGGGCATGATGAGATTTAAATGTATAGTTGATTAAGGCTATCTTTACACCCGTATGCACGAAGCGGTAGGCAGAGGTCATCAGTGCACCCACGATTAGCTGAAGATAGGTTAATCGCCCCGCCGCGCCATTCGAGTGGTAAGCGAACCTAACTAAGAATCGATGAGGTTCGGGTTCGATTCCCGACAGGGACAAATATTTGTGTGATGAGCATAGATGTTTGTATTTCTGGGTTTAGGTGTTTATTATGAATGTAACTGTATTTATATACGTAATTATATGTATTAGTATCATTGACTAACAACCAAGCAAATAATTTGCTTACTTTGGGGTAGATCAATTCGTGTAATTTATTCTCCTAGCGTTTATGCCACTTGTCTAGACATATCGATATCTGAAAACGATTTTCGATATCGATTAAATATCCGTTTGCAAATAAATACGAAAACGCCCATGTCTACAATTAATAAAATGGACAAAGTACATATCATAGCTTTTCTGACTATTTTCGCAGACAAGTCGCAGTTGATTGATCGATATTCGATTAAAAAATCAAAGTTATGTAGAACTCAGTTTTCCTAAAAATTTTAATCTATTCGGCCCAGTAGATTTTGTCAAATTAAAAAAAAAAAAACTCAATTAAAAGCACGGAAGCTGTGCTTACCGATTGAGCCAAAAACCTAATCAGCTTTTTTAATTAAAAAAAAACTACGTCAAATGCAGTAAAATCGGTTGATTCGCTTGAGATTTTTTAATCAATCTCTTTTGAACCCCATACAGTATTTTAGGACTCAAAACACGGCGTCAAATGCTGTTTGAAAACTCGAAATTGAATAGTGTTCGAAAGTTACAGCTTTTCGAATATTAAAAGTGTAGTTTTGAACGAATTCCTTCAGATGTTTAAAATAACTTTCAGACTAATTTACCGTTTTAATCGGAAATCGAATCAACTCTATTCCTTGAAAAACGGATCCGATGCTGCAAACTGGATCTAAATTGGTTGACTCCTTCAGAAGTTATCGAGGACGAAAAATGTTAGAAAGTTATTTTGACTAACTTCGAAATGTTGTACTTTTTAAATATGCTGTTTTGCTCGCTTCACAATATTAGCTCTACATACGTTGAAATAGAGGATTTAAATGTAAATAATGCATTTTATAGACACGTTTAAGATCGTACCTTACAATGTAATAATTCTATTTCGTAATTTAATTTAGTCAATTTGTAGCGATATGAGATTTGTCTATATATTAACGGTGTATAGGCAAATCTCGTACCGCATCATACAATAAACAAAGATTAAAATAAAACGTGTCAATCAAAATAACGATAATAATTAATATCTAGACTATATGGTTTAGGATATTGTCTAACTATTTAAGCAGCAATTACACTATTTCTCAAGTAACCATAAAAGTTTTGAAAGTAAGCCAAAACACTCTTTTTATTATATAACTAGCTGACCCGGCAAACGTTGTTCCGCCTTTTTAACTCTTATTTTTTTCTATATTTTCTCACTTTTTAAACCTTCCCTGGACTTCAACAATTAATTCAAAAACAAAATTAGCCAAATCCGTTCAGCCGTTCTCGATTTTTAGCGAGACTAACGAACAGCAATTGAATTTTATATATATAGATATGACGCGTCTACGAACATAGTAGAGGCTTATTTAAAAATCAGTAAAGACAAAATTCACCCACTAGCTTTACGGTACGTCGAACCATTTTAACTGATAATATAAAAAGCCATAATCATCTGTGTACCGACATAACACTGCGTTTATAGTCGCGCAACATTAATGATTATAGCTACAAATCTTAGAATCTGTTTATTATAGAGTACACACATACGTATCTGATTAGTAAATATGACATACGCCCTAAAGCAGTAATGCGGTTATGGCATAGTCCAAACTGCCCTACTTACTTAAGTAGGCTTAAATAATAATACTAGCATATTAACTAAGTTATTTCTACTTCACTAATAATGATCAAACATAATAAAATCAAACAACATATGAATCTCAGCCTATAATCCGCGGGTAATAACACTGTTTATTAAATGATACATACATACTCGAAACTTCGTGAATATTCTCCTTTTGGCGAGTCTAACAAAATTAGTATTTCAGATTTATTTCGAAAGCGCTGTGTTATTATTTCAAATGAGCATGATCAAAATATGCCAAATTTATAAGTTTTTCTTCCTTGATGAATACATACTTAGTTTTTCATGTATTTACAAAATAATTTAATAAATGCTTAGTTCGAAAAATATTTTAGTCGAAAAAAAATATTGCACCGACAAGCTTGTTTACCGCCGCGAACATGCCGTATTTAAGCTTTTTTGTTTGAAAAATTAATAATGTTATCAACTGGTCGTAATGTCCGACAAACTCCTTTTAGCGTTGTCTCAGAGCTATAGGTTATATGTGATGTAATTACGGGATTTCCATTTCGCAGCACTTTCGAAAAAGTAGAAAATAGAAAGTTTATTAGACTAGCCAAAGAAAGCCACTCACAAGTTTCAAGTATTTCATCATGCAACTGCTAATAATACTTTGAGTGTGCATTACTTACGTTTACTCATACTTCAAAAGCGCCTTAAATCTAAAATATTTGATTTTTTTCCAATTTATACGTAGTAGTATTTATACATATTAGATGATAAAAAAACGCACAGTTATCACTAATTGTCCGCATTTTTTCTCCCACTAAGTTTCCACTACCATAGATAAGGTGCCATTTGTGATCCTATATAAACATTGCACTATAAACTAATGTATCAGTAAGCTAAGTTTTATTGGCACATCTAAGGTCGTGACTATGAACGTTTCTTATAGTAGTGCTTGTCTTTTATAAGTGTGTATAGATAATGTAGTGTGTTCACCACCCTACATAGACTACTTACACGTATACCAAATTTTAAATTAAACTCCTAGAAATAAATCTGTATAAACAACAGTAGTGTTTATGGTATTATTTATTAACATGTTTTTCAAATATCTTTAAATTACCGACACCTAGCTGTTATTTTTATGAGATAAATAAATAAATATCCCTGTACAAATGACACGATTTTTTTTTATTTGCTTGTGATGCAAGTGTTAGTCAACGATATTATTAATACGCAGAAATTAGAAATCATATAATATAAAAACTTAATACATTTAATAAACACCCAAGCCCAGAAAGAGAAAAAAAAAACATTTATGCAAACACACAAATATTTGCTCCTGTAAGGGTTCGGATTGAGCCCTATCGATTGCGAAGTTAGGGGCGCTAACCACTTGACCAACGAGGTGGTAATAATTTCTTGCTGGCTGCTGACGCAGTAGAGTATAGTGGGGCAGTGAGAGGTCACCCTCAACACTCTACTTTGACTTCCAGCCCTTCACTGGATTTGGTCAAGTTTTGCACTGCTTTTCTTTCTTGAATGATACTAATAACACATTACTGCTAAAAATTACACATAATTCGTAAAATTTTGAAAACCAAATTGCTTGCAAAAATACCTTCTTCACATTATAATTTATCTTGTTAGGGTTACTTACAAGCGAATATCGATGTATCGACGTCGTTGAAATTTATTTATTACATTTAAATTTAATGTCGTTATTTCCGGTATCGTCTGATTGGTTGTTGTTATTTGCGCCACGATCATCTCTTTCCGGTTTTTTTTTTCTTTACCAAGTTCGTTGTTGGCTGGTCATTTAGTCAAATCATTCGAAAGAGACGCTTGAGAAATCAGTAATATACGTAACAAGGGAAAAATAAGTTTAAATTGTGAAGTAATGTAAAATATCAAGGAAATAAAGTGATTAATGCGAATATATATAATATATAATAATAAGAAAAGTGTTATTTTAAATTGAGGCTAAATCCTGACTGCACCAATAATGTTGTAAAACTTTGCACAGATTCTATGATAAAATACAATCTAAGCAAGAACTTCATGAAAAAGCTTTCTGTGAAACACATGAACGAGCTTCGGAGGCCACGACAGGACCGTTCTATTAAAATTCTGCAAATAACAAAAGGGACCAAAATGTCGCCGTCCCTCGTCTACCTGTATAAAAGGAATGCGATACAAGGCCGGTTATTTTCATTACTTTGTGAAAGAGGTGAGAATATAGGAAACGAATTATACAATATTTACTCAAAAGGAATAATTTGATTTCAGTTATATATAGGTAATATTATATCCAATACATATAATTCCTTTTCAGAGGTTGCTAAGGATAGAAGTATTAAGGCATAAAGAAGATATCATTACAAATATATGATGGATGTGGTTCACTCACGTGACGAGCGATCGAACTTACAGTATTGGGACAATTTGAAATCATAAAACATAATAACCTTTCAATTGCCCTTATGAATGAACAGAATAATTTAACAAATTCGACTTTATTGTGCAATGCAGTGCTTGTTCATATCAACACGAACCCATATATTGAGTAAGCACATATCAGCACGAACCCATATATTGAGTTTAAATTAGGGATGAGCCGAAATTCGTTTTACAATCGGTTTAACCAAATTTCGGCATATTGAGTCGATTTTCGACATTAGGTCGAAATTCGATTTAAATAACGAACATTCGGCATTAGAAAAAAATATCTACTTGCACCATTTTGACCTTTAAATTGCTCTTTTGAATAAACAGAATAATTAAACAAATTCGACTTTATTGTGCACTGCTGCAGTGCTTGTTCATATCAGCACGAACCCATATATTGAGTTTAAATTAGGGATGGGCTGAAATTCGTTTTACATTCGGTTTAACTCGGCAGTTTGAGCTGAACTTTGCCCGAAATTCGGTTTAAATGCCGAACATTCGGCACTAGAAAAAAAATATCTACTTGCACTATTTTCACTGAAATCTAATATTATGAAGGGGAAAGATTTGTATTTTTGTATGTATAGAATCTATATATTAATAGAATCTAAATATTAATATGTATTATAAATGCGAAAGTTTGGATGTTTGGATGGATGAATATTTGTTACTCAACCACGCAAAACTACTGACCAGATTTGAATGAAATTTGGCACTTAGATAGATGATGACCTGGAATAACACATAGGCTATTTTTTATCCTGGAAAAGTAAGGTGATCCCGCGGGATTCGCCAAAAACTTTTATAATGCAGCGGGCTGCACGCTGCATCTCATAAATTACTACTGGACCGAATTTAAAAAATTTTTCACCATTGTAAAGATATCATCCCCATGTAATATGGGCTATATTATATAAAAAAATGAATAGTTCTGTCGGCGGTTCATTCGGCAGAGAAACGTTTGTTACTGAAACGTTTCAAAATCACACTATACTGACGATACTTGTGCGAGCGAGGCAGCACACGCAACTGGATCCTACGCGCAGGATATAAGTAGGTACATAATCTATATGTAGGTATTAATAAGTGAAGTAAAATCTTTGCGCCCCTTTTTCCGATCTAATCACGCGAAAGGTGGAGAATAAAATTTGGCACAGTTTAAGTTCACCGCGCGGTGAACTACAGAAACCTAATATTTTAAAATAATATGCATTGGAAATACTTTCATTAAATTAATAAAATTACACACAATACATTCACGTGATATAGATGACAATATACACATACATCGCGGTCAGATTAACTTGACGCATGCCGTTGATGACGTCATTTGGCGCAAAACGTAACAATAATGTCCAAAAGTAATATAACAATAACAGAAAACTAACCAAATTATCTACGCGCGTATCGATAACAAAAATGCTAACCATGGCCATACTGACACTTATATTAGCGGGCGAGCTAAGGGAAGCCCCGCCTTCCATACCAGAGATGCGTCAAGTTAACGTGACCGCGTTGTATGTATACTATTTGCTTTAAGGCTAAAATCTATTGTCAAACTCAAGAGATTTTATTGTTTAGTCTGTGGTCGAATTTCGAACACATTGCGGTCGCTAATACATACAATGGACCATGTTAAGCAAAAAAGATCCAACCAACATTTTATTACTTTTAAGTTAATGCAGTTTAAGGTTTGACAGAGAATAAAATAATCACAGTACAAAGCATGAAGCTATAAATGTTCATTTAAAGAATTTTGTTAATACACTTGTACTGTTTCACAAATCACTTTAAATTTTAAATAATACCGCCAACCGCCTTTTACTACATCTTTAGGGCTCCATGTTTTGTTACATGCTTGTACTATGATTATTTTATTCTCTGCCAAACTTTAAGCTAAATTAACTTAAAAGTAATAAAATATTGGTTGGATCTTTTCTACTTAACAGGGTCCTAATTACGTTTAGTCTAATACTAATAAAACAGAGTCACGGTCGGTCCAAAGCACATTAATAGCCTCACGTAAATAAAGGATTTGGCGTGGAACATATAAACACAGACCACAAAAATATTAGTAGACACGCCATTACGAAGGAAACGTGTGACCACGCATATGAGCAAATGCTCCTAACACTGTCAAAAATTTCATACATTTGTAGGTTATATTATATTATGAAAAAATAGAAATAAACCATGTTTTATCGTACCGAATGAATTGACAAGGTTTAAAAATTAGCCTTGAAATGTTTTTATTTCATTGGTAAGTATTATAACTCTGTATTTCTGTATGTAATTGCAAGTTACGCTGACAAACTGATAAATTGTCTTGAAAGGCGTATTCATTTAATCCGTGCATATACCTATATCACATATGCATAGAAATTTGCCTTACTTTCTTTCGCCTCTTTCATAACTCTATTTATATAAGGATTAACTTATTTAAGTTCATACTACAATACCCTAAATTTACAATGATATTCGCGAATTCCAAGTCATTAGTACCGGTAAATACTTAGCTATGCATTATAACGAATGAAATTATTGCAGGTTTGAGATAGTAAAGCTAACGCCTTCAGCGGAAGCCGTAGAGAAGCGTTTAGAGAAACAATGCAGCAGTTACTACCGGTTTCAGACGCTTCTGCTCTTCCTTTGCGGGTCATAAAGGTTTAATTTGAAATATATTTTTAATATAATAAATACCATTTTAATTAAATTTTTGTTTTTCATTTATCTAATGAATCTTCAAAAAAATGCTGGTGTGATAAGAATCAATCACATGTCTCGTGGATAGATATCATAGAATAGCAAAGAATTCACCCGACGCAAAAAGATAAACATCATCAATAGACATCAAATGTTAATCGTGTGTTGCTAACCGTTTGTTAGGTTGGAATGTATTATGTATATTGATGCCAAAGAGCGAAAACTTAGTGGACCACAAGTTACAAAAAAAAAATTGAACTGTCTAAATAAAAAAATATATATAAAAAATACTATTTAAGGGAATACAGTTATCCTTCGGCCTCGCTTGCGTGTATCATCCCGAAGATATTAGCACCCTAAACCCTTAGATGTACCGTCTACTATGGTATAAGACACACGGAATCTGAATGTTTGTGACAATAGCCAATAATAGCTGGTCATATCTGCATGTATCATTTCATTGCTCGAAGCTGCATGACGATAGACGCAAATGCGGCCGCAATATTAATTTAATACAGTTGCTATAATACATAAGGGCTTAGTTTCTCAGGAATGGGCCTTTAAAGAACAGACCAACTGCCGTTCCGCCAGACAGGGCGTAATAGGCATTCGATTGGCTATGGCTTCATACTATTGTAAAGAAAAAGTATGAAGGAAATAGGTACTACACGGTCACATCATTTAAGGACCTCGCAGGAATGCGATAGCCCATAGCTTCCGTTTCCATTTTTCCGCGTCTACCCAATCTTCTTATCATTCTAAAGATATGTCGTCACTCATCGCATGACGGCTATGTGACCACATCAATGTAAGTCAATAATTTTAACAATCATGGGTTTGGATTTTGGTCGAGTGCCATTTGAGAAGTCAATATAAACCGGTCAAACGTCATAAATCTGTGTCTATCTCACAACGTGACTCGGGGGAATTATTGTATAGAAACCGCATTACCACAGTTGAATTGAACAATCATACCACACAATATGTTATAAATTTGGATGTTTAGATTTTTGGATGTTAGGATGTTTGTTACTCAATTACGCAGATACGGTTAGACCGATCTGACTGAAATGTGGCAAACATGTATGTAGATAATGACCTGGAACAGGCAAATAGCTATTTATCTCAGATAGTTGTAATATAAAGATTTAGATAGCTATAGTTGTAATATATAGATTTTAAGCGAGGCAGTACGTCTAATCCTGAAGATCTACTAGTCAACTGTATATTTTAAAACAAAAAAATAAAACTTAGGAGAAGTATTTTAAACAATAAAACATAATTGTACCCTTAAAATGGAAATAATAGTAAAAGTCTTTGTCTACGATAAAGTTGATCTTTTATGTTGAACGCTAGCAAGGGAATAACCATTAAGCATTTCCTTTAGCTTTGCGTGCAATAAATGAATGAAAAACTTTCTTCTCCAACTTCGAAGATACAATTGATAACTCGCCTGAAGCTAACTTTTTGCTTTCCACTCCATTATTGACGGCCAAAGCTCGAGGAAACCAGACGTTCTATATATTTATAGTTCGCGATGTATCTAGAGAGTGTCAATTTAAACTGTGATCGAGTTAAATCTTTTGTTTCCGATGTTTCTCTTATATTTGTTCCAACATATTTTATTCTCGACCTCATGGTCTACACTCTAATGGTTTGCCTATTCAGCTTAGGTCATGGAGTCATTAGTTCGATCTCCAGTGGGCCCGTAAAAATATTACTAAAATTTTGTGAAAGAAAAATCTCAGAGGTAAAACGGATTCTGATTGTAGTGTATTAAAAACCTCGTGCCTCAGATAGGAATAAAGCATCCCATCTCGATTATCACTAGAAAAAAGCGATGTCGTTAAAATTAGGTGGCTTCTAGGGTGGGAAAAGATCGGGATCACATCCCACATATATCCTGGTGATCCAGGCCCCTTTTAAAAAAATAATCGACAGCTTTACAGCCAAGCATCTCGTGAAAGGCGAGAGAAGTCTAATTCGTGTCATTAGCACACCGACTACTTAGTAGGTGATAAGGTGATAGAGTACTGCAAATCTTGGTCGGATTTGGCACCAGCGCCTTACCTTTTTCTGCCGTAATAGCATCACTGTAAAGTAGCTAGTTATGTATGTTGCTTTCCTCTCTTGCCACGCGGATAGCAGATGCTAAAGATCCATCTGCTAAAAAATGGATATCTTAACTAATATATAAATCTGAGGTGACTATCTATTCAATGTTTTGACAAATATGATATAATATAAAATGTATAATCATTTATATTCAGTTGAGTCTCACTGACATTAATTTTACCATTTTGAATTTTTTTGCCTGACTGTCCCGTTATAACTCCAGAACAGCTTGACCGATCTTTGACGTTTTTCATAAAAATTGGCACACAAGGAGAAAACGTAATTACGCAAACGATAGACCACATTAATTTTCACAGAATGTGTGTTACTGTGACCGCTATCTCAACGAATAATAAAAACAACAAATTTCAAATGGGGTTTTCATACAAGTAACCTTAGTTAATGCCGCTCGCTGAGGTCGGGATAGAGATGTTAAAAAATAATCGATTTTAACAAAAAATATTTTATTATAATCGATTATTATTTTATTATAATCGATTTTTAATAATCGATTTTCATAATCATATTAATCGATTTTTATTAAATCGATTATAAAAATTACACATTTTAATCGATTTCTTTAACTACATGACGGATATATAAATTCAAAGCTCATTTTACAAAAACAAACCGATTACAAGACAGTTCAATCTGTATGTATGCTGTCAGGAAAACAATCATGATTCATAAAAATATGTATCACATAAAATGATTATGTATAAAATATATACAATGATTACGTATATTTTATACACAATCATTATGTGATCCTTATTCTGATGAATCTTCAACATTTATCTCTATTATTTAATTATTAGTAAATAGACTATATAGATAGAATAGATAGTTTAAATAGTAAATAGAAAAACATGCAGTTGGAATTTGAAAAACAATGATTATTACAAAAAAATCGATTAGTCATTATTTCAAAAAAATCGATTTATACTGAAAAAATAATAATCGATTTTAAAAAATAATCGATTCTTTTTACTCAATGTGACATCCCTAGGTCGGGGCCACTAATGACGTACAGACCATCTGCCAACTTGTTAAAGTAGAAAGATTATGTAAGTTCCACTAAGATTTCTGCAACGTCTCACCTAGGTTAGGCAGCATCACTAGCATCATTACTAGTCGCTGACGTGTTCCTGTATGGAGAGTAAAGTAGCCAATGAACATGAGCCTAGTGATGGGTCAACTCGATTTACTAACTCGAGTTAACTCGAGTTGTGCTTAAATCGAGTTTACTCGGGTTAGATTCTCCTTAAATCGGGTTAGATTTGCAAACTCTGAACCACTCTGAAATTTTGCTGTGCGCAAAGAAACGAGGAAAGCAAGCCATTGTACGTTAGCGCGATTTGTTGATCATGTAAGACCCTATTCGTTTGTTTATTATTCATTGTAGATGTGAGTACCAGGGAAGACCAAGACTGACATATACATTTATTTGTTAGTCACCTTAGATGTAGGTACCGGAGAAGATCAAGACTGACGTACCATGATCAGATTGATCGAGTACTGTTCGAAAGTGATATCAAGAGTCTTCGCAATCAGGGTGTTTGTATATAGAGAGAATTGAACAAAATTCAAAAAAATCAATATTTCCACTGTTATATCCTGATATATATATATATTTAAGAACTAGATGGACGTACGAAAATGTTTATGCTTTTAAAAAAAAGTGACGTACACTCACTAAATACAAGGAACGAAAACAATCTTGTTGTACATGCATCTCGTCTCCACAGAATAAGTAGCTCTTTTATGGAGCAATGTATACGCTTTTACAATAAACTTTCCGAAACTTTAAGAGATCTACCAGTCAATAAATTTAAAAAATGTGTTAAAACAAAACTGTGTAAAAAAGAATATTATAAAATCGCAGATTATTTAGAAGATAAAAAAGCCTGGGATTAATTGTACCTCATACCGATCTCATATATATTTTGTGTAATATTGTGGTATTGTTAAAAATAGATGATATAAAAAAAGACAAGCCCACTGAGTCTCTTCCGCCGGATCTACTCAGTGTGTGGCCGCGCTTCCGATCCACTAGTAGTTTTAAAAAAATATGTTGATGTGTCAAAATAACTTGTAAAATCACGATTAAACGAGTTTCATTAGCTAGATAGTGGACGCATAAATTGTAAAAAATGTTCAAAGTCGTTAAAATATATTGGCAATACGACAACGTTACTTAATCTATATATTAAAATTAATTTATAATAAATGTAATAACTTATTGTTCAAAAAATATATATTTTAACTTGGCCATCATTAGTGAGTGGAAATAATATTTTCGCTGAACCATCAAAATTGGAAGAGCCTTTTCAAAAAAAATAAAGCAAACTCTTTGGCGCTTGGCCGCTAAACTTAAGCGCATATTCTAAAAAGCTATAAGAAGTAAACACAAATACAGAAGTTTATAACAATTACTAAAAATAACTTTTTTACTACCTACTCAATATAATACGATAACTGTCAAAACATAATTAGATGAATTAATAATTATTTAAAAAATTAAGCGGTCACAAACAATTATCATATTCAAAAAACCTTGACCTGCTAACTCGAGTTCAACTCGAGTTAGGTGAATTTTAACTCGAGTTAACTCGAGTCGTGTTTATCCCGAGTTGGCACATCACTACATGAGCCTGTGTCCCTAAGTTCCCGCAACATGGATGGGAACGCACCAATCACGTTTTCGTGTCAATAGAAGCTGAATTATCAGGATAGCCATCTAATTTTACCCCGTGTTGGTCCCGGGCTCCTTTGAAGAATAGACCAGCTGCCTTTCGGCCAGGCAGGTCGTAAAAGGCGACTGATTGGCTTTACGAGTCACTAACATCGTGACTACTAGGTGGTAGAGTTCTGCACTGTCTCGCCCGGGTCAGGTACCACCGCCTTAACTATTCCTGCCGCAATAGCGTCAGTGCTTGTCACCTCTGTGTACCGGTTTGAAGGGTAAGGTAGGCGGTAAACTTATGCATATGGCTTTAGACCTCGCTTCAAGATAGCAACGCACCATCAACACCTTTGGTGTCTATAGGCGATGGTTGACTCTTTCCATCAGGAGACCCATCTACTTGTTTGCTATCTTATAATATAAAAAAAACTTATTTTAAACATGAAATCCTTCGATCAGAACATTTCTAATCGAATATTAAATCCTTATTTTAAATAATTATGCTTCAAACATCCCGCCGCTTCATTCGCAGGTTAAGCAACCTACTGGCCTAAGAGCCCACGACACTAAACCTAGTCCCATAAGACTACCCGATGGTAAACAATTTACGGTAGTAAGATATATTTATAGGGTAAGTATGCTTTACAAGTTTACGATTAATTGTCGGTCTACTGATAAAAAATACTTGGAGATTTTAGCTACCGTTTTAAAACAGACTTACCATACACTATCTTAGTAATATCATAATAACTTTAATTCAATGTTATTAATAACACCATAAAAATATTGCTGAAAATTTCAAAAGTAGCAATGGAAAATTGAGCATGATACAGAGGCGTACAGAATCAATCAACGAAAATAATTGCCAGCTACGTTTAGCTTGTAACAACAGACACAAACAGTCTCCAGTTGCATACAATCGAAATAATACCCCAGAATGCGAATAACTAAAAATATACGCTGGTAGAACTGAACATACCATTGAACTGAAAAAGGAAAAGAGCACTCGAAGGCCATTGATTGATTCTATATGGAAACTCCAATGTTTCAATTAAAAACGAGTCTCGTGAGTTCTCGGTTTGCTGGTCAAGTTTTATTAGTTCCTGTAGGAGTAATCAAGTCCGCAATATATCGTACACCTAACTCGAGATAACTCGTAATTGTTTGATGTGACGCCTCGCGGATACGTGCTGCTCTTTAATTTGTCTCGTTCAAATTCTCTTTACAGTTTACTCACAATTTAATTTTTATTTCATGTTGTAAGATAGCAAATAAGCAGATGAGTCTCCTGATGTAAAGAGACACAATCATCGCCTATAGAAACCAAACTTAATGATGCGTTGCTACCCAAATGGCGAGGTGTTAATGCCACGTGCATTTTTACGGCTTATTACCCTCCAAACTGAAACGCGACATTGACAAGCATCAACGCTATTGCGGCAGGAATAAGTTAGGCGGTGGTACAAAATACCAGGCCGAAACCTGGTAGAACTCTACCATCTAGTAGTACAATAGTAATGAGGTATATAGCCATCCTTTCCATCCACGAACAGCCTAGCAGAATGCCAGATGGTCGATTCTTCAAAGGGAACCCAGACCAACACGGGGAAAATATTATAATACTCAATACGTAATTAATTATAATAATCAATAGTTTCGTGACCAACTAGCAAATTATAATAACATCAAATGTCCTTAATGTAGATCGAGCCCATTTTGATGAAAAGACCATCTGCTGACCATTTGTAAAAAGAGAACGATTGACCAAACGTGTCTTCAATCGTGGCTACTCGGTGGGAAGGGTCTGTAACATCTCGCCCAGATTATTTACCGTCACCTTACCTAATCCTGCCGCAATAACGTCGGTACTTTTCATTGTCATGTTGCAAGTGGCATTATTATCCCGCTCCACAGATAACAACGCATGTTTCTTGGTTGTATTCTAGAGTTAAGGTAGCCAAAAAACTTAAGCATGCGTTATTATTACATTCTAACATATTTATACCTAGAGCAAAAACTTCGATCTCCCCTCTCATTTTTAAAACTATTGTGAGCATGGAGAAATGTGACATTTGATAAATAAATAGATCATGTCACGCGTTTAACCCCGAAGGCGTGTGCAAAGTTGAACCTAGTTTCCAGAAGAACTGATAAACTTATTTAGTTCTTCAACAAATACCCGAGACTCGAACCTGAGATCTCAGACATCTGTATCGCGACCGGTACCACTAAACAGAGGAAGTGAAACATTTAACATCGTTAAATTTATGTGGACGTGCAGAAAGCTAAAATCTATGTAAAAAAAAAATCTGCTCGCTGGAAAACTTATCACTTATGAATGGCTGGAGCAATTTGGTTAATAAGTACCTTCGCCCAAGCCAAATTTATCATTTCAACCGATAGCAGAGAATGAAATCTATGTATGAAAAGAATAAATTGCATGCTTTTCAAAATTCGACAATGTCCCACTTTCGGAGCTATTACCTCAAAAACATATTAATATTGTTTCATTGGCAATGCCTACACTGTTTTAAAATTGAAACCCGCACAGAAATAAAACTGCAACAACCAACTCAAATTTCCGTTTGTCTTGAATCCTACTTCAAATAATCACATGTTATAAACGGGACCTCCTCGCTACAGTGCATTTAAATAAAATGGTTTTTTATAAAAATTGAACCAATAGTATAATGCGTAGTATAATAACTGACTGCCTTGTGGTCTATGGATAACCTATTCACCTCTAGTCATGAGGTTCGATCCCTGGATGTGATTGAGGTTTTTCTCGAAAATCTTAAATCTCAATAGGTGCTCGGAGTATGGCGGGTGGTTTGTCACCACTCCCGTGCCTCGGTAAATCCGTCGGTTCTGGTTATCGCTTGAAATAGGCGATAATCGTTATCAGGTCGGTAAAATGCGGCGATGGGGATCACCACTCATCGTGCCATCTGACAAACTTATGAATCGTGATGAACTGGAAAGTCTATAGACGTTCCGTCTACTCTGCCTACCCCGCAAGGGAACCGGGCGTGATGACATTTTTTTCATAACTTTCTAAATACTAAATTGTAAATATGAAAGTTAATTTATTGGTTTGCAACGTTTTTACGACATAACCGATTATTATGAAACTTGGCATACCCGTTGTTAGCGATTTACAAAACCTTCCTTTCATCCAGAAAAAGATCTATTCACAAGAGACAGAAAAATCATGCTAGGGAATCCGCGGACAGCGGCCAGCTGATTAACAAATAACAGAGCTCTGTATAAAAACATTATTTATTGTATCATATAAAGCAAACAAGCAGATAGCTCTCCTGATAAAAGGAGGTAACAGTCACCTATAGACACCAAAGATGTTAATAATGCATTGCTTGTAGTGTGGCGGGATGGCAATGCCATTTGGAACACGACAGTGTAAAGCACCGATGCCATTGCGGCAGAAATAAGGAATACGGTGGTATCAGACCCGGGAGAGACGTTGCGAAACTCTACCACCAAGTAGTCGCGATGGTAGGGACAGATATAGCCAATGTTGACCTTTGACAAACAGCCTGGATATAACACAACATCTCTAGAACTTTCGGTATGTTAAATTCTATTGAAACATTGTTACACTCTGTAGAGGTCGTAGATGCCTATGTAGCAAGCTAAATTTACGTAGACTATTTGTAGCGCTACGAGGTATTTCTACGCGTCTACATTCGGAACGGAGTAAGAAAAATTTCCGTCTCATTACGGCCAGAGTTTAGGTTTGAAGGGTAAGGTAGCTGGTAAACTTACCCATACATATAGTATCACATCTCAGCCACTTCGATAGAGATACAAATTAACATTTATGATTTATTTTAAGCAATAATTATGATCTATCAATTACACATTCCATCAGGAGTGTCATCTAGTTGTTTGTTATCGTACGCTGTACTCGTATAAAAAAAATCAAGCTGCGAATTCTACCTGATACGAAATATATTCCGACATTCTCATAATATAAATTCAGTTTATGATATAACTAAGTTAAATAAATCCTTGTAAAACTGACTCTTCATTATCAGCTCAAAAATACTTCCAACCATACAACTAAAACAAGAACTACTGATAAAACTTATTAGCGTACATATTACGGTGAGCACTAAAATGAATTATTTACACGTGAATTTAAGCCAACGAGGTATTATTACACGAATGCACAAGGCTGACTTCGCAATTACAATAACAAAAGCACACAGGAGCTCTAGAAATATGCTTTCTAAATGAAAGCGTACAAAAAAAGAGGTAAATGTACTAAAATGGGTCATCGAATGAAGTATCGCACACGTCCAATTGAGATAGACCCCCGTAAGGTCTCCTTTCTCTTTGAAATTTATCTAGAAGTAGATAGGAGAGGGGTCTCGGGGATGGTCGTAAAGGATGAAACACACACAAGATTCGCTGGTTATGCGAATATAAAAGTCAAACGTTACAATCATAGCAATTGTTTCTTTTTGTATTTGAACATCGAATGTAACTTACAAGTTTATCTTTAGAAATGTATATGTTTAGGACCATTATTTATAGATAAGTGTATAGAGTACCTAATTATTGTTTTAAATTTTACACTTGTACTGTTTCACAACTCACTAATTATATGTAATATATACTTTTTTATTTAAATAGCCAACTGGTTTCGCATTTTACTGCATCATCAGGGCTAAAACTTAAATAATAAACTTAATATAAACTTAAATTTAAGTTTTAGCCCTGATGATGCAGTAAAATGCGAAACCGGTAGGCTATTTAAATAAAAAAGTATATATTACATATAATTAGTGAATTGTGAAACAGTACAAGTGTAAAATTTAAAACAAAAATTATGACGGAGTTTCACCAAGTGCCGACGATGGAAAGTATAAATTATATGTACTGAGTACCGCTAACGACACTTTATCCCTATCCGTTAAGAGTGTCGTAAATTGCGTCAGAGTAGTATTATAGCTCGAAATAGGTATAGGAAAACAATTTAGCTGCTACCCGAATTGTTACTTAAAAACCAAGCCAAGTGCGTGGCGGGTGGTGGCGGGTCACGCGCAATGCATGGTTCCAAAGTGTCACAATAATGCGAACCCAGGCGAGGACTTTTTATCTTTTTTATTGTTTTATTTATACTATGAACTACGAATATTTAACATTTTTAACGGCAATGACGGATATATCAGCTATTTTATTGATTCAGACTTTCCGTTTTAGAAATCTATAATTAAAAGGTGACATTAATGAAAGATATTCTCCGCGCACTATTTTATGATGTATCTGACCCCTACGTTGCCCCTATATATTTGTAAATTTTAAACAATTTGATTAAACAAAAGATGAAATTTTATAAATTGTAAAAATAACTTCTGTGATGTGTAAAATACATACTGATTTTCCATGAATTGATATTTAACTTTTGAGTTATGTCGCAAGTTTTTTTATGTCATGAATGTTACATGTGTAACGAAATGTGTAACGTTACAGTCATGACGGATTGTAAGGTTTAGGTTACACTAGGTATTCACTAGGTCAGTAGAGTAAATCTATGTAACTAGATGTTAAAAAAAAAACGAAAGTCGTGTTAGTTACACCATTTATTAATACTCTTTTTGATAGGGATGTTGTATACTATTGAAAATAAGACAAATGTAGAAAAAATAAATCATCGCAGTCCTGCAAATAATTATACAGAAGGTAATATTAATTTTAACTCATTTTACGCAAGTTATTTTACATAATAAAAGTCTATTATTTTGTTTACATGAACAAGTGAAATTTGATGGCAATGAGACTGTGGTTTACAAGACACTTCAAATTTTGCTTATATTTTGTGTGTTTTTATATTTTATTTGAGATTTATTTAGATTAATATGCATTATAGAACCTTAGGTATGTTCAATATCTCAACCAAGTAATGCTGTCAATTTACAGGGATGGAAGAGAATATTTCATATAGTGATGCGACATAAGTAAATATTAAAACCGATGAAGTGCCAATGAATATTAACGACAGAAAACGACGAAAAATAAAAAAAAATGAAAAATTTATAATAGGGTTTTACCTATTCAATTTTTTTCAATTTTTTTACTTAGACACAAGGTTTTTAAAAATAATATTTAAAGTGTTACCAGAAAAGTACCTGCAGTGTATATGGCAAAAAAGTTGATTTTATAAATAATAAAACGATAAAAAATGATCTTTTTTTTCAATAAAGCGCCTATTTACATTATTAATTGATCTTTCAACACATTCTGTTTTTATTTTCCCTTCTAGCTTGACTTTAGTAAAAATATATTATCACCACCATAGGCCAAAGCTTGGAGCTTGTCTATTATGAACTAAGCTTTACAAAGGTCATGTATGTAACAACTGTCATGTGCGTGACGTGTGTTACGATGTCATGACTGTTATTTGTACAATTTTTTCCGGCCATACCCAGGATACAATCTGATAATCTATACAAATAAATAAAATTGGAGTGTTTGTTTGTAATATTAAAATAACCGCTTTTTACTTATAATGCATATGGATGTATACACGGTACATATACCAAAATAACATTTTTTTACACTTTTTGTCTGTCTGTCTGTTTGTTCCGGCTAATATCTGGAACGGCTAAACCGATTTCGAAGGGACTTTCACTGGCAGATAGCTGATGTGACAGGGGGTAACTTAGGCTACTTTTTTTGGAAAATTTTCCACGCAGACGAAGTCGCGGGCGCAGCTAGTTTTAAATAAAACATTTCATGGTAGAATATGTTGGTAATGTTTAATAACTTGTGACAACCATATTACAATATTAGTCTATGTCCATATTCTTGCAAATAAATATCTTTCATGTCATTTCATATGGAATACGCGAGAAAAAAATTAACATCCCCACTTTACGTGTAGAGGAAGAAACTTTAGGTGCCCTAAAAATTGTTTTCAAAAATTGATTTTAGCACTTTGTATATGACTAATAGTTATGTATATTCATACCAAATTACTTTCTAGTACTAAAAATTTCTGAACTAAGCTGGGCTTGTACTGTGTGTGGACGTGGCGAAACTATAAGGGTTCCTTATCGACTTCGGAACCCTAAATATGAAGTAGGTTTGCTAGGTTACCTTTAGGTCCCGCATTTAGAAAAAGGAGCTTGTGGTCTACAACTTACCTGAAATCGTAAGCGATACGCAATGATGCTTAACAGATACAATTTTACGGTACTATAAACGGTCGGGCTAATTTACGGTAAGCAACATGAATGTGCTTTACAGTACTTTAATGACACTAATAGAGTGCTGCCTTGCCTTTCCTTATATATTAATACGTGAAGGAAAAACTTTAGAACTCTTTTTCAGACAAATACGCGAAAAGTGACGTATGAAATTTGGCACGGTTAAAGTTTACGTTACAGAGGACTGCAGAAACCTAATATTTTTAAATAAAATGCATTAGAAATACATTAAATTAATAAAAATAAACATTACACACACTACATTCATGTGACATACACGATTTATACACACACGTAGGTAAACTATTTTCTTTAGAGCTAGTCAGTAAAGAAATTTTATTGTTTAGTTTATGGTCGAATTTTGGCCACAAGCGATCGCTAGTTTTTATTAATACGATACAATAACTGTTGTGCACCAAAAATAAATGACAATATATAAATTACGTAACTATTTCTACACATATTAGATACATAAAGGCGGTCTTATTAACAAAAAAGTAGTGTCTTCGAGACAATCTTAAATATAGGATAATAATATATCCTAAAAATGGTGCTAACGACGAGTAAATATTATTTTATTTTAAACAAAAGAATTTAAGTTTTAGCCCTGAAGATGTATTGAAATGTAAAACCGTGAAATAGTTTGTGATCGTGAAACAGTACAAGTGTTTAAAATAAAATAATAATCACGAGTAAAATAATAATTTTTTGCTTCCAAAAGAAATAAAAACAACAAAAAAAGCAAATAAATTACTGTTAATATGTATACTGTTAAAAAAACTAATATAAGAATTTCTCTCTATTAACCCATAATCTTGCAAAAAAATATTTTACATAGGTAGTATTATCACAGTTAAACTTGTAAATTTATATGTTATACATATTAATTATTACATAGAGAAACGATCTGTTTGTTTGTTTATAACAAATAAACAGCACAGTGTACAGTTTAGGTAAGTTAACTAATTTTGCCAAAAATACTACATTATAAATGGCTATATTTTATATTTAAAATTAACGCTTTCACTTGGAACAAGATGCGAGCATCGACTATTTAACCCCCGACGCAAAAACAAGGGGTGTAATTAGTTTAACAGGCGTGTGTATTTTCGCATCTATTGTGTATAGCTCCTAAAAGAATTGAACACTTTAAGGGCTTTTTTGAAAGCTTTTTTTAGTTTATTGCTTCTTAGGGATGCGGGAAGGATCTGATGTTCTGAAGCACCCGAAGCAATGATCAATTACACTAGATGAGTTGAGCTCATTGGAGACATTATGTTAATTTCTAAATCATTCACATGATGTAAAAAGATAGCCTGATGACAATGGAATGAGTTGGGGATTTCAAAATTCTTAATTTATACTTATTTATTAATTTCATTTTTGTATCATCATGGCTTGCCACAACATAGTTTTCAAAATTTTAACAAAAAATATTGTTAACATAGTTAAGAGTTGGTACTTTACAAATACTGATAGAATTTGAAATCTGAAGCCTGAAATCTAAAATTTGTCTATCCTAACTTCAATAGCCATAAATATATAAACACTAGCTGACCTGACAAAAGTTGTTTTGCCACACATTTACTTGTATTAAATGTTTTGATGGAGGGAGGGGGGAGGGGTTTATTGAAATAAAAACTATCCTATCTTTTAAGTTGGACCAAACAGTAGATATCTACATAATTTCATTGAAATTGGTTCAGTAATTTCAGAGCCTATCGCGGACAAACAACGTGACACGTAATTTATATGTATAAAGATAACTAAAAAACTATATGAATGATGGGTGTCAGTCGATGATACTATGAAAAAACATATATAAACACTGCAATAAATACTCAAACCAGAAATACAAACATCTATGCTCATCACACAAATGTTTGTCCCTATCCGGAACTCAAGCCCCATAAGATTGTGTAGTTTAGCTAACCACTCTAAATCAAAATAATACAGTTATTTTATATTTATATAATATTTTTTAAAGACAAAGTAAATAAGGAAGACGCCAGATAAATTATTTTGCAGCGAGATTTGATTAAAGTATTTATTTATTCAAACACTTCATAGCACCAAATCAGCGCAAAAGGCGTAACTTAATGATATTAAGCATTTCCTCACGATTTACCTTGGGTGACGATGAGAGAAAAAGCTTTGGTAGTACATAAGAAACATATTGTTGCATGCATTGTCAAATTAATATCTGATATGTGCAGTAAAATATACTATGTGCCTGTTTGACACAATGCAGTTTTTACTTGACAATAGTACACATAGCATTTATGTTAGAGATCACAGTTTAGTATATTTGACCGCCCCGTTGGTCGAGTGGTTAGTGACCCTGATCAATTTGATTTTTGTTTGGGAGGGTATACTTCCCATTTTCCCACAGGAGATTGGAAATGGGTTGTTTCAGTTTTGTGTGTAAAAAAAGTGAATTTTATACCAAAAATATTTATATAATGTTTATTTTTTTTTTATATATATAAAACAAATCATAACTTTTCTATAATATAACAAACATCAAGTATATTTATTGAACAAAGTACTAAATAACAATGAATGGTACATAATAAATAATAATTTTATATTTATTAATATTAAAATTAAAATTGCAAAAACACATCAAGTTCTACTAATAAATAAACATGACTATGACAAATTACAAAAAGTTTGAAAACAAATACTTTTCACAAATTCAATTTTTGAAATTTATTATCCGTCTTAAATCAGAGATATAGAAAAAGTACATGTCTAAGTAACATTAGTTTAACATTTTTTATATCAAATGATAGAAACAATCAGATGGCTCTTCTGTAAGAAATAATTATTACCTATAAACATGAAGATGTTAATGTTGTATTGGTATCCGAATGGTGGGACAATAATGCACATGCATAAGCATACTACTAGCTACATGACCCACCAAACTAGAACACATCAGTGATAAGCATCAACCTTGTATATCGATAGTTAAATTTTTTGTACAAAACCCTGTCAAAACTTTGTGGAACTCAACGACCTCATAGTTGAGATGGTACTAAAAAGTTTGGCGAATTATTCCCCTTTAAACAAGTGGCTGGCAGAATAATCTATTCTTTTTCATAAATACACATGAAAAGTCTGCTTTCTGAAGAAAGAAATTACAATGCCTGAACACTTTACTTGCATTAATGAGTTACACACTAAACACCATAATGCTATCATCTTGCCATAAATATTACCTGCCATGGGCACAAATACTTACAGATAGCAGCGTTTTTCAAATTACCAAATATCCAATCAATTTGTGGAACACCTTGTTATTATTAATTTCTTTACTAATAGTTACTGCTACGAATGATAAATTGATTGATTACAGTTACGTTACGTTACGTTGATTACAGGAACCCAGCAATAGTGCTTGCAGAAACTGTTGTATTGATTGTGTTCCTGCAGCAATAGCATCAGCGCTTGTCGCTGTCGTGTTCCGATTTGGAGGGTAAGGTAGCCGGTAAACTTATGCATGTGGTATGAGACCTCGCCACAAGATAGCAACGTACCATTAACACCTTTGGTGTCTATAGGTGATAGTTGACTCTGTCCATCAGGAGACCCATCTGCTTGTTTGCTATCTTATGATATAAAACAGTTTTGGTTATATTATACCATAAAATACACAGTTACAATTTAGATCTATTAGCTTCCTTGGTAGAGGGATATATAAGTTTAAGATTGAGATCATATTTCCTTCAGTTCCATTTCTGTTTATAAAAAATTTATTCTAGTATACAGCTTTGACCTACTCATTTTGCTCCTTATTCATCTGTTCATAATATTTCTTAAATGACAAATATTTATTAAAAAACTTGTAACCATAAGGCTTAAATTTTACTTCTTATGTTTTGAATAACAATAATATTATTCCCAAGTATTAGGATAATCAATAAAATTGATAACAATGTTTTCATAATCTAAACACCTAAATATATAAGAAACAATAAAGAGCCCAAATTACCGCTCTTGAAAAATTTGACAGATGCTACAGTAGTTTTATAATTTTTCACACCAGTAATTGTCACACAGATTAACACTGGGTAGTTAGGTAATTAGGTTAAGTAATAAGTTCTGAACCAAAATCTAGGTACTACAATAGCAAGAGCTACTAAGTATTAATACAAATCCTGAACTTCTGGTATAGGTTTAAGATTGCTTACGTATGAGACATCTTTTGAAACTCAATAATTAAAAAAGTAAAGTTATACAAAAAAGTTACTGAACACCATCATCATTATTATTATAAAATCAAAAATTATTAATATGTCACTTGAATAAAGAGAAGGTAACTACTGCACTACACACACTACAAACTTAGTAAAATTAGATTGAAGTAAAATTAAAACTGTTTATTTGAATAATCTAAAATAACATGCGTGTTACGTACCACTTAAAACAAACAGAAACCAAAACAAAAGTAAAAAGCAAACCAAAAATATTAATTCAACTCAAAAACAAGTAAAATTGTATAATAAGGCAATCAAGTAAAAACTACTTTTAAGATTGGTTTCTCACCTTTTACTTTTGTTGCAATAACACTTAATACGTTTAAACAGTTATTTAAAATCTTGGAACACACTATTCAGCATTTAAACCAAGAAATATAATGTGAACTCGAGTGACTAACTTAAAACACAACACCTTGCACGTATAAATAGTCAAGCCAAGTCAAGCTTTTTCAGAATTATCAAAAGTAATGTAACATTGATAACTTCAAAATATCCAATCACTTTTATTTTACACTATCATTAATAATGTTTTTAGATTGTTTTTAGAACCGTCCCAAATCCCAATGTTTTTGTTTTCATTAGACGCCATTACGTTGTAAATGTCATTGGTTTTCCATCAATGTCAATGTCACTTGCTACACCTACTTCATTTTTCTATAAAATGGCAGCATTGTTTGTTGTAAACACCTTATTTTATTAACACCTTCAATATTTAGTCTATGGCTCTGACTTAAAAAACTCATTGATCAAAATTCAGAATTTATAATTATTTGTGTCATATATAGATAATTTTGCAATAATTCCTAACATAGTTATCATGACATAATTGTATATAATAGTATATACCTCAACGAAGTGCCGATTTCGTAACTTTTATTTAGAACTTTAACGAAACAACACAGCGTTGTCAAAGGTAGATTTTAGATTATACGGGACATAAACCAGGAGGATTGGAATAGGTCTTGTATGGACAGTTATACTAAGGCTTTACTAGGTTAAAGCTATTCCGATATTATTAGTAAAGATTTCGCTTATACCTACTGTGTTTATTCTTAGTATAACATTCTTTTTGTAAGGCCGTAAGAATATATTTTGTGTCATAGGACAGAAAACAAGAAAATCGATCTCCCCACAAGATCTCCCAATATATAAGGACAGAGAAAAATGAGCCGAGCCCCGTCGCAAAAATCCGCCTTAATCACTTTCATTAATTTTATATCACACACGACCGTGGGGTGCAGCAAAGCGGATTTTTGCGCGGCGGAGATCCATGGATGAAATTCGCTGTCTTGCCTCACTGCGCCCCGTTACCAGAGTGCTATGGTGAGTGGAATCGATATCATCAAATTGTAACAGTATCCACGACTTTTTCTGCACTCATTCTGCTTTCCCATCTTCTGTCTGAGAATTAAAAAAAAATATTAAATTTCAAAATGATAACTTCAGTTGGACGTTACTACAATATTGGGAAGCTAGAAAGAAAAGGCTTAAATATTCAAAGCTATCATAGCCGTAATGTAGCCGTAGTAAAGGAAATTACTGATTTCACTCCAATTTTCGAAAATCGAAATTTTTCATCGAGTTTTCACCAGATCTCCACATTTTTAGGTCCTAAGAATCTTTTCCGACAATTTTGACGATGACTTCAGCATATTTGTGTGTATTTAAATACATATGTGTATATGTAAATACATTATACCTTTTGAATGGCTTACCCGAGTGAAACGCGATTGAGGCATTCGATTGAGTTCCGTCTAACTTGGACTTTGTAGAAATATGAATAGATTCGGTCCAAGAGCTTTTTAAAAAATTTTGAAAAAATATATCACCAAAACATTTGTATTTAATAAGTTTCTAATTTATGCGCCGTTTGACAACAAAATCTAATCAGTTTTTATCCTTAAAAAACTAAAACGATTTTAATTTTAATCTTAAAATTAATTTAAATCTTAAAATGAACCCGTTTGGGAAAAGAGGGACGAAAAATTTTAAAAACATTGATATAAGTAAATTCGAGATTTTTCAATAAATCGATTTTTTACCGGTATAAGGACACAACGTTATCTATGTTAATATTATAAATGCGAAAGTTTGGATGGATGGATGGATGTATGGATGGATGAATGGAAGGATACTCAATCACGCCAAAACTACTAAACGGATTTGAATGAAATTTAGCACACAGGTAGACGATGACCTGGAATAGCACATAGGCTACTTTTTATCCGGGAAAAAATTGATAATCCCGCGACATTCGCCAAAAAATTTTTCGCGGGCTGCACGCTGCAGCTAGTAATACATAAAAAATCGAAATCGGATTAAGTGTTTAAAAGTTGCAGCTTTTCAAATATTAAAATTATGATCATATTAAATTTAAACTCTTGTAAACAATACACAAAATACACATTTGTTTTTAATGAAATAGCCAAGCGGTTACATATTTTACTTCATAATCGGTTCTTAAAACTTGAATAGTCAACAACATGGGCGTACCGAGGGAAGCATGGAGGGGCAGCTGCCCCCGTCTGTCGTCCCTAAGTAATATGCGCCGAAGCTCTGTACGACTTGACACGAAAAAAATATCGCAATAAAATCTGTGGTCTCATTAGCGGCAACGATATTTTGCATGAACTATCGTACAATAATCCAAGATGGCTAGAATCATATTCAAACGTGTAACTACGGACGACGACTTTCTTTAATTCTACATGGGTGCTAACAATTAATTACTAAAACGTTTTTCTGATTCACATTCTTTGAATCCCGTATGATGGGCTCAGCTTCATAATTATGTAGAAATTTTATCGCTCCACTCCATTTTTATACAATCACTCGCATACGTCTGAACTCTGAACTGATCGAAAACAACGCCTGAAATGAACAACACTAGTCTGATCATCTGATCTGATCTGCCACGCGGCGCGATATGTTAGCGCGCTAACACCCTTTGACTACGGCACACGCAGTCCGAATGTTTGCGACGATAGCCGATAATAGCCGGTTACATCTGCATGTATCGTGTTATTGCGGGAAGCTTTGTGATTATAAACGCAAACTGTGTAGTCGCATTTCAAACACGTCATACCTGTTTGTTAATCATTTAAATTTTTAGCCCTGATCATGTAATAACATATAAAACCGTTGGGCCATTTTTAAAAAAAAAAAACAATTTGTAAATTGTGAAATAGTATAAGTGTTAAAATTTAAAATAATTATTATGACAGAGTTTCATCAAGTGCCGACGATGGAGAGTCTAAATTGTATTAAAATTATGTTGTTTTCAAAATCTACCTTCAGATTTTTAAAATAATTTTCTAATTGCCAAACCTACTAATTGATTTCGATTTTCAAAATCTAATCAGCTCATCTACTAAAAAACTCAAACACTGTTAATTGGATCAAAATTAATTTGTTCGCGGTCTATTAATGACGAAAATTTTCCAAAAAAGTGTATATTTTAACTTATTTTCGATATTTTTCGACAATCGATTTTGTGCCTAAAATACATTTTAGATCACAAAAATTGTGTTGAATGCCGTGCAAAATTTGTTATCAAGTATATATTGAATATACAGCTTTTCAAAAATAAATATATTTGCTGTCCATTTTAATAATCTTTAGAACTGTTTGAGCTCAAAAATCTAAGCGTACATTTGTTACTATTTTAAGTTAAAAAAGCCTTACTAAAGCGAGAAGTTTCAGAAATGGCTTGCAGCATCAACCGGTTTACAGATTTCATTGCGTTCACTTAAACGCGTGAGGCTCTTTTGACTACGAAGCAGTACCATAGAATACATAATAGTACAAGTACAGAAGGGACACTCTGGCAAGTAGTTTAAAGAAATAGGAACTCTTGTCACGATACAATTAAGTTGAATTCAGATCGCGCAGCGCTTGGTTACCTACCGTTATACTTACGTAGAACTTGCATCTCTTTCTATCGCGTAACTCTTATCTTTTCTAATGAAATCAGGGTTGTCTCAAAGATACTCTATCGCCTATAGACACCAAAGATATTAATGATGCGTTACTATCTGTGCAGCGGGATAGCAATGCTATATACATAAGTCTATCACCCAACTTTAACCCTCAAAACGGAACACAATAATGACAAGCATTGACGCTATTGCGGCATAAATAGATAATGCAGTGGTAGCATACACCCGGATGAGACGATGCGGAACTCTACTACCTAGTATCACGGTGGTAGTGACACGTATAGTCAATCCAAAGAGAGTAGTTTTTATAAAACGATCGAGAGCGATACTTGAAACGACCAGTGCGAAGCGAGAAGTGTTTTAGTGATTCAACGTAGTCGGTTAAGTTTAGCGTTAGTGCAGCGATTGTGACTAGTGTGTATAGTGTATTAACGTTAGTTTATCAGTGTATTTACGTATTTCATCTTAGTGTATTGTACCTCAGTGTAGTAAATACACGGTTTTAAGATAAGCGACGTTTTCTTACAATTACGAACCCGAAGCACGTGACAATATTTAATGAAACTAAGATTACTATGCGTTTGGCGGAAAAAATGTCCGACCGAGTCTTTCGCTATAGAACGTTATAGCACCGAACACTGGAGACTAAGTATGCTAAGGATATAGTTGCACATTAGAGTAATAGTCATGTATTAGAAAGACATGAAAAAGGATACAAAGGAGAGAGAGTACATTTTATTTCTCCCGGTTACCCACTTTTCTATTTGTGATCAATCACAACTTGGTAGGAAAAAAGATGGTCTAGATAAGCCGATAAAACGTAAGATATAATATAGATTTAACGGAATTCAATCTCCCAAACAAACAGAAGGTTTACAGTCTTTGCCCATTAATTATCTAGATATTTTAGAGATTATAAGCTAGGTAAAAATATTTGCTGTAGGTAGGTTGGTATAGGTTGGTTTAGTGTAGGTTGGCTACGTAGCTATATACTCGGGTTGTTGATGAGGACATTTCATTTTAACACAATTACCTTAAAATGCAAACTTAAAACTATTTTGGTAGAATAAATCACTGGCGATTGAAAAAAAAAACTATCTATGTTTCAAGCCGCGAAATATTCAAACAACGTTTCTTTGTCAATCAAACACAATCTAGACAAAATGACAGAATGAGTTGATATACAAATTTTCGTGCAAAATTAATATCATGTGGCTAAATTAATTATAATGTGACTATAACTGCGTTATTTTCAAAATTTATTTTTTGTTTATGATATGCCAGGGCCGGATGTAAAAGCCGATGACAATGTTCTTGGCGAGATGTCTACTGAGCCCACGGCAACAGTACACAGCGGAGTAGATGCAAAGACAGAACGAAAATTAACGGTTCTAGAAACTCATGGCTACATCCTAGGAAGAACAATTGGATCTGGATCTTACGCCACTGTTAAGGTTAACTATAAAAATATAAAGTAATAACAAATACTTTTATACAATCAAACTAACTATGCAAGATTAATCTATATTACCTACACTTTTATGAATTATCTACCTAGTTAATATTATAATTTTTAGGCCATTAAAACAGCACTTGTCAATTATCACAAATAGATTTTAATGACTGACAAAAAAATTTAAGACTTTTGTGCATAAACATTAAAAAGCGATCTTTCGGAACACATTATCAAATTTTGTAAGCCTTACTTTTATCCTATATATTTCCCATGATCAAACTATATTATTACTTTTTACCGTATTTCCACTTTAAGATACCTAATAATAAACACAAGTTTCTATAAATCGAAGTCTAATTTATTTCACTACGGTGAACTTCCGTAGAATGCTCATCATTTTATCCGACAAAATATTAACAATAGAAGTGCTACGTTAAAGCTTATCACACACGGCTAAGATACTATAATATTTGATCTTAAGATGCCTTAATATAATTTATACATATAATAAAATCGTAAGAAAATCAATGTACCTATGTCCGGGGTAAACTCAAAAAGTACTGCATCATAGATTTACTACCTTCCCTCCTCGACCTCAGTAGAGAGTACACGTATCATGTATTAATTTTTTAAACAATTTTATTAAGTATAATTTAAATTAAATCGAGTGCCAAAAAATAGGAGTGCATATAACCGAGAAGTATTTAGGTGAGAGAATAATATTTAAACTTTTATGAACAACAATGAACCTTATTTCTTTGAAACCTTATCAGAGCTCAAGTTATTCTAGACGGTTCAAAAATTTATACTAAATCGTCGATACCAGCCATTATAAGAAGAGCCGTTACTAAATTAGAATATAAAATATAAATGCTTTTGGTTTCTGTGCTCCTAGTAACTGCGTGTTTAATACAATAGTACAGTTTCCTGCATTTTGCAAAAAGTGATTAAATATTTTAAAAAAAACAACCTTTTGTGTCTCGTATTTTATCGTGACAGTATTATATATCAATATGACAGACAGACAAAGTATAGTTACTTTGGATAAGTCACAGTCTGAAACCAACTTGAGTGAAATTAATGTCGATTCGACTCCGCCTAATCTTGTCCTTACCCGACCCAAAAGAAAAAGGGGAGGCGATTCAACAAGTGATTTGGAATGTTTCAAGGATGATATGAAAAGTTTTATATCTTCGCTCCTGTCGGATCAAAAGCAAGAAATAAATAAAATTAGTTCTATTTTAACAGAAATTCAAAGTACAAATGGCAATATTGAAAACTCAGTTGCCTTTGTTTCTGCACAAAATGAGAGCTTGATTAAAAAGATTGAACAATTAGAGTTACAGGCAAAAAAAGACAAAGAATATATAAAATTTTTAGAAAATAAAATTGAGGATATACAAAGAGCACATAGAAAATCTAACGTGGAACTTAAAAATGTTCCCAAGTTAAAAAAGGAGACAAAAAAAGACTTAATTGAGATGATTTTAAATTTATCGAAAAATGTGGACTGTAAGTTTGAAGAAAAAGATATTAAAGATATATACAGGGTTAAGGGAAAAAAAGAAGGAGAAGTAAACTCCCCTATAATCGTTGAAATCTCATCGACCTTGTTAAAGACGGATTTGATAAGCTCTTGTAAAGTATTTAATAACAAACATAAATTTAAGTTATGTGCCAAACATTTGGGATTCCGTACTAAAGAAGACACGCCCATCTTTGTCTCAGAGCAGCTTACAGCAAAAGGTTCCAGACTACATTTTTTGGCAAGAGATTTAGTAAAAAAAAAGAGTTATAAGTTCTGTTGGACTGCCTACGGAAAAGTTTATGTTAGAAAGGACGAGAAAGCTCCGATAATAACAATCACTTCAGAAGAGCAAGTTCATCACCTGATTGAAAAAGCATGACTATTTTATAGCTGTAAATTTAATGTGTTCTCAGAGCATTGTCAGTGCAATTTAAGCCACATAATATTATTTTATTATAGTTTTTTAAAACGCATACTACTATTTTTGAATGTTGCATGTATTAAAGGTTTAGAAGAAATTACTTATTATAAAAAATATATATATTATTCATACATAACTAAACAAACTACAAATTATACATTAAAAATCATATTAATTAACATATTTACACTCTTACAAACAATTAGCTACAAATTTTCACTCAAAGTCCTCCTCACTCTAATAAATCAATTACGTACCATATCCTTTCTTATATCTATATTATTATATAATTCATATGAATTATACACATGTAATTATATTTGTGTGATGACTATCAATCTTGATTATTGCCAATACTATGGATAATAATTCGTTAACAACTTTGAATGAGATAGATAGCACTAATTTTACCAAATCATTTATTTGTAATATAGATGAAATTTCTAAACATATTAAAGTCAAAGAAACTGATTTAAAAATTATATGTCAAAACATAAGAAGTATCTACAGGAATTTTGATGACCTAGAATTGAATTTAGTACACTTAAAATTCGTACCAGATATATTGATACTCACTGAAAGTCAAATTAATCCTGATAAACCAACTCCGAAACTTAAAAATTATTCAGTGTTTCAAACTACTAACCATCTCAATAAAAATGACGGAGTTGTCGTGTACGTATCTAATAATATTAAAGCAAATATAAAAGAAATTAAGTTAGTTCATGCTTCTTGCATACAAATTAAAATCAACAATATCGTAATTCTGGGTATTTATCGATCTCCTGCAAACACAGATGCGGACTTATTTTTAAAATCTCTAAATTCATATCTGGAGTCTATTAAAAAAATAAATCACATAATTTTGACTGGCGACCTAAATATTAATTTAATACCTAAAGAATTTGAGCAAACGTACGAATGTAACAACCGGCAAAACTATTTAGACTTGTTAGCGATACATGGTTTATTACCTGGTCATAATTTTCCCACAAGACTATATAATTGCTTAGATCACGTTATGATAAAAATCAATAAACTGATGATATCTACTCAAATTGCAGTTATACAAACTTCCATAACAGATCATTCCATGATATTTTTAAATATTTCCAAAATTAACAATTTAATTAAAGCGGAAAAAACAATAAAAAAAATTGACTTTGATAAAGCTCTTCATGCTTTAAAAAGTAAAAACTTAGATGAGATATTTTACAACAGTGATCCGAATACCATTACAGAACTCTTAATTAATAAAATATCAGAATCATTACAAGAAAATACAGTAACAGCATACATACCCAAAAAAAATAGAACTCTAAAACCATGGATGACTTCTGGTCTATTAAAGTGTATTAGAAATAGAAATAAAATGCAAAATAAGTTAAGACAGGATCCCCACAATGAAATACTTGAATATAGCTATAAAAGGTATAGGAATTTTTGTAATAATTTGATTAAAAAACTTAAGAGAAAATATGAAACTGAACTATTATCCACAGCGATAAAAAATAATAAAAGTCTTTGGAATAATATAAATAGAATTATTCCTTATAAACAACCTAAAACTGACTGCTCTAATCTTTTAGACTTAAAGCCTTCACCCAGTAATTCAGTTGATTACGTAAATAGTTACTTTGCTGGTATAGGTAAAAAGTTAGCAGAGAACATCATTACACCAAACAAAATGTGTAAAGACAGGACCAATACTATATCTTACAAACAATTTTCATCATTTGTCCTTTTAGATACAGACTTTGAAGAGGTACATAGTATACTTAAGCACTTAAAATCTAGTAGTGCTGCAGGTTGTGATGATATTCCTACTAGTTTCCTTAAAATAGCGTCTAAAGAGGTAGTTCCAATAATTATGTATTTAACAAACATATGTTTCGAAAAAGGAGTCTTTCCAACCCTTTTAAAAAAAGCTAGTATTATCCCAGTGTATAAGAATGGAGACATAGATGAAGTCAACAACTATAGACCAATTTCTGTATTATCCCCAATTTCCAAAATTATAGAAAAAATTCTTAATAATAGGTTAATTAATTATCTAAATAAATTTAAATTACTTTCCGATTCACAGTTCGGTTTTAGGCAAGGAAAATCAACGGAAGATGCTGTTATAGCTATAACGACGCACATTACGGAACAGTTAGATAGTGGTAAAAAATGCCTAGCAGTTTTCCTTGACCTAAAAAAAGCTTTTGATACTGTATCTGTCACCATTCTTCTACAGAAGCTAGAACATATTGGCATAAGAGGTATGCCTTTAAAATTATTAACTAGTTATTTAACAAATCGCACACAAAGGGTAAAAATAGGACAATATGTTAGTAGAGATGAAATAAATGAATTTGGTGTCCCACAAGGAAGTGTACTTGGACCCACCCTATTCCTGTTATATATAAATGATTTGTGTGAAATGAAAATACCTGGAGCTCAAATATTTGCCTATGCTGATGATACCGCAATTGTCTTTTCAAATAACGATTGGGTTTCAGCTCGCAAAGCTACTGAGATGGGTATGACGAGGATCAATTCATGGCTTGAAAAAAATCTACTTTCACTAAATATTCAAAAAACTTGCTACATTTGTTTCTCAATAACTACTAGAACTCAACCTCATCCTAATTTTACTATTAAAATTCACCATTGCAATAATTCAGACAACAAAGCCTGTAATTGTGACATTATCAATAAAGTCTCAGTAACTAAATATCTTGGGGTTATGTTGGATTCACGACTTTCCTGGCATGATCATATAGAGCTCGTCAGTGGTCGAATTAGAAAACTTATTTGGATCTTTAAAACAATAAGACATATAGCTTCTATTCCTTTGCTCAAGCAAATATACATTAGTTTAGCTAGATCAATTATTACTTATTGTATTCCAGTTTGGGGCGGTTCGTCGAAAATTAAATTCTTACAGGTTGAAAGAGCACAACGTGCTCTTTTAAAAGTCATGTTATTTAAACCTTTTCTTTTTTCAACCGAGAGCCTTTACAAACTGTGTGATGTATTATCAGTTAGAAAATTATATATTCTGCATTCTATACTTAAACTACATAAATCATTAAAATTTGATCCTTACATTTTAAAAAAAAGAAGAAAAGATATTGTGATAAATTTAAATCGAGTAAAAACAGCATTTGCAAAAAAGCAATATATAACACAGACATCACATATATATAATCTAGCTAACAAGAAACTGGAAATCTACACTAAAACCTATCGCGAATGTAAATTAACCTTATATAACTGGCTTAAACTACTTAATTATGGGGAGACAGAGTTAATTTTACATATACATAAATAGATCTTAATTATACAAATACTCACATACAAACACCACGCGCGCACACACACACACACACACACACACACACACACACACACACACACACATACACACACACAAAGATTAGCCTCTTGTTATCACTCACAACAATTAATTATTTAATTACTAATCAATAATACTAAATACTTTAATTAATTATAATAATATTTGTGTGCACTACAGCCGGGGGAGCCAGCGGACTGTAGATCTGGTTCTTCTCTCTTCGATGCCCCACCAGCCGTAGTGCTTTTCTGTGGAGCCGGATGTGTCGGAGAAATAAACGAGACCACAACTTTTTCTTGCAAAGGTGCTTTATTGTAACGAAATAGCAATAAAGCTAGCACCGTTGCAAATATTTAACCTATTCTATGGGAGAGCCAGTACTTGCCCTAGCACTGCCCTACTCTAAAGCCGGTACCTTATGGATATATACTAAAGCCCAGGAACTTGTCTGGGAAACTTATTGAGTCGTAACGAAACTATTACTTTACTGGAACGGAACTGAACGGAACTAAATGTATGGCCGCGCTCTCCGATATGTATAGTGCGCGGCCAGACGGTCGGCGGAAATCTACAAAGACAATCGGCGCCGGGTGTGGCGCCACAATGTCTGGATTTGTTAAAATCCTACCTTTTACAATCTAATCTTAATAATTTTACCTTAGGTAGCTTTTCCTACCTCTAATCAACTAGTGTGGCCCTCTAGCGAGTGCAACGGTACTACCTTTTTACAGATATATGCAAAACAAAGTACGTAATGCCCTAAGACCTACCGAAAACTAATTACAATGTATTATTTCTTATTTACATACAAGGATCTAATACAAATACACTTATACAATAACAAACAAGAGTGTTATATACATTATTCGTTCTTACAGGACCTCGGAAACTCTTATAATCACAGAGTTGTACGCCTTTTCAGGTCGTACTATCCTGTAAACTATCTTTATGGTACCGAAAAGTGTCTAAACATATGCCTAAGGCTTATACTTACATTATGCATACTATTTACAATCATAAAACATTTGTTTACATACAGAATTTTTGCACTTTTCGGATTTTCGTAATAGCGAGTTCCCGCATATAAATACTATCTCGCAAGAGTCGACTCGTAGTGTCGTCGACTGCGTGGAGCTCGCTTTATTCGTAATATGCCTAATAGGCAAAGATCATAGCTACATAAAGCCTTATTATTTTTATACAACAAAGCTGTATGTAGGTCTTAGGGCGAATAAAAGGCGAAAACGAACATTATTTATTACAAAAAACTTACGAACTAAACGAAACATACATTCTATCCTGCCTTATTATCTATTTACATTAATATTTACAACAAAACGTGTCTGTGCTGCACATTCTCCCGCCTATAACACGCAGTGTTATACTAAATATGGTGCAGCCAGACTAACTTCTTAACCGGTCTTCGCATGACTCCCGCAGCCGTACGTACGTCAGCCACTCGTACCACGCCGTCTGCTCCAGGGTGTACTGCCTCGATGATCCCCGTTGGCCACGTATTTCTTGGCAGCGCGCCGTCAGCGATGAGCACGATGTCGCCGACGCGCAGCTCTGCTCCTCTTCCGTGAGGCTCCCGCCGCTTTTGGAGTAGCGGAAGCGCTTCTCGTACCCAGCGTGACCAGAAGTGGTTGGCCAGCTGTTGTGAGTGCCGCCAGTGGCGGCGGCCGATGGTATCGCCTTCGGAGAACGCGCCCGGGACAGGCACGCGTGATGGTCCGCCCAGCAGGAAGTGATTGGGCGTCAGTGGTGCCGGGTCTTCCGGTGTAACCGACACGTGAGTGAGAGGTCGGCTGTTGAGCGTGTGTTCGACCTCTACCAGCAGCGTGTGCAGTACCTCTTCTGGTGGATGCCGCTGTTGCAGCACGGCGAACAGTGCAGCCTTGACAGAGCGCACCATGCGCTCCCATGCGCCTCCCATGAAAGGCGCGCTCGGCGGGATGAACTTCCACTTGATCGAATAGTTGGCTGCTGCTTCTTTAGTGGCGTCTAGTGCGGCGCGCCTCAGTTCTGCATCAGCGCCGCGCAGGTTGGTGCCGTTGTCGCTCCAAACCTCGGTGGGGCACCCGCGGCGCGACATCATGCGCCGCAGTGCCATTACTGCGGAGTCCGTAGTCAGGTTGGCGGCTATCTCCAGATGAACCGCCCTTGAAGTAAGGCAGGTGAAAAGCGCCACGTATCTCTTCTCGTGGCGCCGCCCGATGGTCACGCTGTATGGCCCAAGAAAGTCCAGGCCCACGTAGGTGAAGGCTCGCTGATGGTGCGCGACCCGGGACTTCGGCAGGTCGCCTGTAGGCGGCTGTGGCGGGATAGCGCTTCTTCTTCTGCAAAGCGCGCAGCTCTTTATTATGCCACGCACGGTGGGGCGAAGCCGTAAAACCCAAAATTTCTGTAATATCTCGCTCGTAGTTGCTTCCACCCCGCTATGGTGAAGACGCCGGTGTTCATGTTCTATGTAGAGGCGGGTGTATGGGTGACGGCCATCTAGTACGGCCGGTTCTCGTAAATCTTCACTTATCTCTTCTGCCGCCGCTATTCGTGACTTTATTTTCAAAATGCCTTCTTGATCGATGAACAACGATAACTGCTTCAACCGGCTGTCTCTTGCTATCGCGCTCCCGCCCGTGATAGCTTCTATTTCACTAGCAAAGCTTTCTTGCTGTGACGACTTTATTAACAATTTCTCGGCGCTAATGATATCAGCGCCATCTAGCGGCACGTAACGTCGTTTTTCTTCAGAACTTCGTGGCTTTTTAATTTTCTCTGTTTTCCTCGAGCTTTTCGTATACTTTTTTCCCCAATTTTCATCATTGGAGGCTTTCGTAGCTGTGCGCTTACGCACACCGGCGACACATTTCTTATTTGGTCTGCAGAGCTCGATGAACTGCAGCACGCGCGCTGTTGCACGCACCAGTCGAAGCCACGACGAAAATCTTGTTATTTCCGGTAGTGCTTCTGCAATACACACAATTTTTCTAACGTTATTTACAATATTTACACTATTTACAGCTGCCGACGGTTTTTCTTCGCCTGTTATTTCGCTACTGGTAGCGACATCTTGCGGCCACTTGTCCTCTTCTAAGTATAGGAAGGCCGGACCAACGAACCATCTATGTCGGTCTCCAAATTCTTCCGGGATATGGCGAGTAGCATCATCAGCTACCTTGTCGCGAGACGGCACCCATCGCCACTCTGCGACCTTCGTAATATCTTCAATCTCTGCTACTCGATGGGCAACAAACGGCTTGAATGCTCGCGAGCCTGTGCGTAGCCACGATAAAACTGTGCGGCTGTCTGTCCAGTACACCCTGCGGCTTGGCTGATACTCGTACTCCTCCATGACGTGCTGAGCTAGGCGGGCACCTAGTAAAGCTGCTTGAATTTCTAACCTTGGTATGGAGGTAAACTTGAGCGGGCTGACTCTTCCTTTGGCTGCTGCTAGGCTGACGCTGACTTCGCCGTCCTCGTTGACTATGCGCCAGTAGACCGCCGCTGCATAGGCAGACTCACTGGCATCCGTAAAGATGTGCAGCTGCCGATCTCGCGCTCGCGCCAGGTTAGAGTGTGCGCGAGGTATTTCCAGATGTTCCATTCTTCTCACGTCTTGAAGCCAGCTTCTCCATGTCTTCTCCAAGTTCGCAGGTAAAGGCTCGTCCCATGGTAGTCCGATTCGCCACGTTTCTTGAAGCAAATGTTTCGCGTGAATAGTTACAGGTGTAATTAAACCTAAAGGATCGAAAATAGACATAGCTACCCGTAACGCGTGTCTCTTCGTAGGTGTTTTATCTTCATCGTACACCGCTTTAACATTGAAACCCAGCTTATCGTCGTGAGGTTTCCATTTTAATCCCAAAACCTTCTCGCTTTCTGTACTTAGTTCCCAATCGCCGCCCAGAGATGGCGCTACTAGTAGCGTTTTAGCTACGGCCGAGTTGTTCGTTTTCCATCCGCGCAGCTGGAAATGCGCCTGTTGATGAATGAGGCTAACCTGCGAGGCTATTCTGATGGCATCTTCCTCACTATCGAAGCTCTGCAGGTAATCGTCCATGTAATGGTTTCTTACCACGGCTGTAGCGGCGTCGGGATAGAGGTTGGCGTATTCTTGTGCGTTCTTATTTTTTACGAAGATAGCGGTGCTTGGTGATGACGCAGCTCCAAATACGACGCTGGTCATCCTATACTCACGTGGCGAACCTTCTCTATCGCTTCCTCGCCATAGGAAACGTAATGCGTCCCGGTCTTCTTGTCGTACACGTATTTGCAGAAACATTTCTTTTATGTCTGCTGTCACGGCGATAGGCAGCTGTCGAAATCTCATTAGCACTCCGGGTAGGTTCTGCAGAAGGTCTGGACCAGCTAATAACATGTCGTTGAGACTTACTCCATTGACTCGCGCAGCTGCGTCGTACACTATTCGCGGCTTAGGTTTTGCAGGATTCACTACTGCAAAGTGAGGCAGGTACCAGCTGCTTTGGCTAGGTGACTCGTAGGCAGGTTCAGCGTAACCACTATCTAATAAATGTTGTACCTGTTTCTCGTATGCCTCCTTTAGCGCGGGGTCCTTGTCCAGACGTCTCTCTGTATTGTATAATCTTTTCATAGCCAGGCCGCGGCTATCAGGAAACTCGCGGCTATCCTCTTTCCATAATAGCCCTGCCTCGTAGCGCCCGTCAGGTAAACGCTTACACGTACTTTCTAAAATCTGCAGGGCTCGCTGCTCGTTCTGGTTGATGGGCTGGCGCGGAGTGATGCCGACACTGTCCAAATCGAAATAATTTCTTATTACCTTTTCTATGTCTTCATCCTGTTCGGCATAGGCAGCTCTCTGCACTAGGTGGACTCGCTGCTTGTGGCGGTAGTCCACACCATGTAGCACCCAGCCAAGGTGCGTGAGCGATGCTACTGGTTGTCCACGTCTTCCGCTCTTCACAGCCCTCGTCACGATCAGGTGCCAGTTGTCCTGGCCGATGAGCACGGTTGGCACGGCGCGCTCCATGATGACATCTTCTTCTATATCTTCTAGATGTCTGCAGTTGTTGACGATGGATCTACTAACAGACTGTGGCGATAGGTTAAGGTTACCTATAGTTCTTCCTATTATCCGATGTCGCTGATGGTGATGAAGGCCCTTGATGGTGACTGCGATGCGGCGCGACCTCTCTGCGTTGAGTCGCGTGCCGCCAACTGTTTCTATGCGGAACGGCTCTACCGGCCCGCGAGCTCCTATTCGTGCAGCCACCTTCTCTTCTACCAGCGTGACTGTGGACCCTTCATCCAATAGTGCGTATGTGTTCACGCTGCCTCTGGAACCTGTCAGGACAATCGGTACAACTTTAAGGTAGGCGCGTGGCGCGCTTGACTGCGTTGACGTCACCACGGCGTCACTGTCTTCTGATTGATCTTCAGGTGTTCTCTTCGTATAATTGTTGCGGCTATTGTGTAGCCGCCGATGATGCGAGCTCTTGCACCCGTCGATACCACATTGCCGAACCTTGCACTCGTGTTTTGGCTTTCTTTTTTGTAGACACCTGAAACATAAATTATTACGTTTTGCCATAGCCCACCTATCGTCAACACTAGCTTTCGTAAACTGTTCACATATAGAGCTAGTATGTGCATCTTGACATATTGCACATTTATCTCTCTTCACTTGCGGTTCATATTTCTGTGTGTGTGTTCGCTGTGTTTTCTTAAAAACTTGATTTTCTTTCGTAGGTTCATGTGGCACCAATGCAGCACACATCTCGGCTTCTTTCATTAAAAAATCACTTATCATTTGTAGATCGGGTTTTCTATCTTCCCGTCTTGCGTACTGGAACCAACTGTGCTGCAACGTATAATTAAACTTCGCTAATAAACTATTCACTGCCACCGTATCGTGTAGATAGCTCTCTCTGTTGAGAGCTCGAATCGTAGCGACGATATTGTTCACTTTACTGGCGAACACACACGTTTCCCGCGCACTTTCTTTCACTCGCGGCAATGACTTAATTTTTTCTAATTCGGCGTTCACTAGTGCATCGGGCCGACCAAACTGTATTTCCAAATGGTCGACGATCTCACTTGGGTCAGTTTCCCCGTAAAACATGCAAGCGACGGCTTCTTTGGCGTTTCCACGTAAACATCTTCGAATTCTTGCCCGATTTTCCGTCTTGCTAAAATATTTCTCCGTATCTCGATACGCCGCTTTAAACTGTAACCATTCTTCACCAGCGCCATCGAAACTTGGTAACTCCATACTATAGCGCGGCGCCCCTCGTGATGCTTCTGCCAGGGCGGACGCGAGCGCGGTGATATCTGCGGCCTTCAATGCACCAGACTCTTGTTTTGGTGCCGTATTTTCAGTAGGCGTCGAAATCTTCGCCTTCTCTACGACGGACACATCATCTTCCGCCGGACGTACAGCGCGCGCTGGAATGCCCGCCGACTGCGCGGGCGACGTAGCTTGTGGCGCCTGGGCCACCTCTCGTGGTGCGGGCGACTCATGGCCCGCCGAATCTTCTTGGTGCGGCGCGTGCGCCGCCTCTTCGTATTGCGGCCTAGGTGCCGCCTCTCGTATTGGGTGTGGCATAAGTGCCACCGAACTGGTGATTGCCAGCGGCTCTGGTGCCGGCTGGCGATCCGTATGGGTTGGCCGAGCGGAGTCCATCCAATCTTCGACCCTCGTAATGGCAGTTGCTTGCCCTTCTTCGTAAACAGCGCGCGCGAGTTCCGTCCGTAGGCGCGCCTCTTCTGTTCGTAAGCGCGCTTCCTCTAATTTGGCGCGTAGATAAACGATACGCGGCGACTCGACTGCGGATGGTACCGGCTTTTCACCATTTGCAACGGTGCTCGTTGTGGTCTCGGTCGCCTCGGTGTTCTCTGTTGTGACGCTAGTCTCCGTAGCGGACGTGGTGGTACCGCTCGTTTCCTCCTCGTGACTAGCGGCCTCTTCCTCTCGGCGACTCGACGTACTTCTTGTTTCAATCGGCATGGCTCAGTGATCAGGCTCGAATGCGACCAGAAAATGTGCACTACAGCCGGGGGAGCCAGCGGACTGTAATTCTGGTTCTTCTTTCTTCGATGCCCCACCAGCCGTAGTGCTTTGGTCGTGCCGAATCTGCCGGGGAAAATAATTGAGACCACAACTTTTCTTTGCAAAGGTGCTTTATTGTAACGAAATAGCAATAAAGCTAGCACCGTTGCAAATATTTAACCTATTCTATGGGAGAGCCAGTACTTGCCCTAGCACTGCCCTACTCTAAAGCCGGTACCTTATGGATATATACTAAAGCCCAGGAACTTGTCTGGGAAACTTATTGAGTCGTAACGAAACTATTACTTTACTGGAACGGAACTGAACGGAACTAAATGTATGGCCGCGCTCTCCGATATGTATAGTGCGCGGCCAGACGGTCGGCGGAAATCTACAAAGACAATCGGCGCCGGGTGTGGCGCCACAATGTCTGGATTTGTTAAAATCCTACCTTTTACAATCTAATCTTAATAATTTTACCTTAGGTAGCTTTTCCTACCTCTAATCAACTAGTGTGGCCCTCTAGCGAGTGCAACGGTACTACCTTTTTACAGATATATGCAAAACAAAGTACGTAATGCCCTAAGACCTACCGAAAACTAATTACAATGTATTATTTCTTATTTACATACAAGGATCTAATACAAATACACTTATACAATAACAAACAAGAGTGTTATATACATTATTCGTTCTTACAGGACCTCGGAAACTCTTATAATCACAGAGTTGTACGCCTTTTCAGGTCGTACTATCCTGTAAACTATCTTTATGGTACCGAAAAGTGTCTAAACATATGCCTAAGGCTTATACTTACATTATGCATACTATTTACAATCATAAAACATTTGTTTACATACAGAATTTTTGCACTTTTCGGATTTTCGTAATAGCGAGTTCCCGCATATAAATACTATCTCGCAAGAGTCGACTCGTAGTGTCGTCGACTGCGTGGAGCTCGCTTTATTCGTAATATGCCTAATAGGCAAAGATCATAGCTACATAAAGCCTTATTATTTTTATACAACAAAGCTGTATGTAGGTCTTAGGGCGAATAAAAGGCGAAAACGAACATTATTTATTACAAAAAACTTACGAACTAAACGAAACATACATTCTATCCTGCCTTATTATCTATTTACATTAATATTTACAACAAAACGTGTCTGTGCTGCACAATTTGCTAATGTATACATATCAATAATAAGATGTACATAGTCATTTCTAGGTATGGAAGAGAGAAGTCTTCTGTCACAAGTATATTGTTTACTTAAAAGAAGGCTTCAATAAATGTACTAATTACATGTTGTGTTTTTTACCGAAATAAATATTTTTTGATTTTTGATTTTTTTTTGATTCAAATTTTGCATGAATATTACTAACAGGTCGGGTCAACATATTGGCTACATATTATCACGCTATTACCAGCGGGGGAGGAGCTGTGCGGAGTAAACGAAGTCTGTAAGATCTGTAATGAGCTTAACTCTTATTCTGCACCAGCATGCATTACATTCGCTTGTCCAAAAGAATATTATTTAATATCAGAGAAGTTTTATATTTTCTTACAAAAGAACGCTATGAAAGTTATATATAACGTGAGACACTGATAATATAGATGGACATAAAAAGAATAACTACCTATCTAGTCACTACATTTTTTTATGGAAATTTAAAGTATTGTAGCAAAAAACAACCATACAAAAATTAAGACTAGGTAGTAATTTTTGTAATTATTATTCTTTATTTTTGTAAAGTTATCATTAGTATCAACGGCACTTGGTGAAACTAGCGAAATTTTGGCGCGCAGTCGTACATTTTGTTTAAACTATTGGTTCAAGTACATCTGTCTCACTAAATACAGCTTGTGATTGAAAATAGTGTTATGTTGCTCTTTCTAAACCTTTGGTATTTCCAAATTTGAACGAGTGTTGATAAAAGATTTTAACGAGTTATTTCTTTATTATTAGGCGCTTACTCTTATTAACCATGGCTAGACTTGAATCTTGATTTATTTAGAGCTACAATTCACTATTTTTATTTACACAATCCATTACACATGCCAAATTCGTAAGTTTACTGCCTACCAACCGAAACACGACAAGGATAAGCATTGACGCTAAACCAGCTTGTTTGTATGAATGGATCTGGATTAAGGTCTATATAATTTGTAATAGGAAATAATGTGTTCTGATGGAAAGACATCTTAAGACTCTTAAGACTATAAATAATTTATCTCAAGAGTCTGCCGACTCTTAATAAATTAACATAAATTAATTTAAAATATTAATATTGGATTGCATTCCATTCGAGATAAAATGGTCCTTGCATAAGCTTACTAAATAACCATACAGCTTATCTACATTTACTTTCTGTATAGAATATGATGATAGCAACAGGGTTAGGTGGTTCTAAACTGAAATAGACATTGCAGAATTCCAGCAGTAGTCACGTAGAACAAACTGTCCCAAACCATTCCGAGATATCGCGTACGTGAGAGACACCTCTAGGTGTCAATGTGTGCTACGCTCGAATATTACTTGCATGTAGATTGACTTCTCTTAGTCTCTAGTATTCTGTGTTAATAATTTGTAACCTGTGTTCGTCTTTGTCTAGCTGTCTGACAAGAAGAGATAATACATTCTCTCAGTCTCAAAGGGCTCTAGCTAACTCAGGTTAAAGAAATAAACTATTACAGATCTTATAACTGTAACTAGCGAACAACCTGTGGTCGAAATTCGATCATAGACTAAATAAAAAAATCTCTTGAGTTTGACACCAGACTTTAGGTGCCCCATAGACCTATAATAATATTGCGCAATATTACATATTGCGCAATGAAAAAATGAAAAAATGTAATGAAAAAATTCGCGTCATTATCGGGAAAAGGGTACAAAGTTTTAACTTCACGTATTAATATACAACAATAATAGATATTATATTTAAATTAAAATTAAACTTTATTTTTGTAAAGGTCGCAACGAGTGACAGACACAATTGTCAAGTGGCGATAAAAATAATCAGCAAGTTCCAAGCGCCTGGCGACTACTTGAAAAAGTTCTTGCCGCGAGAAATAGAAGTTGTAAAAGGATTGAAGCATGAAAACTTAATACGTTTTCTACAAGCTATTGAAACTACTCATAGGTTTTACTTTTATTATTACTTTTTAAATTGAATATATGTTTAAATGCATATTAATGTAGGTACAGCGGAAGTACGAATTGCAAAAGTGTGAAAATATAATTAACATATTATTCAACACTATTTATTACTCGCAACCAGCAGGGCTTGTTTACCGAATAATTTCAAATCTAAGTCAGCGTAAATACATAACGAACGTTTTGTAAAGGTTTAGCTCTTACCTTAACCTTAAAAATACTGGTTTCTTTATGGAGCAAAGTTATAAGAGTTATGGATCAATAAAATGGAGGTTTTTTTACAAATATTGATTTAGTAGCGGTGATAAAGCACCGCTCTCAATTTTAGTGTTTGTTGTACAATTCCATCGTTTTTGCTTAAATCGGTTTATATTGGTTCGTTTATATTACGTAAAAGGCGACCGATTGGCTATGCGAGTCATTATCATCGTGGCTAGGTGGTAAAGGTTTGGATTGTCTCGCCCGGATCTGGCACCACCGCCTTTACCTATTCCTGCCACAATAGCGTCAGTGCTTGTCGCTATCGTATTCCGGTGTGGAGCATAAGGTAGCCGGTAAACTAATGCATATGGCATTAGACCTCGCCACAAAATAGCAATGCACCATTAACATATTTGGCGTCTATAGGCGATGGTTGACTCTTTCCATCAGAAAACCCATCTGCTTGTTTGCTATCATATGATATACAAAAAAATACAATACATAAAAATAAAATACATTTAAATATCAGACTTACACATAATATGTGCCGCTGAATTGCCAGCATTACCCCTTAGTGTGGTGCCTCTGGGCAACCTATTTTATTATTTTTGACTTAATTTAAACGCTCACTCGCTGTAAAAAGTTGCTGGTAACAGTAAAATTGGTACACAGTAAACAGTAAGGTGAACTCTAAGTCTGAATTTAACAAAGACTCTAATAAAACACGAAACCCCCGACTTTTTCCCCATGTTGGTTCCGGGCTCCTTTAAAGAATAGACCAACTGCCGTTCGGCCAGGCAGGTCGTAAAAGGCGATCGATTGGCTATGCGAGTCACTACCATCGTGGCTACTAGGTGGTAGACGTCAGTGCTTGTCGCTATCGTGTTCCGGTTTGGAGGGTAGGATAGCCGGTAAACTTATGCATGTGGCATTAGACCTCGCCACAAGATAGCAACGCACCATTTACACTTTGGTGTCTATAGGCGATGGTTGACTCTTTCCATCAGGGGACCCATCTGCTTGTTTGCTATCTAATGATATAAAGAAAAAAAAACAGCCGTACGTACGTAGGTTAACTTGCACACTTTCATCCCAGGGTTTACATTGTAATGGAATATGCTGAGAATGGCAGCCTTCTGGACATAATACGTAAAGACCAGCATATTGACGAGATGAGAGGTCGGCGATGGTTCCGTCAATTAGTCGAGGCTGTCGACTACTGCCATGAAAGAGGCGTTGTGCACCGGTTAGTAAAAGTTTTATAACAAATTATGGCTAATGTACGATTATTGTCAGTCATTTCATCCATACTTTAATAAATACGCTGAAGAAATATTTTGTTTGCCCTGTTAAGCACATACGCTTTGGGCTACATACCCAACCTTTGGGCTACAAACCCAGAGTTAAATACGAGTATATCCATGGGCGTATTCAACACCTTTTCAGGAGTGGGCCCGAAGAAGGATAAACACGAAAAACGGTTAAATGTATAGGTGTATTTAAATTTAATAAAGGCGTTTATTTTGTTGGAGTTTTTTAGAGATTTTTGTTTTATGGTTGTCCTTAGTTTTGTTTCTGTCTTACTGCCAGGCAGTTCGTAAGTGGTGAATGATTAGTCAAACGTGTCGATAGCTTGGTAGATAGTATTTTACAGTAGTAACTTTACACTGCACTATTTCGCGCGGCTATTTTAAATTTTACCAAAAAATGTTACTTAATAGTTTAAAATAATTCGATTTCCAGGCCGGGTCTGTTGGTCCAAGTCCCACTGTGAGCACGCCCATGGATATATCTAGCCTTAACAATAAGGACAGGCTGTCTATTTTAACGGTTTTTAACCTCTTACGGAGGATAGAGTAGCTGCCTTCCAGCCAAGCATATTGCAATAGACGAGAACCCTGGTTAATAAATGCCCAAAATAGCTCTAGATCCACCAAGATCTTATGATACTACTTGCGATAACCGGGGCCGATAGATTTCGTGGTTTTCCGAAACACAGGGGAGTAAACTGAGGATGCCAACGGAACTAAGCAAATATGCGAGACCAAAAAAAAATAATTAGCTTCATATATGTTAAATTTTAAAAAAAAAGTAGTCGCTATTACAAAGTAATCGCGGCAAAAACTAACATCATATCAGTAAATAGTTATTATAAATTTGCTCAATGATGTGTGACCTGTAAATAATTAGGTTCTCGCTTCGCGGGCTGTCTAGGCTTAGCCCAAAGCAGGATAATTAGTGTTGTTCAGAAGTGTTACGGAACGCAATATTTTAGCTGTAGCAACTTTATGCCTGCCTTATGGTCATAACACATATCAACTTTGAAAAGGATCGACACCGCCTTTCGCCTGAGGTAAAGTGATAACTGATAACGTTGTGATTCCGATTAGCGTGCGTTGCAGGAGAGAGTTTCATAGAAAGAAATCTGAACGGCTCGGGATGATAGGTTGATCTCTTTCAAAGTTGACTCTTGCAATTGTAACATGTGGCAACCTTAGTACCCATTGACTTCGTATAGCTATTAAGATTTCGTCAAAATAGAAAAAACCCAATAACACATTACTCGATCCTGGAATCGAACCTTTAATCCCATGATTTGAGCAAAATAGAAACTAAACAACCGAGTTGCGTTTTTTGTTTAATTGAATATCACTTTTTGATACAGGGACATTAAATGTGAGAACCTGCTAATGGATCACGGACTGAACATTAAACTCTCGGACTTTGGTTTTGCAAGGGGCCACATGAGGCCAAAAAATGGCGTCTATGCCTTAAGTGAAACATTTTGTGGCAGCTACGCTTATGCTTCGCCAGAAATATTAAAAGGGGTTCCGTATAGACCTCAGGACTCTGATGTTTGGAGCATGGGAGTTGTTCTTTACGCTATTGTGTATGGTCGCTTGCCCTTCGATGATACAAATTACACACAATTGTTAAAGGTATGTGTATAAAAGCAGAGTTGATGAATAACTATAGCCACTACTGCGCGCTGGCGTGAGGGTACAGTCGTAACACAAGCCTCTAGGCATTTGAGCGATCGCGCTTCAGTTGAAGAACAAAAATACAGCGACAGCCGACATTTGGTGTTTTGGTCAGTAGATTAGACGTAATGTTCGCCGTATTTTATTACCAAAAACCATTATTAATTTCTATTGCACATATCTGAAAAGCTAAAAAAGATGTGGACCTAACATAAATCAGTTATGTCTCTCACGAATGGTCATTCAGCGTTCTTCTTGCCTTTCCTTGGGTTACCATGTGTATCATACTGTTCACGTCTTTTGTTTAATATAATATAAAATAGACCTATTGACTGCTATTACTGAACATCTCTCTATTGTTAATTAGCTACAAAAAGTATTCGATTTAAACACCATCCTTTACCCAGTTTAGAGACTAAAGTAGCCGGAAAACTTACGCATTTGACATTACATCACCAACACAACGCAATCGTAACATTACTGTTGTTGTAGAGCGGTATGTTGTAACGTGATTTCAAACGGCTATTGATACAAAGTGTGTCCTTCATCCCAGATGACGCTACAACTATAGACCTGCCAAAGTGTAGTACTTATTATGTAGTACTAATACACCATATTTAATAATTACAGTTAGCTACAATAAATGAATAAAAATCACTGGACAAATTAATCTGACCCCAAAATAAGCAAATTAATTATTTGTGATATGGGTGCTAGTTAACGATACTAATACATAGAAATAAGTATATAAATATTCAAATATATTTAATAAACATCCAATCCTAGGAATATGTTCATTTATGCTCATCACACAAATGTTTGTCCCTGTCGAGAATCGAGCAAAAGAATCATCAATTACTATACTAGCTGTTACTTGCGACTTCGTCCGCGCGGACTTCGCTTACTGCGCACAGCTCCTCCCCTTAGATGATATTGTATATCACCGTGATATGTACACACACACACACACACGCACACGTGATATGTAGCATATATGTTGACCCGACCTGTTAGTAATATTCATGCAAAATTTGAAGTAAATCCATGCAGTACTTTTTGAGTTTACCCAGGACATACATACAGACAAACAGACAAAAATTCTAAAAACTATATTTTTGGCTTCGATATCGATTGTAGATCACGCCCCAAGTATTCTTTTAAAAAATATTCAATGTACAGTTTTGACTAATTCCTACGATTTTATTATATGTATATAGATATAGCACAAGCTTAGCACTCAACCAACGGGGCAACCCTAAAGTGTGGGTACACCTTTACTTCTGTAGAATGCTTTCTTCTTAAGTTTTAATATGTTTATATTTACCTAATTTTTAAACTTACAGCAAGTTCAAAACAAGGTGTCTTTTCCCCGTGAACCAAAAGTATCCACTGAGTGCCGTAAACTCATAACCAAGATCTTAGCACCTCTCAAACTTCGAGCGAAAATTCCGCAAATACTATCAGATACCTGGCTTAACCCTAATCAACCGACAAAAGACGAAGAGGTGGATCCAACTCAGGTAAGCTTACATATTATGGTTGAAATGGTTGGAGGGCGCCAGAGCACTAGAAAGGCCATGATAACATCAAGATCCGTATAAACGTTTCCTTTATGACTCATCACCCAGAAGCCGGTTTCATAAGCTTTACTGTAATTTGTAGATTGCCTCGATGCCCTTTATGCTATCCCATCACTTAAAGTAGGGGAGCCCAAGAGGGGATTTTAGGACTCAAGCGCATGAGATAGGGGGATACCTCGCATACTGTTGAGGTTCTTCAGCCAAATATAAGCCCATTGTATAAGACAGGGCATCTAGGGCAGTACAAAAAAAAATTCCGGCTTCTTCGGCAAAACTTCGGCTTGTGGAAATTGTCAGATTATTATTTTTTTTCGTTATTCTTCCATCATTTCTTCTATAATAAAAGAAAATTAAGATGCGCTCGAAAATGTCAAGAAAACGTTTTCTTTGCAACTTTGTGACCCGCCCACTGTCTTACGCTACGCTTGAATCGTCAGATTTTCTAAATTTTAGCTTGCAATTAACTCAACATATACCTTAAGCTGACGCGCTTCGGTATTTCCATGTTTCTGTATTTTTCACATTTTGTTTTATCTGTAGGTTTTTCCATACCGCCGATTCCAACTCCGCCTCATGGATTGCAACACGACTTTAAATAATCTTTGGTGTATAGAGTTTGCTTATAGTCACCAGGTTATCTCTTTCCATCAGGAAAACACTTGTCTATTTTATGAAATAAACCTCAATATCTTAAATAACAAGCGTTATACTACATGTTTTGCGTAGGGATCTCGCCTCAACTCGCACGTCAATACCATAGTATGACTTTTGTAAAAACATTTTACACATTCTACGTGTTATAGTAATATATTACCAAAGTGTATACATATAGCGTGTAAGGGACGTTCTACAGAAAATCGAATTCATGGATTTAAACCATGACTCTGAGATGAAAACCGTTGCAAATTTGTGTGGGAAATTTTTGATTCTTTTGTCGATTTTTTACAAACTTATTTATTCTAATACTCTACACTGCTTATTCTAAAAAAATAGTAAAATTTAAGGAAATACACAAAATAAGCGGTAACGGGCGCACTGATTCCGACCAATGTACGCTTTACATTGCGTGACGTGAAAATAAGAAAAAATCATACAATACGAACTTTGCATTTCTCACAAAAAAGAATTGCCATCATGAATAGAACATAAATAAAAATGGCAGTTTCTTAATTTATCGGTAGACCACCCCTTACACGCTGTATATAAGGCCCCGGTTACATTTTAATTAGTGCGAGTGCGAATATTTAATGCAGGTGCTTAGTATTAAGCAAAAAACGTGTAGATTGCCGTGATTAGTGCGAGTGATTAGTAATCGGCGTAGTTAAAGTGAATTGGCGCTGCTTGCTTTAACTACGGTGATTACTAATCACTCGCACCCATCAACGGCTGTCTACACGTGTTTTTTGCTTAATACTAAGCACCTGCATGAAACACTCGCACTCGCACTAATCTAAGCGTAACCGAGGTCTAACATTGAAGATTGTATTCCAGTTATCTTCAATTTTAACATCAACATGTAGTAAATATTAAATACTAGGTGCAGCCAGCGTGCAGCCCGCTGCAGTATAAAACTTTTTGGCGAATCCCGCGGGATCGCCTAATTTTTCCGGGATAAAAAGTCCAGTTTCGGGTCATTGTCTACTTGTGCGCTAAATTTCATTCAAATCATTCAGTAGTTTTTGCGTGATTGAGTAACAAACATCGATCCATCCATCCAAACTTTCGCATTTATAATAGGTATCTATCTATCTATATGTATAAAAATCAATTCCTTTTTTCCTTGGTCACGACATCACGCCTGAATGGCTGGACCAATTTCGGTAATTTTTTTTGTTATGTTTGTAATTGTAAGGAAATATTATTATAAAAAGAAAAAAATTAAGAAAATTGCGCGGAAAATTAGAAAATTTAAGAATACTTAACCACCATATAAAGTTTAATGCCATTTTGGCTGCGTGGAAGGACAATCCCGTAGTCTTATATAAATTACGTGTCACGTTGTTTTTCCGCTATGGATTCCTAATATATAAGGCAAAACAACGTTTGCCGGGTCAGCTAGTTATATAATAATAATATAGATTTGCAAAAGAAATAACATTAAAATATGCTGGTATCATTATTTTAAATAAGACGTATTTGGAATAATACCCATATTCTTGCATTTAATACTCATTTTCTGAGTTCATTCATTATTTTTGATTACAGGAAACAACGCCGACGAGTAAAGAAGAAATAAAAAGCGTAAACATAGGAACTGTAACATTCGACAGAAAATTAGAAGAAGTCAAATAATAAAAGATAAACAAATAATAAAAAAGATAAAAACTACGAAATAAAAGACTTGTTCATTGCTTTTACTATTTTACTGTCACGACTATTGGTGTTGGTCCTGCCGACCATCCAGTCCTGCAGACAATCTGCCGTCTTGCCAGGTAGTCCATAAGAGGCAAACGATTGGCTACTAGGTGGCTACCACACATTGGCTACCACATTTGAAGAATAGGCCAACTGCCGTTCTGCCAGGCAGTCACTACCATCGCGGCTACTAGGTGGTAGAGTTCTGCATTGCCTCGCCCGGATTGTTACCAATTGCTGTCGCAATAGCATCAGTGCTTGTCACTCTCGTGTTAGTTTTGTAGGGGTATCCGGTAAATTTATGCATGTGGCATTAAGACCGTGTCACAAGTATAGCAACGCACGTCATATGCTGTCTTTCCATTTTGGCCAACTTACCAACTGGTTGTGCAGAATGGAACTCGGTGAAGGATTTCATACACAACAAACTTCATAAAATAAGTTGTGTGAACGAGAACAAATTTAAAAAAATAAAATACTCCTATCAAACCAACTAAAAAGTTGTACCGTTGGGAACGAAAATTAGTTAATCAGTTGCAGTTGGTTAGTTTAGTTGGTCAAAGTGGAAAGACAGATTTTACCGACCCGATACTGATTATCGACCATTTCTAGCGATAACCATAACCGACGGCTTTACGCGCTCATCCAAGACACAGAAGTGGTACACACACCCGCCAGATTCTGTGCTGCTAATGAGATTTTGTGCAAAGATTACGCTTTTGCCCGACCCAAGAATCGAACCCGGGCCCTTAATGATCTGATCCTGAGGCTATCCCTGATCTGATCACAAGGGGCAGTCTTTATTAATACGTTATATTTATTATACTTTGGCTATTGTTTGTATTTAGTTAAAAGAGGGACGCAATCTGCATCTATAGGCATAGTTTGCGTCCTAGTGTGGTTAATGATAATCGACATCGTATCTATTTCTAGAATCATAATAATGTGAATGCAAATTAGTCATTACAATATGCATACATAAACATTAACCCAACGTTTATTTCATGTTTCATAACTTAAAATTAAACCAAATGAAAAATAGATGAGTTTGCATACATTGAAGACGCAAAGATTTATAAATTTGGTGTAATAATTTGCGTCCACTTTGTGTTTTTAATTCTTTCTTTATTATTAAGATCTAGAAACAACTATATAACCTAAATTGCACATAAAACAATAAACTTACTGCCAGCCGCACTACTGCTCACTTTTTTTGCAAACATTGCGCATGTCCTTACTATTTTGATGCACAGCTGAGCTAATTACCTATTTTTTCTTAATTGGAAGGACTGCTCGTAAGGGACTTTTTTCTATGTGTATGTGCCTCTACATTGAGATATTGGCAGAAATTAATTTTGATTCTATCAGTATGTCAGTATACTTATTTTCAAGTATTTTAAAAAGGAGGTCCTTCAAATGGACGCAAACTGCGCCATGGACACGAACAGGCGAACTTATTCTACCTAGGATATAATTTTTTACGAACCTTTTTGTTGGGTGATTCATACCTATGTGTTTATCGCAAATCCGTCTATTTACTGGTAAGTAAAAATACTAAAAATAGATAATAAAAACATCATATAGGTATTCCATAATTTATTTTTCTTAATCACATAATTAGTTGTAACTTACGAATTATGAATTCTAATTTTATGAATTTCATTCTCTCCATTTCAAATGCGCTAAACGTATAACATCTAATTCAGTACAATACATGTTTTTATAATTATTTGTTATATTTTATAACCGAATCCTTCATGAATTACTATTCGAAATTCGTGGATCTCTCTTTACAAAATATATCGATATCTTTTATTTTTTCTGCAGCAATACGTTCCATTTGTTTTGCTCTCGTGATACACATCCAAGATATACCGATAAACACGAAATAAATCAAAGCTCCGATCCAACAATTAACAGCTATCTAAAAAGATAGAAATTAATTAATATATTTTATTGTGCATTAGTAGTTACATTAACAAGTCACAAGTATTTTTTAAAAATTATTTAATATAGGTACCTCTTTATATATACAAGGGTACACAACGGCGGTCTTATCGCTACAATGCGACCTCTGCCAAACAACTTTTAGGTAAAGGAGATACCTACTTTAATAAATAATATTGGATATGTGGTCCTCCTATAATAGATAGAAATTATGCAATATATTTTTTCTACCTTCTTCCCAAAAAGGAAGAGGTTCTCAAATGTAATTTTTATGTTTTTTATCTTAGAGCACTGTCATTTAACCGACTTCGAAAATTCCTTTTTGTTTTGGAGGTATATTGCATGTTTATTTCCATATAGGTTACATTTAGTAAAGCGGTTATTCTTCGGAGTACAATTTTTGAGCGTAACAGATCCTTATCTCCTATATAAACAAATAATGTTTGCATAAATCTACTATAACATTGTTTATACATTCTATATGCATCGTGTCATATAGATTTTATTGTGTAATAACTATTTATATAGGAGTTATTTACCCTCAACACCTCAAATCCGGTTATATTTGCACGTTTTACACGCGTAACACGTGCGCCGTCTTTTGATCAATCGCAGATATTTTTTAATTCACAAACGCTTTTAATCAGATTTATACACAAAATTTAAAAATACAAATCATTTTATATCCTGACCAACTTGTAAGTATGTCACACACTTGGCAAAATTTTAGCTTCGCTTATTGCGTCGGATATACTCTAAACTGGCGAGGTCTAGAGGTATCGGGATTGGTTTTTCTGATTCTGCTTTTATGCTGCAGCTTATTGGTCAAGTATTCGTAGCCCTAAATCCCTTCATTTCGGTGTAAGAGTAAGTTCTTCAATTTTTCAATTTTTGGTTCTCAATTTTTAAGAATTTCCATGATACATTTTTGAAATGTAATCATACTATTTTTAGTAAACGGGTATTGCGGTCTTATACCTAACTACCAAATGTAGATAGCCAATAACAAACTAGTAGCCTACATGTTTCCAATGGCGAGAAATTTCAAAATATATGCTTTCTGGTGATCCATGTTGTAATTTCCACGTATAAAACACCATGGAAGTTACATAAAACTCATGGAAATTACTCTATTTCATTTTGTTTGCAATAATTAAAATGAAATATTCAATGTTTATACTGTAATTCATGCAATTACCAGATTACGTGATAAATATTGTTAGTCAGTTATTTTTTTTATTTTAATCTGTTAATCCAAAGGTTATCATTTAGACTGCCTCATAGTCCTAAGTTCGATCCCCAGGTCAGGCAAAGGTGTTATTTAAATTTACTTCGAAATTCGAAATTAACTTTGAAATTTCGAACTTCGAAATTTTTCAACCAATCATTTTTTGGTATTCTAATATAACTTATCCTCCAAACAAAATTGTCAAATAATTTGTTTTTACCCGTTTTTTACATACTTGCCACGGTGACAGCAACTTATCATTAACATCTTTAGTGACTAAAGGCAATGGTCATTTCCATCAGAAGCTTGTTTATCGCTTTATTCTATAAACAAAAATACACACGAAAGACGTACAATTCGCACGTTTTACTTCGAAACCGAAGCATATTCAGGAGAATTGAACTGTACACATACATCTATTGAAAATTGAAATTCAATATAATATCTTCTGCAACATAGACCTGACAATATTTACCAAACTATAGTTATTTTTAGTTTTCTTCATAAAGTCTTCAAAATCATCATATTCTCCATGGTGGGCTTCTGCTTCCTCTATAAACGCAAGAACTTCCATTTTGAAAAACACACCCATAATTAACTGAAATAAGATACACCTATTAATTAGTAGTTTTTTTATGCAGCTTCACTCTCAGGCCTGCATTTACCCTTAATGCCACCCTGGGGCACTGTAAAATGCCGCTTTGGGGCACTATCAAATTGTAAATACTAAAATTTAATGTATGTAATAATATTAAAAGTACTTTTAAATAAAAATACGTATACTATAGGTAAAGTAGCTGAAAGCTCACCTAAGGCATTATTTCTGATTTCTGAGGCCCAAGTTACCTATTTCTTAAAAAAATTAAAAGCATTTTCAATAACGTGATTACGTCTTTTTTCTAACGCTTCGAATTTTTCTGCCCTTAAAAATTTGCTGCCCTGAGCACTAGCCCTGTGTGCCTCTAGTGTAAATCTTGGACTGTTCACTCGCGTAAAATTTTATTTTGGAAACTTTAACAACCCATCCACTAACGTTCATTCCTGCCGGAATCTACAATCCTTGTGGAATGAACGTCAGTGGATTTGCAAGAGCGAGAAAGAATGACGGTATTAAAACCTCGCGTTCCTTCCCGTCGTGAAGACGCGACGCGGTAACTGGTCAAGTTAGTGTCTGTTATTTATCCGGCGTGATTGAGCGCACGCTTGTTATTATTTCATGTTAGTCTCCATCCCGGAAGGATAAAATGGACTTGACAACAAAAATTAGCACTTTAACTTAAATTTCACAAATGAGTTCCTTTATCCAAAAACTGTTTTCACAAACCTACAATGTTTTTTAAAAACCTATCCAACGATATCCCATAATAAAAATTATCATGCTCACCCTACATGTAGAGGAGCTACCCAAAAATATTTTTTTAACATTTTATGTTATCACTTTATTATTGTGACTAATGTATATCGCAAGTTGAAGTTTTTTAGACTCTAGTAGTCATGATGATCGTGACTCATATACTCAACTTTCGGCTCTTACGAGGAACAGGTAAGACTGTAGTAATGTAGAGACGGGAATCATCAAGGCTCTCTGCGCTAGACGGACCGTCAGATATAGCAAAACTGTAAGCTTTCCTAGTTAACTCCGGAACCCTAAAAATAAAGATCTGTAGAAAGAAACATCCATTCTTAGTTTTTAAAATCGTCGCGTTCATTGTATGCTAGATCTTTTAAAATTTTTAAATCACTATATTTTTCCTTTTCTGTCACCTTTTAGGTTTAAATATATTTTCACTCACAATAAGACTCGGAGCAATAGCAATCTCTTGCTTACGGGTACACATGTTGCAAAATGAAAATAATCTTTAAAGATAATTTAAAATGACACGCATTCCTATTAAATAACAACAATCTTCATAAAATTACAGGATTATAACCATCCACTGACACGCAATCCCTCGGTATGACTGACAAGATGCAAACTGACAGGAATGTACCTAAACGTGTGGATGGTGATCGAAGGATTGTTTTTCCTGCCGGACTGGCGTGTTGTGATAAATTAAGGGGAAAGAATGTAGGATTGTGGTTTAATTAGTGGCTACAACGGTTTTATTTTATCCCGTCGCGTTTCTGTACGGATTGCACCTCAGGATAAGACTGAAGGAATGAACGTTAGTGGATGGGCCGCTTTTGTTTCTAGGTTATAATTTAATATGAATATTCTCCACTATCACCCAGCATAAGTCCTATTAAAATCCCATCCACACCAAAGTTACCCCGGGCAAATAGAAAAACGGGCGGACAGACAGGTAGATGTTGTAGGTGTGTTGGTTCGGGGCCCCTTTGAACAATAAACCATCTGCCATCCTGCCAGGCAGTTTGTAAAACGCGAACGATGGGTTATACGTGTCACTACTACCGTGATTACTAGATGGTAGAGGTCCGCACACATCTCGCCCGTGTATTTGATACCACCACCTTATCTATTTCTACCGCAATAGCATCAATGCTTGTCATTTTAATGTTCCGGTTTGGAGGGTAAGACAGCCGGTAAACTTATGCATGTGGCAATATGCATATCATCTTTGCGTAAGCGATTGTTCTTTCCGGTTTGGAGGGTAAGCTTATGCATATAGCATTATAACACCACGCCACACAAATAGCAGCCTACCAGTGCAGATAGCTGTCTGCTTGTTTGCTAGCTTATAATTTAAAATAATAGACAGACAAGAATTTAAAAAAAAAGTTGTTTATGTCTTGGTGTCATTTAAATATTAAATAACAATAAGTACTTGAGATAACAGTTATATTGAAATCACAGATAGACACTTCAAATTTATTTAATGTATATTTACTGCAGCGTGCAGCCCGCTGCATTATAAAAGTTTTTGGTGAATCCCGCGGGATCACCTAATTTTTCCGGGATAAAAAGTAGTCTATATACTATTCCAGGTCATCACCTACGTGGGTGCCAAATTTAGTTCAAACCGTTCAGTAGTTTTTGCGTAATCGAGTAACAAACATCCATTCATCCAAACTCGCATTTATAATATTAATATAGATAAATGGGGCAGCGCGCATTATTGCGCTTAAGTTTAAGGGTGTCACGGTGCAATGCGTACCATTGTTCCTAATTGTCATAGACAGCATATAATATTCCTGAAAGTTAGAAATACAGAACATCTGCTTTTCTGTCAAACAGTTCATGTAAGGCGAGCGATTGACCATACGTATAATTACCATCGTGACTACTAAGTGGTTGAATTTCATCTCGTCCAACTTTATTATCAACCCCTTACCTACCTGCCACCATAGAGGTATAAAATAGGACCGGGTGGACCGTACCCACCCCAGGATGGTCTAGTGCCCACTCTAGGATAGTGGGTTACCGATTGGAAATTCTAGGCTGGATACCTAAAAAACTTCACAAAAAAAATCATTGAAATCGAATCGTTGTCTAGATATAACCGAGAGATCTATGTACATATTTCATTTTTACAATGAATCAAAACCTACAATGTACATCCCGTTGACCTAGAACTATGAAAAAAAAGAATTATGAAAGTTGCCAATAAACAATGTTTTATCTTCACAATCTACAACACATATATCAAGAAAAAATCCGAAAACCGAAATCTTTTATTTACATCGCAAAATTACAAGTTTATACGGAACTCGCACTTAACCGTTTTTTTCTTGGAGTCTAAGCCCAGGCTCCCCTTGAAGAATAACTCTAGATACGCCAATGCCTGCCATAACAGCATCAATGTTTGTTACTATCATGTTTTGGTTTGGACTTTGGAGGATAATGTAGCCGGTTTAACGCATTTGGAATTCGTTCCTTACCAGACGGATAGCAACGCACTGTTCACATCTCTGCTGTCTATAGCCGATGGTTGCCTTTTTCTATCAGGAGAACCGTCATCTTCTTTGCTATCATATAAGAATCATCACGCTGATTCCCTTGCGAGTTAGGCAGAGTGAACCGAAAGACTATATTCCATATACTTACAGAAGTTCGTTTCACCACGATCCACTAGTTTGTCTGTTGACGAGATGAGTGATGATCCCAACTACTAAATAACTAATATAGCCTACTTCTAGCCGGGACCGACATCTTTACATGCTCATCTGAGGCGCGAAGGTAGGTAATAACACACCGCCTATTAGACTTAAAGCTGCTATTACGATTTTAGATTTTCAAGATAAACCTCGCAAAAATCCTCAACAACACTTCTAACCGACTCTGAGATTGATCCCGATACCTCACGATCTGAGCCGATTAGGTTAATCCCTGGACTACCACCTGTAATTTTTTTATAAGATAGCAAACGAGCTGATGGGTCTCCTGATGGAAAGAGTCAACCATCGCCTATAGGCACCAAAGGTGTTAATGGTGCATTGCTATCTTGTGGCGAGGTCTAATACCACATGCATAAGTTTACCGGCTACCTTACCCTTCAAACCGGGACACGACAGTGACAAGCACTGATGCTATTGCGGCAGGAATAGGTAAGGCGGTGATACCAGACTCGGGCGAGACAATGCAGAAATCGACCACATAGTAGCCACGATGGTAGTGACTCGTATAGCCAATCGTATAGCCTTTTACGACCTGCCTGGCAGAACGGCAGTTGGTCTATTCTTCAAAGGAGCCAAGAACACGGAGAAGATATAAAAAATATGTAAAAAACAAAACTTGTCCATTTATATTCCCACTAAATATGAGCGGGCATATTTGTCGAAATGAATACCTTCCATTATAATGAGAGTCGCAGTTTATTTTGTAAAGATCAGATGGGTGCAATCAGCGGTGGTACCAAAACACGGGCGCGACGCTGCCAAACTTAGGTACCACCTAGTTAGTAGTCACGATGTTAGTGACATTAAAAACCTTTTTGTTGCCTTTTACGAGTTGCCTAAAGGTAAGGTAGTTCATTCTTTGAAAGGGGCCGGATCAAAACGTAATCGTATAATCAAAGTTTTAAAGAAACAATTTTTTTCTACATTTTAAAGGGTTTATTAATATTTTAAGTAGTCTCCTTTGTGGTCTAGTGGTCCGTTGTCGTTATTGACTACATGAGGGCTCGAGTTCGATCCCGTATCTGGCAATAGAAAAATGTGTTTTTTCAATATTCTGATTAAAACATCGTCTCCTGATAGGATAAGTGCACAACGTCTGCTCTGAGACTCTCTTCTCTGTGCATTTCTTGACTCTCTACAAAGTATTTAAATCTCGACCTCTGTCCCTAATGCTATCTAATCTACACCGACCACACAACCCATAGACCCCTAATAACAGGCGAATGGCTTCTGTCAACACATCTGACTTATAGTTCCGATGTAAATGTCCATGCACCAATACCCAATCAGTGTCGACCAATCAAATCCTTTGTACATTACTATCTTTCGCTGTGGCCTTGAGTAAGCCAATCACGATGTTGCAGCTCAGCTCAGCTAGTTGCCAGAATGCATTCAATACGGAAAATCGAACATTAGGCGTCTATGGGCTGTGTGGTCGATGCTAATCTATGTCATCATCACAAATATGTAGGACAATTAGCTCGTCATTGGCCGTTACTACTATAAGATCATTAAGATAAAGAAGGCAGGTACATCTTACCAATTGTATTACTGCCCAAACACTTAAAAGCATGCAGCACCAACCACATCCCATTAGCAAACTCATTATTATAATTTATGAATCATTTAAGATTTAGCTTTCGAGAGAAGTTATCTTCCCTGACAGTTCTATATCTTTTATCTAAAATAAACCTTGTGATTGTATACTCTTTGCTACAAACATGAGGAAGAAAGAGGATCAAAAAGTATCTTCGTAAAAGAGGATTTACAATTTTGTAATTATTTGCAATGTATCCAACTATTTCTATTACGTATTTCTATTGATAGAAATACTGGGACTGAATCAGACTGATTATCCCACTACTTCTATTGCTGTCGGCTGCGACAAAAAAACGCTGCATCATCTCTGACGGCGTGCACATAGAAACTATTTATATATTTCCTCTTTAGTTAGATAAAATAAAACCTCTTGATCATAGTTGTAATTGTCTATTGTTGATAGACAGCAAAGAGTATACAATACTTGATAGACAGCTGCCATTGTAATTTCTAATTGTATTATTGCCATAGATATATTCTCAAAGTAGTAACGTTTTCAAATAACCTAACTGCGTTTTTTTGGTCGCAATAGAAATAATGGGATATAATTTGTAAAATACGCTGGTCCCACTTTTTCTATTTTGTATTTCCATGGAAATAGTGGGATACACCGAGTATTTGTCGGGCGATACGTAAACATACGTAATAGGACTGCCCGCCCATTATCTGCCTACTTGAGTGTTTTTCTGGTTTTGTGTTTATTAATATCATATTTTTATTCAAAAAATGAAACTTGTTGTGAATGAAATATTAAGTATCTATCTCCATATCGTGTTTTTTATTTCATTTAGATAAGTAGGTTTAATAGTAAAAAATACCTTTTTAGAGAACTTTATAGTCTTATCTTTCGGAGTTTACAGGTAATTAAAAATGACATTTAAAAAAAATTGACTCTACCTAGACAATGTAAGTACAACGGATTAGTATTTGCGTGGTCTGTGGTATGTACACGTTATGCATGTAAAAACGTGGAAAGGCTTTAGAAAGACGTGGAAACCGATTTTGAGGAAACTTTGAATTTGTGTTGTGACTGACTGTATGAACCTAAGTTGCAATATACCTGACTTAAAAAGAATTGTCTCGATATGACTTTTAGTTTCCGAGAAAGTCGTTATACACATACATTTACGAAATTGTGCACTCTTGCTTGGTAGCTAAAAATACACATCACACTCGAATATTATCCTATTCCAACAATATTATGTACATACAGGTCAAACTAATAACCTCCATTTTTAAAATCGGTTTTAATGTTATATCTGTGTGCGTTATTAAAAAAACCAAGCAACTAAGAACAGCACAATAGAATTTCTACCTAATTGCCCTTTGCCATATTAGGTACCTACTTGCACTTATTTTAATTTCAGATCAAAGAAAATACAAGATGAAGCACTGCCATACTGTTATAGTGATTTAGTATTCACATGATATATTGATACATGTCTTGAATCAAGATGTGACAGGATTTTAAGGATTTCTTACTATAAAGTACTGGATGTGATATTACTAATATGAGGTGACCACAGTACCTATTATTATAAGTACTTACTGTATGCTGTCTGTACAACAGTATAAGACTTCCCCGTAAATATACGTAATAACTTATTATAAGGTCCTTACATATTAAATTAACATTTTATATGGAGAAAGCAAAACTAAAAATATGCAATCAATCAAAGTATGAACCATTATTATCTATAGCCCCATGTTATAGGTGTTAAAGCGAGATTCAATTAAATGTTTCGACAGTTTGGACTGCCTCATTGCTATTAAATTTTTTTCCTTGCAAGAATCTGCCAAAAGTCTAGGTTACCACTTTAGAAATTATACTCCACTCTGGAGTCTTGAGAGCTCCACTCTTGGAGCAAGGTCTAGACTCTAGAGTATCTAAAATATGTGTAACACTGTAATATTCAGTCTGAAAGTATTGTAGGTGTCGAAGGCACTACAATCGCAAATTTTCTAATTTAAAAACCATCTGACGTGTAATAATATTGTAACATAGTGTCTAGCATTGTCTTGAAGTAGCAGTTCCAAATGTGAGGATCTTCCATTCCAAATAAAATTCCAAATAAATTATTATTTAAATCATTTTTTAAATAAAAAACTGTAAACACATCTATTAAATATTTATTTTAAATTTATTAGTAACAATTGAATGCATTCAGAAAACATACTAAAGCAAAATATGGAAACATTTTGCTTAAGTAATAACCTTTCTTTTTTACACTATATTCCTACAACAAACAATAATATGCCTTTTATGTACAATAATAATAATTAACCATTACAATACTTTTGTAAATTACAATTCATACATTTCTGATCGGAATTATTCTTGTCATCATAATACATTATTTTGGTTTATTCTTGAGTTTATATACAGCAATACTTTTATCAATAAATAATAAATAGGAATAGGTACGTATTTTTTTAAAGATAAGAAGTTAATTTTTTTGTAATATCTGTTATACAAATCAGTAACAATTACTAATTTGCGCCACTGTTATCAAAAATTAACAGAAGCTAGACCAGAAAAAGAATAAAAGTTCACAATTTGACCGTTATCTATTCAAAAACAAGTTTTCTTTTCTGATCATATGTGAATGGAATGGAGTAATTTAAATCAGAACACTGAACGTTTGTACTGTATATCATTACATGCTAACTGATGAACGATTATTCATCCAGAACTGGTGACCTGATACAACTAATGTAATTACATACAGCAAAGCAGCAATCCAACAGTTGTATGCATTCTGTAAAAAAAACAAAATAAGAGCTTTTAAACATGTACTACCAATTAGATTCAAGGTTATTCAACTCTCATTGTATGTATTAATATCTTGGGAGGGTCTAATTAGACATTCGTAGCGACCTTTAAAATGAAATGATGTTAATAAGAAATGCCTATTTAATATCCCACTCAATTTTGATCAGTAGATCATGACTATTTTTCTATCTTTATGAGCCTTTAATGGGTAGGTAGGGAGAAAACAAGGATTGTGACTAATATCATAAGCCTAGTTTCCTCCACATGTATACATTTGCTCACTCAAAAAACCATTTATGAAGGAAATAGAATACATTGGTTTTAGAGAAAACACAACATAATTAAATGGAGTTTCTGTTATTAAAAAGACTTGATTTGCTAGAAAATATCACAAATAAAAGAGATTGAAAAATAAATGTTGCCTTTTAATATAGTTGGTCAGGCAGATATTCAATAAGGTCATAATAGTCTGCGCGACAAGTTGAAAAGTGTCTTAAATAGAGATACTGATCTTAAAATTATGTGCGATAGCTCATTGGATTCGGAATGACTTCTAGAAAAATGTGCTAAAAGCGTGTATTAGCACATAAAAAATTGCAGAAGTTATAAACAATTAAAGATGAGAAAAAAATGGCATTTCGTTTTTACCAATATTTCATAAACTATTAATATTTAAGAAATTTCAAAAAAAGATTCGGAAAGAGGAGGAATATTCCAAAAAAAACCTCTTTGATCCCGGAACTCTATCTCCATTATTTATAATTTTAATTTAACGCTGAAAATGGGTCTCCACACGAAATTTTTAGGTTGCGCACACGGCCTCAAAATCGAGTACGACACATAAATTAATTTATTTAAGGTATTGAATATTCATTTTTAAATTTGAAAAAGTTATGATGTATTTTAAATACTATAAATATATTATTTCCGTTGGAAATTTTACTTAAAATTAATTTTTCTTCAACAAGTTAAACGATTGTTAACTAATAAAATTTTCTCATACTTCCGTCTCAAATTGTAAATGGAAAAAAAATGTTTAAATAATTATCATAAAAATTTTTCGCTTAGTGGAACCTTTCTTTTATACATACTTAACAATATCACGCCATAAAAGTTAAAAAAAATATTCATACTTTGCTTATAATAATTACTGTACTTGTTAAAGTTTTTCCATTTTCAGAGTTAAATTAAAATTATAAATAATGGAGATAGAGTTCCGGGATCTAAGAGTTTTTTCTTGGAAATATCGTAAATATTAATAGTTTATGAAATATTGGCAAAAAACGAAATGCCATTTTTTGTCATCTTTAATTGTTTATAACTTTTGGAATTTGTTATGTGCTAATACATGCTTTTAACACATTTTTCTAGGCGTCATTCCAGATGCAATGAGCTATTGAACATAATTTTAAGAGCAGTATCTCTATTTTAGACAATTTTCAACTTGTCGCGCAGACTATAAGTGTGTAAAATATATTTAAACAAGGCAGAACAAATAAAAAGCTTCTAGAACAATCAATTTGCAAACAAAATTAAACAAAATCTACTCATAACAATCTACTGCCAGTGAGAGACTAAATCCATTGAGTACAGTTAATTCATATTATCAATTTGATTTCAGGTTAATCCATCAGAACAAATTGTGGCCAGTTCTGGCAGCTTTGCATATCTATAAACGGGTTTGTGATTTCAGTGTTAAGGAAAAACTACAGTATTCAAATTTAAAATAAACATATGACTAACCCAAATACAGGAAAAATATAGAGACAAGACTTGGATATTGAGATATAGACAGTCCTAAATGCTTATCTTACTTTGTTGAGATATGATGGGTGCAACACAAGTTGATACTAATAATGATAACATTCCAGTATAATTTTTAAACTTGAAGTAATAACATGTGGTTTGACCAATACCTTGATATTTTAAATTCTGACAATGATAATATATATTAAAATATAGCTACATGCATCTCTGTACCCTTGGAGTAGTTTCCCTTCTGTTTGTAGAATCGGGATGTTATTGTGTGTTTTTAAGTAAGCTACAACTATTAAAATATAAATTAGATTGACAAGACATTTATTAGTCCTTTTGTTTTATTTTTTACCATTTAAGCTATACAAATATTAAAGAGGAAACATTTGTACTTATATGTATATATTTGTAACAAAGAAACTCAAAAATTACTGAACCAATCTCAAAAATTATTACACCATTACAAAGTTACACTATACAGAAGTAACAAAGCCTACTTTTTACCCAACGGAGCAAAAAGGTGTAATGTTTTTGGTTCATGCAAACAAAGTTATAGATAACATCTAGTTACTAATAAAATCAATAAAATATATACTATTTTTAGATTTATTCTTATCACAAAAAAGTTAAACACTTTCTAAGTGTTTGCAATCTTGCATGTAGGAATTTCAACAGGGCTGTACTTAGGAATTCACACTTAAATTTATTTATATGTATTTATTTTGATCTCTAAACAAGCCTTCAATTCAGTGGGTAGCTTTTTGCTTCAGACAAGTTTACATTTGGGTGTGTAATCTTCCGAGCAATGCTTTCACAACACTAACTAAACCTTGGCTACTATAGGTATATTTGCTAATTTCCAAAATAACAAATTTTCAGAATCATATTATTTTTCATGCTTAGCTAAAATCTATTTTCGAAAATAAATTGCTGAAAGTATTACAGGCCATTACTCGTAAATTTAAGCCTATCAAGTTTTTAGTAATTTTTAATGCAGTAAAAGTGCACCAACCAACTTTCAATCTCCTATATCTTGGGAACCCTGCATCAGATTGTCACCAAATCAAAATGGTACCACATGGGGAGTATACTCCGACAAAAAAAGGGTTTTTAAAATCAGTTCATAAATGACCAAGTTCTAAAGTAACAAACTTAAAAAAAACATACAGCCAAATTAATAACCTCCTCCTTTTGAAAAACTGGGTTAATAATAGGGCTTATTAGGTTTCTCTTTTTTAACTTCCCGCTACATATGTAAGTAAGGAAGTTACTGATTTTTCCCTGATTTTCGAAAATCGAATTTTCACCAGATGTCCAAGTTTTGGGGTCCCAGGAACCTTTACCGACTATTTTTGCGATGACATCAGTATGTCTGTATATATGTGTGTGTGTGTGTAAACATCTCATAACTTTTGAACGGCTTGACCGATCGAAACGCGGTTGATGGCATTCGATTTGATTCTACTCAACTTAAGACTTTAATTTTCAAAAGTTACAGCTTTTCAAATATTAAAATTAGGTTGTTTTTAGCTTACTTAATATTTTTGAAATAAATATCAGGCTAACACACCGACTAACTTCAAATTATATCAGCCTCTCTCCTTCAAAACTGCATCAAATACTAGCTGTATTGGATAAAAATCGGTTAATTTGTTTGCAATCAATAAATAACAAACATTTTTGAAAAAAAATATTGACCGCCCCGTTGGTCGAGTGGTTAGAGACCCTGACTATGCAATCAACGAGGCTCGGGTTCGATCCCCGACGGGGACAAGCATTTGTGTGATGAGCATAAATGTTTGTATTTCCGGGTTTGGGTGTTTATTATATATATTCTAGTATTTATATATGTATTTCTATGTATAAGTATCGTTGACTAACACCCATAACACAAGCAAATAATTTGCTTACTTTGGGGTTAGATCAGTAAGTGTAATTTGTCCCGTGAATTATTATTATTATTATTATTATTATTATTATTATTGACATTGCTTCGAAATTTTTCAACCTACCAATTATTTAGCTAAAGCAATATTTTAGGTCTCGAAAATTGAGTTGAATGCCATGCGAAAGATCAATACTGATCATCGTTTCCAAAATATACAGCTTTTCAAAAATAAATATACTGCCATTTTTAACAAAATAGATGTTTGAACTGAAAAAATCTATGCTTAGGGTTTTTACTATTTTGAGCTTAAAACATCTTAATTTAGCGGGAAGTTTCAGGGATAGCCTGCAAGGTCAACCGTTTACAGATTCTTTTAGCTTGTTTAAACCACTTAGGGTAAGTAATAAAATGATTACTGCTCTCTTTATTCGTGTTTAGGTCTTATATCTAATGTCAAACCTTTTATTGCCTTTAAAACAATTAAAATCAAGAGTGTTGGATAAACATAGCATCGAAAAATGAAGTGCTGCATTCTTTAAGTTGTATTACAGAGCCTCACAACAACTATTCCACCTTAAGTAAATGTGCATAAAAAGTTACAATTTTTTGCATAATTAATTACAGTATACCAATCGTTTGCGAGTTTTTATCAATATAAATGTGTAGTTAGAGGAAAAGTTCATTTCGATACGGTCAAAACTCTTTCAACTAACAAACACGACTTGTAAGGGCTCATATAGTTGAAGATTTCCATAGGTTTTTCATTTAAATAAACTTATCACTGCTTCAACCAACTTTGAAAAATAGGTAACAAAGTATAGCCTACCATTTCATATCCCTTTTCAACATCAGCAATGAAATCATCCATATCTCCATGTCCCTCTTCAAGTGGAAGGTCTTCAAGCAAAGCTACAGATCTGATATAGTAGAATACGCCCATCAGAGTCTGTAAAAATAATATATTTAAGTATGTTTTGTGAAAGCAATTATGGGCAACTAATAGTAACATTTTCTCACCAGCTGTATTATTCCCCATACACTTAAAACAAGCCCACATAGTGAAAGTTTAGGACCACATAATTTAAAAGCCATTTCGTTCGCAAAAAATACTTAAAATTGCGAACAAAATTATTTTTAATCGACCGTAGCCTATCAAATAATGTCAAAAATTGTGAAAAAAGTGATTTCTCACATGACTTTTGTCTATGATTACAAAATGAAATGTTACCATTACGTACTCGCGAGTGCTGCTAACAAAATAATTATTACGATTACGATTTATAAATTTCATGAAAATCTGAATCCATACTACGAGTAATATTATAAATGCAAAAGTAACTCTGTCTGTCTGTCTCTTCCAAGGAACTTATATATGATAACTGGAATTACTACGAAGCAATATTTGAAAAATAAAAGTGTACTTTATTTCGTTACTAATAAAGTTGACATTTGTTTCTTACTTAACAGATGGAAAAAACGTTCTGAGCAAGACAACGACAAGAGTGGATGTTGTCCCTTTCTTGCAATTGCCAGTGTAGATAAAACTATCTGATGGTAGATTTTTATATATTCGGTAATCGTTAATTCCCTTTTATTCAAACACTTCGATAAAATTACATTAGCATAAAATGTATTGTAATTAACATAGTGAGTTCTAAAATGTGGTTATTTTAATTATTACGTAATTACTTATGCAATGCAAAAACTGTTTCTCAAATTAGTAGAATTACTTAGTAGTAATTTGCAAACTTACTATGGCCGCACTTATATATGGCGATTGGCGCTTTATTTAGTAGAAAGAGACACATTCCACTCATGTCGTGGTACTCTTCGGAACGATTTTGAAGCGCGTGTAAGCATTCCGGGTAGAATATAACTTCCTTGGTCGTACTCCATCAGGAAAATATTATTATTCTATGGTTTTGTATTTTACCATACACAGTACATACTTATATATTAAACTATCCCTGAAGCTTATTGATTTCGTAATGAAGTTCACTTTGACATTATGTTAGTTAAAATGGAATTTTAGGGTTCCATACTCAAAAGGTAAAATGGGACTCTGTTACTAAGACTCAGTTTCAGTAGCAGTAGATAATTGTGACGATACTATGGTACTACTACAACTACTACTAAATTATATTAAAAATATAAACGATTATATTTTAGCCTGTTTAATAGTGTCCACAGAGTATATTTATGGTTTACAACGTAATTACATTGCGACGAAAAATAGCGGCTCGACACACTCGTGACTTCAATTAAAATGTTGTCAATAAAGCAAAATTATTGCGTATAGAATTGGCTTGTTTTCATTGCATATGTTATATTATGTTTATTATTTCGTCTTCTAAACTATTACATACCTAAGTATCTATATGACATTGTAACATTTCCATAGGTTTCCTTATTCAGAGGTCAATACCTATCGCTTAAAGTTTGTTTTCTCAATTGTCAAATGTGTTTGTTGTTTATGGCAACAATTTTATGAATGACACATCTTGTTCTTGAGCAGTGTTTCCAATTTAGCGACTTCGTAGCCAGAAATGACGACTTTTGGTGGAACCTTAAAAAATACTTTTATGACAAAAATTATTTAACGACTTAACTGGTGATTTTTACGGAGCTAAAGAAAATATTTTTAACCAGTAATTATACTTTTGTTAATTTCAAAAATAAAGAAAAAGGCCTAGTTTGCACTATAGAGTGAAGCGCAGTGATTTATTACAATTATTTAATCTACCTTTATAAACACTCATAAAGCATCAACCTATTAAAAATTGAATAATTACACCGGACGTTTGTATGACACGGACGAATGAAACAAAAATAAAACATTTGAATTTCGCGCTAAGCACCATAAGTCCTAACAGATACTGTAACTTCTTAGCAGTGTTGGCAGACTCGTGAAAAAATATTATTTTATCAGGGCCCTAAAATATTTTTATTGTATTTTCAATTAAATTCAAAATTTATTTAATTGAGGATTTAAGAAATCGTGAGATTATGGTACATGTACAATAATTATTGTACGTCTGCTTACACTGCTTTTTAGATAGTTATATAGCAATTATTGCAGCTTACTGCAAACTACAGCTCTTTAACACTATAGACATAACAGACTCACTAACACTATAGAGTTGTAGTGTAATAATATTACACCAATTACTATAAAGTAACGTACAGTACGTTACTTCTAGTGTATCATTGTTGATAACTTTTATACTACTAAATACATTTCACCCTCTTTTCCATTATCGAATCAGATTGGAATTTTCAACTTTATAACTGAAAACTTTTTTTGGAGTTTGACATTAAAATACATATATTCGCGCGCTCATTTTAATTTCTTATCTAAAAATTCTTGCAATACTAATTTCTTGTTTTGGTCCCAATCTAAATTCAGTTTTAGCGACATTTTAAAATAAGTTTAGCGACTCGAGTTCTATTGGAGTTGGCAGCACTGTTCTTGAGTTTCTTTCGTATTTCTAATCTCTGTTACTTTTTTTATTAAATAGCGAAGTGTGTAAACTTTGCATTTATTAGTATTTTCAACAATGGTGGATCGTTTAGGTAGGCAATTTTAATATATTTAAGCTGATATGTTGTGTAAATTATAGAGTGACAGTGAAATTTTTGGATAGTATATACCATGGTCATTGTTTGTTCATTCACTACTTTCCTTTGACGTCAAACTTTGATACCGCAACTTTACATGATCATATTTTACTTTCCTTTTTACAGTGAATAGTGAAGCTAATGCGAGAAGAATCGCTATGGTGGAAAACTGCTTCGGCAGTTCAGGACAGGTGAACAATATTACTTAAAAAATTTCATAATGAAAGTTTCAAACTTCGCTTATATTATTTTATCAACCGACAAGCGGAAAGATAAAAATTATGCACTAGCCAGTAGGCACGAATCAGTTCTTCAAAAGATATCGCTTATTTTATCGGAGTAATTCGTATTGCCACGCTTTAGTTGTATATCTTATTTATTGTTTATTTGAACATAATATGACACCGAAGTTATGTTAAAATATGTATTTTTTAATTCTTAAAATTGATAGAGGAATCTAATACAGGAATAGTGTTAATGAAATTAAGTTTTCTGAAATTTTAAACAGATATTATTTTTTGAAAATTACTCAAATTATAACTTCTAGTTCTAAGATTAAAAATTTGATAAAAAAGCGCCCTAAAGTATCCAACATTATAAAAATTTCTCGAAAATCGACAAAAAAACATAGTAGATTTTTTTAAACCTAGTTAGATAATATGTCAAAGAAATACAACATTCCTTTTCAATGAAAGGGGGTAAGTAATTGTCACAGTTGTGCTCTGCAGCTTGGTGTGAGAATAAAGTTTTTTTACACACTTCAACATGTCTGCGGTAAAATTTATATCTTGAGTAAAACCTCTATGTATTAAATTTTATGTAAATGTATCTTGCTATTTCAATATGTTAAGTAACAAGTCAAGTATATACCACGGTGTATATGTAAATGTAAGTTAATACTAGAAAATCCGACTTTATATCAATAACATGTTTTTCAGCCTCTTGCAGAACAAGGTAGAGTTCTTGTTGGGGAAGGAGTCTTGACAAAAATGTGCCGAAAAAAACCTAAAGCCAGACAATTCTTCCTTTTTAATGATATTTTGGTATATGGCAACATTGTTATAAATAAGAAAAAATATAATAAGCAACATGTAATTCCTCTTGAAGAAGTCAAACTAGAATCTTTAAAAGATGAAGGACGTGAGTATCTTCAAATTATATTTATACCTAAACAGCCTATATGCAAAAATAGTTTTAATTGTGTGTAACTTTAATGATCCTGCATGACATAAATATAATTCCCCGTGTTAATTCCAGGCTCCTTTGAAGAATAGATCAACTGCATCTGCCAGGCAGGTCATAAAAGGTGACCTATTAGCTATGCGAGTTGTGTTATTGCGGCAGGAATAAATAAAAGCGGTGGTACTAGACCCAGGCGAAACAATGCAGAAATCTTGGTAGATTTCTGCATTGTATAACCGTAACACGACAATGACAACTAGGTGGTCCTAGTTGTCATTGTCGTATGGTTTGGAGGGTAAGGTAGCCGGTAGACTGGTGCATGTGGCATTGCAATCCTGCCAGGCAGGTGGCAAAGCATCATTAACATCTTTGGTGTCTATAGGCGATGGTTTCGCTTTCCATCAGGAGAGCCATCAGTTTGTTTGCTATCTCATGATATGAAAAACAAATATTTTAAACTCTAATTATCTAGACTATATATACTAGAGAATAACAAGAAGTTTTTTGTTTCACATCTGTAAATTATCTTATATGAAATTGACTCATTTTTAATGTAATTTTCACAGATAGAAATTACATAAAAAATTTTTTAAATGTTTCGAACTCCAAAAAGTAGTAATCGTTATGAAATTACTAATTTAAATAATTTTTGCTGCCATAAAATTTCTAAAAATACAATGATAAACAAATTTTTCAACTTGGAATTCATCATAAACTAGTTATTATTGAAAAAAAATAGATTTTTTCGTTAATTTTAAGTTTTAAGTGGCTTTAACAGCTCAACTATAAGAGCTACAAAAAAATGTCTTTTAACAAAATTGTAGGGCATAAACCCCCCTACAAATTAGTCATTTACATATTTTTTCTATCTTCAATAGGTTAGCAAATAAGCGCGATTTACTACTATTTTCCTGAAAATTCAGCTTAAATGACATTTTACGTCGAACCCGTTGAAGTTACAAACTCGACGCAATGGACTTTTTTGTAGAATATTATACCTACTACAAGAATCCATGAGTCAAAATTCCCAAAAAATTTTTTTCTGGGTGAGCGGAAGGAAAAACATATAAAAAATCATTTTTCAATGTTATTTTAATTGTCAAAATTCAAAAATCTCTAGCAGTGGGTTAAAATTTGAATTAAGGGCTCGCAATATGCTCAAAAATTTTGTTTTTCAATACATTACAAGATTTTCAACCGGGATTTGAAAAAAAAAAATTTTGCTCAAAAATGAAGCACTCTAGTATAGGTATCAAAATATTTTTATTCATATTATCCTTTATAGACACTAGAAGTTCATTATTTACAAACAGTGATTATATTGTCACTGTGGGGATAATAAAGGCGCTATCACCCGAGCCGTGACCATATATTTTGAATATTACTTCACTAATTTTGCTGTGGTTGACAACTACATAATAGTTAAGTAATGTTTTGATAATGTCATTTTCCTCTCCATTATAAACCCAAATAAATTTTCCTTAAAGTAATCCTAAAAAACTGGTGTTTTTCATTTTATGTTTTTTTTATCATACGGGGCCTGCCATCATCTAAAGAAAGCAATATTTTATTTATTTACTCATTTTAGTTTACTCTCTTTCGTACTTAATCAGTGCGGTTGCAAACTAACATCATAATTTTCAACCAGAGTGGGTTTGCAACCACCTATTTTAGTGAGTGAATTAAACAAAGTTCTATCAAGAAATCTTGTAGTCATAAATTAATGGGATGCATCTTTATGCTTCTACAACATCAGATTCTCAATTATACAATCATAAAAGCATCATTGAGATCAAAAGCAAAACGTTATATTACATTAATACGTTATATAGCTTCAAGTGACAGAATGTGACCACGCGGCCGCTTTCTATTTTATTAGATATATACGTACTTCAGTTTGTGACCATAGGATTTTAAAAAAATGTGAGCTAAAAAACTATATGACTACAACTTTCCAACATTGTTCTACAATTGAAATAATAAGGCTTCTTGTTTGAGTGTAAAATTAGTATAAGGTAACTTTGTTCCCTGTGCGGAGTGGTATTTTTGTTGCACTATATAACATAAACACAACATTGAGTCATTACCCGAATTCAGGCACTATTTTCTAGTTTTGGGTTAAACAGATAGGTTTAAATTTATGATTTTCTTGTTACATGAGTATTCAATGAATATTTAATACTTACTATTCATTGTTTACTCCTGAAAAATGCAATCGATTGATGAATTTTTGACAACAGAATACCATATTTTTAATAAGTGTATATAGAGACTGATAAACTTAAATTGCTAATTGGTATAATATGTAGTATGGCTAACCATGTGTTTGTGAATTTGTGAATGAAGAATTTATTGCAATGTACTGCAAAAAAATAAAACACTAATGTGTTAAAAATGTGTAAAATGTACAGAATTGAGAGTTTCTAACAATGTTGTACTTACTCTGCCTATTCTGTAAAGAATGTGTGTGTGGTATTTATTTTATTTTTTTAATCATCTACGTATGAAATTGATGCCTTTTCCTAAAAACCATGACTATCACACTTAATTAGGGGCCGTTCATAAAATATGTTCACATACAATGTGTTTTCCCCGTGTTAGTCCCGAGCCCCTTTGTAGAATAGGCCAACTGCTGTTCTGCCAGGCAGGTCGTAAAAGGCGACTGATTGGCTATGTGAGTCACTACCATTGTGGCTACTAGGTGGTAGTGTTCTGCATTGTCTCGCCCGGGTCAGGTACCACTGCTTTACTTATTCCTGCCGCAATAGTATCAGTGCCTGTCGCGGTCATGTTCTGATTTGGAGGGTAAGGTAGCCGGTAAACTTATGCATGTGGCATTAGACCTAGCCACAAGTTAGCAATGCACCATTAACATCTTTGCAGTCTATAGGCTCTTTGACTATAGACTCTTTCTGACCCATCTGCCCTGACCCACCTTTGAGACCCATCTGCTTATTTGCTATCTTATGATATAAAAAAAAATACAAGGGAAAGGGAGTCTCGCTAAGTGTGACAAGATGTGACAAGAGGCACATACAGCTGATTTTAGCATTACATATTTTATGAAAAGCCCCTTAGATAATATAAAAGTTGCTATTAGCTTATGTTTACTATAACGATTTGTCATACTGTACTTTGAATTTGTAAACTTGTAATACAAAAACATCCCTTACATTTAAATATATTTCTTAGCCTGTTATAAGTACATTTAAAATATGAAGAAATAAATATTTTCTCACTATTGCTGATACAAAAATGTCCTACGTAAGTTGTCATAATTTAAAAAATGTGATTTTTGTTTGGTTCATGAAAATTACTTCAGTTTTATAGATCTTTTAATAACACGAAGAATAAAAATGAAATTTCTATTAGAAAAATCCCACTCCTATTAGAAATTTCATTTTTATTCTTCATGTTATTAAAAGAACTTTAAAAGTGGAGTCATTTTTATGAATAAAACGAAAACCGCATTTCTTAATTTACGTCAACTTACATAGGACCCGTCGATATGTAGGAGATTGTCTCAGTCACTTATGAATAGTATATGCTTGTTTTACCTGTCAGTTAGCCTTATATCCATTATTTACAATTCAACGGTAAGTGTATTAAATAAATAACATCAAGAAAATGTAAAAGGTTAAAAAAGTTGTTTAAAATATTTGACATTGAAAGTGCACAAGTACTTCACATGGATTGCTTATGCTGTTTATATTTTTGATTTCATTTTAGATTGATATGAATTTTTAAACCAAATTGGTTGTCCCCTCACATGGAAATGTATATCTATAACATCATGGGTATATTAATTGCATCTCTCCTTACATTTCCTGTACATAATGGCAAAAATCATTTAATTTACAATAATATTGTGATATAGCAGCAGCCCACATTATAGACTACATAATATATTCCAATTTCATCCAAATCTGCCCATTCTGCATAAAGAACTAATAGTGTCATGGGTCTGTACACTTTTTCTATTATGTTCATTCTATCTCTTAAGACTAACAAGGAGTCATATAGTTGTGGTTATCAATTAGATAACAAACTGAAATATGTTTAAAGGAATCAACTACATTAATCCTAGTAAAGGACAATAATTGAGTCATATGAATTACTCATAACTTGTCTGCTACTTTTATATATGTATTATATTGTTACTGCTTGTGGGTGTCATTTAGTGACTCAATAAAAAGTTTGACTGCAGTAACCTAGTATCAATTTATGCATATGATATTCCTGGTGAATCATTAATGAAATATATTTACTAGCAATTTTTTCATACATAGATTCTTTTAAAACTGTTAACACAAAATGGATTATATGTTTATAAATGTATGATAATAATAATTAAATCTCCTAATTTTATAAAACACCAAAAAGATATACTGATAGATGGCCTTTTATTTAATGGATTATTAATCATAGACAATAAGGCTCAATTTACTTTACCGTGGAATGGAATGTTGTGGAAGGGTCTATTTTGCCACATTATGCAAGAAAGTGTGCGAATTCACGGTAATGCTTGAGAATTTTTGACTGTGACTAATTTTTTAAGCTTTTATTTTATTAAAAATAGATCAATTTTTCCTCTAGTGACTTTGCCTAAGGCTGGCTCCCTTTAACCAACTCGGCCAGAAAACAGATTCAGATCTGTGGTCCTCCTGTTTTAAATAAATAATAGTTTAAAAAACTAAAAACACGCTTTTTATAGAAAACCAAACTAAAAAATAGAAAATAAATTTTAATAAATTTAAATTAAGAATAGTGTTAAAAATTTCAATAAATATAAATTAATAATAGTGTGAATAAAGAATAATTATTTTATTTTAAAAAAAGCGTGCACGCTATTGCACGGCTCATGATGCGAAGCATCAGAGAGTGCTTTACGATCGAAAAATTTTTTTCGCCTTATTTTGGCAACTATTATTAGTATAATAGCCTTGTTAATTAACGGAATCAAGATATTTTGTATACTATTGTCGAGATAATTTAATGGAAATTAATTCTATACTTTCTAAAAATTGATTTAGTGCAATAGAAACGGAAAAAAACATCAAAATAGGTCAAAAAAATATCCTGTCCGTCATGTATGAAACTCCGGAAATACTGTAACTTGTGAAAAAATCAATTATTTGAGTTAATTTTTTTTAAAAATTCTAATCGACAATTGTAGGTCACCGAATGCGAATGGCTAATAAATTCAGTGTCGTTTAATTACAATTAATAAAAAACGAAAACTACAAGACTTTATATCTATATATATATATCCATGTAAAATTAACATGAATGGTGATATATCTATATCTATAAATATTATGTACATTTATTCTACCAGGGGCGCTTGTGCAGTACCTTCCTAGTAGATAATAGCTGTTTTTTCGGCAACTAATTTTGAACAACTTATGTTTTTTTTAATATTTAATAATTAAATGAGCATTATGAGTCGTGCACTTTTGGATTTTCCAAACTTTTTATTTGTTCTAATCGACTATTAATTCTGTGACACCTATAAGTAACTATAATTATTATCCTGTCCTATCGACTGTAGAGAAACATTATAAACCTTATCGACTATAGATGAAAATTATATAAATTAACAAAAATCATATTTTGCAAATTGAAAAATGGAATAAAAAGTATCTTCACGCCCATATCCCAGTGAATCCCAGAAGGGGAAGGCAGAGGTACAACAAGTGCACCCACGATTAGCCGAAGATACTTGGTCCCACAAATGTGATAGGTGGCAAGCCTATCGCCAACCGGGCACTTTCCAATCCCGGGCAACTTTGTGTTTCTCAGAAAACTGAAAAAACACTTTTTGTGCCCGACCCCGGAATCGAACCCGGGACCTCATGTGGTCAACGCCAACGCTGGACCGCTAGACCACAGAGGCTAGACCACAAAATGGAATAATTTTATCAAATTAGTGTATTGTCATCGGTCCTCGATAAATCTACAAAGTTTGAACGAAATCTGGCCGTTTAAAGTGGGTCAAAATCGCGCCCAAAGAAGTCGGTTACAAACATACAAACGTACAGGTGAAGCTAATAAAAAGCGTGTAAAAAAGAAATTTTTTAGTTGTCAATAATTTATTTCGATTTTGATATAGAGCTAACGCAAGTTCAGATGACTTAACTCTTAATATAGACCTAACTTTCGCTAATTATAGAAATAAAGTGAAAATTGCATTTACCCTAACCGAGATTCAAACCCGAGCCGCGCGCTTACCAGATCGACCACTAACCCCCTACTCCGTACGATGGATAAGTTAACACATATTTCACCATTAATATAAGCTAAATCTATATGGTGACAGAGTGTGACGGTTTATTATTTATATAATTTATGATATTTAATTTTGTGTTTTGATGAAAATTATCTATTTTTTTACAAATGTTTATTAATTTAAAATAAAAGCAAAAATCAAGTTCTTACATTTACTTTAGACTTTTTAAATCGTTCTGTATATTTTTAATATCATATTATAATACTTTAATTTTTTTTAAGACCATATCAATTTTGGCGATATACAATTGTTTTGTTGAAATAATAAATTTCCAATTTTAGCATTTATTATCAAATATTCGTGAAGTAATAAATATATACTGTTCCAAATTCTATTACTTAATGATTAATTAAATTTGGATTTCCCATTGAATGGCCAAAGTTAGGTTGTTGAATTCTGGCTCAAGTCTGGATTGCCATTCAACGGCCAAGGCTAGGCATCCCAGTCTTGGCTAACGCTCGGGTAATCATTGAGTCGGCCAAAGCTAGGTTGCTCAATCCTGGCCCAAGTCTGGATCGCCATTGAATGGCCGAGGTTAGGTTACACAAACTTGACTCAAGTTAGGGTGACTCTAGCTTGGCCAAGGCTAGGTTATTCAGTCTTGGCCTAAGCCTGGGTAATCATTGGAATGGCCAAGGCTGATTGCCCAGTTATGGCCCGGGCATAGGACAATATAGGTTTGCCAAGATGGGCTTCCCAATAATGTCCCAGGCATGGCCCCGTCGTTCAACTCTGGGGCTTCCTGTACGGGCTACTATTCTTTTATCAGAACTTTTTTTTTTAACAATTTTAGTTTTGTAGTTTATTAAAATTTACTACCTAAGAGGCAATTTTATCTAAAGCATCTAATATAAATATTTTATAAGGAGTAAAACATTTTCAAGTGGTAATAAAAAAATGAATTTTTTTATTACCACTTGAAAAATGAAATAATTTTATCAAATTAGTGTATTGTCATCGGTCCTCGATAAATCTACAAAGTTTGAACGAAATCTGGCCGTTTAAAGTGGGTCAAAATCGCGCCCAAAGTCGGTTACAAACAAACATACAAATATACAAACATACAGGTGTAAAAATGGTTTGATCGCATGAAAAAATGTTTAAAATGTAAAGGAGATTATTTTGAAAAGCAATAAATATAATAATCGCCTCTGTGGTCTAGTGGTCCAGCGCTGGCGTCGACCACATGAGGTCCCGGGTTCGATTCCCGGGTCGGGCACTTAAAAAAAAAAGTTTTTTCAGTTTTCTGATAAACACAAAGTTGCCCAGGATTGGAAAGTGCCCGGTTGGCGACAGGCTTGCCACCTATCACATTTGTGGGACCAAGTATATTCGGCTAATCGTGGGTGCACTTGTTGTACCTCTGCCTACCCCTTCGGGGATACGGGCGTGAAGATACTTTTTCAATAAACATAATATTGTGGTTATAACATGTTGTTTTTTAAGTTACCCAAAACTTATAGTGTGACCTACGTATAATAGGATGGCAATTTTTCTCTGTAGTTCAAAATATCAGTCTAAATTTTTAAAAATTGTTTAAAAAAACAGTTTTTTTACTGAAAGTTTTAACACTAAGCAGTTTTGACTGTTGTCTATAAATTTACTTGCAATATAAGTATGTAATGTCATGTTTCTATTTTTTGTTTTAGAGTATCGCAATGGATGGTTGATTCGCACTGCTTCCAAATCATTTGCTGTATATGCTGCCACAGCAACAGAAAAAGAAGAATGGATGGCGCATATAGAAAAGTGTATAGAAGATTTATTAAGAAAAAGTAAGAACAAAGATATTAATGTAAAAAATAATACTATGGAATAGGCTATTTGGCAAAAAGCTTGTGTTGGGCATAAGTTTTATTAAGGTTTTTCCGAGGGTTTTCTCGGAAATGCAAAATCGTAGTAACAGCTAGGAGTCTG